>JAFELO010000794.1:706948-768710 GCA_017140195.1 Eumaeus atala
CTTTATATGTTCGCAAGACGCTCAGCTGTGCATATATTTTGTGAAACTTACTTTAAATTATGGAAACAAGGGTAATGTTATTCACGCAGTACCTGGCGTAGCTGTTGTGAGCGCTGCCAACATTTCAACAGTGGGTCGCAAGCGGGCGCTATAAACAATATGCACGTGCACAAAATGAAACTATGAATTAGGCAACAAGTTGGCATACTTAATTAAATGAGTACATTTTATTACGTTTAATTAAATGTATTATATTTTCTAAAGAAATTGGTTACACACCGTGCTACTGATAGGTGCAATGAGACTCCATCTGTCTGTGACAAACGTTCAACTCAGTAAAATAAACAATTTGAAGTAATCCTCTCCGGAATCAAAAGATTTTATCTCGTATTATAAAAGATGACTTAGGAATTTGCAGCCTACAACGGAAGCGCAGGTCATTTTTAAACTGACAATTTAAAAAACCGTCCAAGTGCGAGCCGGACTTGCTTATACTAGCAGTAAACAAAATAAAACCCATGTCTTAAACTACAAAATCGATTTAGTAATTTCATAATCCCATTTCTCTTTTATAATTTTCCCCTCGGCAGTTCAAGTGTTTACCGCTTTAGGTGTAGTAAAGTAGACACACATGTTTTACTATTTTAAAGGCGTATATCTCACAAAGCATTTGTATAATCCTTTTTCAGAAACCTTCATACTGTTTAGACAAACATTTTTGTTGACGCGGGGAAACGCATTTACGCGCCTCAGTGGCCCTGGGTGGGATCCAGTGGTGTGTGGGACTCGCGGCACATGATAGTGCCGAATACCCACAAAAACCACCGCGAGTGCCATCAGTGCCGCCCTTGGTGAGGTGCCCCGGCACAACAAATAATCAGGGCACCTCGACGGCTAGTCAGCCCCCTAAGCGACCAACTCTACCTCCAGAGATGGGGTTGCCGCGCACTACGGGACAACCCCATCAACTTTGGGACAGTGCAATGGGGTGAGGTTCCCATCTTCATCCCTTGCCCCGTGCGCAAAGGCGCCACCTCCTGTTGCTATTTGGCCCCCTCTTCTTATAAGAGGGGTACCAAGAGCGATTTCTTCTCCTGATCTTTAGCCCCCTCTTCTTAAAAGAGGGGTGCAAAGATCTCCCTCGGTTCAATTAGCTTCGCCTGGGTACACCCTAGGGCCCCACCGCCACGATAAGGCTTGAACCATGGTGGGGTTTAGACAAGCACCTAGCCAATACGGCTATACCCTCTCTATGTTTTTTATCCTTCAGTTACAAGTTTATATCTTTCTGTAGCGGTTTATAAAATACACCTAACATCCAAATTTCAAACTTACAGTACCTAAAATCTCATGCGCAAAGAAGGACGCGGAACTGGACATGATGAAATCCCTTGATTTCGTCGTGATGAGGGTTCACATTTTTGTAATTTGGCTACGGAACCATAAAATTATTAAGGTCATAAAGTCAAAAGTACTACATAAATCTGCAAAGGGAACCTCCAAAGGGTCACCGGAAACACAAACCGCAAGGAAAGCGTCAGCACGCCAGTTATTTTACAACGGTGTCTTGTGAGCGTGAGATACCTCCCCGGTAGTTTCGACTCAATTCGGTTGCAATGCAGTATGTCACTACCTCTTAATATAAATATAGAAATATACATATAAAATCAGCTTAAAGAAAGTCCAAGCATTTTTTTATTTGATTAGATAGTTTGAAAGTTGTCTCAACTCCAGACTTAGCCTGTTTCCACCTTACCACGGGGAGGCACTCACAGCTTATGTTATGTTTTATTGAAGTACTTAACGTGGCTTTAGCACATTTTAAACTTAATGTTTTCTTATATATGAAATACTTCACACAGTTTCTTACATCATTAGAATCGACTAATCACACCGAATAACCCATAGTGCAGCGGTTCACATACTTTGTGAACACTGTATTTATTTTTAGTAGTCGCTACGATTATTCCTAAGGGCCATGGAATACCTTATGAGGTATTCTCGATATTTCATGCTCGAAGTTTTGACAATTTTTCCTTCATATGGGCACTATCGCTAGATTCATTTCGGCTTTGTTATGGGAAAGATATGGAGAGCTGAAATTTAGTACGTGTTATATTTTGATGAACAGTGAATCTGTGTCGAATTAGCAAAAACATTAAATTTTGTGTTTTAAGTGTTTTTCTTTTATATAGCATAAGGGAACAAACGAGAAAACGAAGCCTTTTGATAACTACCGATGCCCATGGACATTCACATGATTGTTACGCAGATGCGTTGCCCACTCACAAACCGCATAAAACGCGACAGCGACGCTGTCACTCACTCCTATTCAGCATTGCACTACCTCTTCCTAAAATGTGTGCTTATATCTACTACTAGATGACCATAGTTTTAACGTCCTAAGCCTATACGGAGGTCCTCAATAGGGACAGGAGGATATAGCGAAATTATTCCAGAAATGGATGGTACAGTATTATTTTTTTCGCAATTTTCTGGGCGTATGGATTATTGATACTCTCAATCGAGTGTATAATTTTATTTAAATTTTTATTTAAAACATAAGAACATCATATATAAATAACTTCATCACGGCTTAACATTAATGTGCTAATATTAAAATACTGTGACAACAGTGAAGGTTTAAAATGAGTCGATATTCCCCTCTGGTAGAGGGATCTTTTATTGTATCGCGAACTAGTGTACGGGTACTTGAACAACAACAAACTTAAGTAAGGTTGCATGAAATGAGCTGTCCGAACCCGAAGTTGTTTTGGTTGAGTTTGGTATTACATACGAGTATTACGCTATAAACGATATAAGGGCAATTGTTCATTTTCATACAAAGTTTACCCCATCGTAGTCTTCGTCGCCCTACTGTCTAGTTTCACTCGAACATTTTAAGTGGCGGATTTCTCAAAGGAATATTTAAACTATTATGGCTTAGTTCAGTTTCCAAATCAAATAAGATATAACAAAAAGAACGATTGTTATTTCGAGATTTGTTTACTGTGACAGATAATTTGTCACGTACTTATTTTTTACTTATCTTCTAGCACCATGCATCTTCCGCTGCAACCTTGATCTAGTAAACTATTGCATAAACAGCATGGAATTAATTACAAATTATAGAAAATAAACATTCAAAAATATAGTTATATTATTGTATAAATAGTCTAAAATATATAACTATTATTAAGATATTATTATATTGAGATGAACTGGATGGATAGTTGGCGCGATGAAGCTCTGGACAGAGAAAAGTGGAAAATATGGGATTCGGCCTCTGCCTTGCAATGGGACACATATAGTACTTAGTGGGTAACTATGATGTACACTTACGTGGTTTAATCCTGATAGTATAATTAATAAAACAATACCATCTCTATTAAAAGTTGATCAATAAAAATGCATAGCGCTTCATATGCTAGCACGATTCCTTTATATTCTTAAGAACCTACTTGTATTAAAAAAAAATACTTCATATTTTTTCTTTTAAATACATATTATATAAAGTTCGCCCAGGCAAAACCACAAATACACACACCTTATGCGAGAAGTCATTACTCGCATGAAGCGCAAAAGGCAAAAATATATTTATTTAAAATTGACACCAACACATTAAACGTTATACCGTAGGTGTCATTTTATGCCGGTATAAAGTGAGCGAGAGGTACCTCCCCTGTTGTGCCGGCTCAATTCCGTTACATAGGTGGATGTAGTGTCATGAACCAAGCATGACACTGCCCCCTCCTATGCAGCGTGGCACTACCTCTTACAAATTTTTTTGGCTTTGTTTTGGGATTACGTGTGCAAACGTGACATCCTCCGCTGTCTGTCCGTCTGACTGTTACTAAACCGTAACTTATAGTTATATCACAGAAAGATATCATTTAAAGCTTTATTTGTACTTTATTTGACAATAATAACTGACTATAAACAGTTGTCAAATGAACTACAAATAAAAGTTTTTATTTGTAGTAGTACGACAACTTAGTTAAGTTGTCGTGCTCGTATTCCCACACAGTGAGGGTTCCGACCAACAGCACGGAATTCACGCTGTGTAAGAGTACGAGGGACAATTGCTACATGGACTCGTACATGATTAGTTATTATTACATATTGTGCAAACGGGCAACAGGAATTTGTAACAGGAAAAGTGACCACCGATGTCTATAGACATCTGCACGATACAAGCACAAATTGATTTTCTATTATATAAACACGAGATCAAAAGTTAGGGTATGCTTGGTATATCAACTTTTTTTATATGGAATGGCAGGGCAAACGTGCAATCGGAGCCTTTTTTACGACTACCGACGCACATGAACTTCCACATGATTACTATGCCGATGCGTTGCCTTCGTTTCCCCACACCCTGAAGATGTCACTTTACGGCGGTGTTATGTGAGCGAGAGGGCGCGGTCGTGCCTGCCCAATCCCGCAGTAAAGCAGCATGGCACTTCTTGCTAAAAGTCTAGAACTCGAATTGAGGACTCCAATTGAAAGACTCGCACGCACAACGTACGATTTGCTTCGGAAAAACGATGAATAGCGACAAAATCTCGGTTCTTTTCTGGATCATGTTACGATAAACACCAAAATAATACCAATAATATATAGAATGGAACAGAATGGAACAGAATTGATCAGACTGGAACAAACTGGAACAGAATGAAACAGAATGGAACAGAGTGGAACAGAATGGAACAGAATGGAACAGAATGGAACAAAATGGAACAGAATGGAACAGAATGGACCAGAATGGAACAGAATGGAACAGAATGGAACAGAATGGAACATAGTGGAACAGAATGGGACAGAATGGAACAGAATGGAACAGAACGGAGCAGAACGGAACAGCACGGAACAGCATGGAACAGAACGGAACAACATGGAACAGAATGGAACAGAATGGAACGGAATAGAATGGAATAGAACGGAATGGAATAGAATGGAACAGAACGGAACATAACGGAACAGAACGGAACAGAATTGAACAGAATGGAACATAATGGAACATAATGGAACAGAATGGAACAGAACGGAACAGAACGGAACAGAACGGAACAGCATGGAAGAGAATGGAACGAAATAGATCGGAATTGAACAGAATGGAACAGGACGGAACAGAACGGAACAGCATGGAACAGAACGGAACAGCATGGAAGAGCATGGAACAGAATGGAACAGCACGTAACAGAATGAAACGGAATAGAACGGAATAGATTTTTGGGACGAAAGTTTAAGAAAAAAAAACTTTCATCTTACTTAGATGAAAGTTTTTTTTTTTATTTGATTAGGAGCTGTGATTGATATTAACTAGATAAGGATTGATCATCATAGACATGACAAGCAATCACGGTAAGATTATGGGGTCGAATTCATTATTGAAACAGCCTTGAACTTAGGTAGCCACACTTGTAATGTACAAGTAATTGTTAACCTATTCAGGATATCCGCTACGAATTGTCTTGCAACTATGGTTGCTCTACCAGATTGGTGAACAACCCTTATCACTTAGGGGTATGGAAGAAAGATAGTAGCCGATTCTCAGGCCTGTTGAATACGTGTATAAAATTTGGCAAAAATTGGTAAAGCCATTTCGGAGGAGTAAGGTAACCAACATTGTGGCACGAGTATTTTAATTGTAATCAAATGATTTAATTGAAATCTACTATAAATTTTGTTTACAATAATATTTTAATTATTATAATAAATTTATTTAAATAGTATTAAGGAACATCGTATATTAACTATACCAATCTTTCTATCCTGCATAAAACCATCATCTCCACTTATTTGAAACTACGCAACAATTGTATTTACATATTAATATACCAGTCTTATTGATCGAGACTTCGTCGAGACGACGAACTCAAAAAAAATATAGGCGAACAAAATTTATTACAAAATATATATATAAATTCTATATATAAATTCTATCCTACCATAAAGTTTTACGTTTTAAAAAGGAAAACAGCGACCCAGATTAAAGTTAAGGTAACCGAAACCGAACAAGACGGTGTTTTAGGTAATACTACTGCTCTTGCATTGAGTACAAGTCACACCTGGTAACTGATTTTAAACGTGGGAGACAGAGCTACGAAGACGCCAACAGGTCAGGCTATTCAAAAGAAATGACAGACATGATTAAAAAGGTTCAAAAATGAGTTTGAATGATCAGCGTTTAAAGTTGCGGCAGATAGAGGAGATGGCAAGCATTTCCTCCGAACGCGTTTTTAACATTTTACACCAACATTTGCCAATGAAAAAGTTGCGCGTGATGGGTGCCGCGTTTGCTCACTGTTAACTTAAAGCAACGTCAAGTGGCCGATTCGTCGTAGTGTTTGGCGCTGTTTAAGCGTGATACTAATGAGTTTTTGTGGCTTTATCTAACAGAAGATGAGATATGGATACATCATTATACATATTATAAAAGAACAGTCTAAGCTGTGGACTGAGAGCAGAAAATCGGCGCCGAAGAAAGGACAAATGGTTTTGTCGGCCGGCAAAGTGATGGCGACTGTGTTTTGGGATACTCGAGGGATTATTTTAGTGGATTATTTGCAAAGAGGAAAAACGATAAATCGAGATTATTATGCAATCTTGCTGCAAAAATTTTGTGAAGAAATCCGAAAAAAACGGCCTCATCTAGCCAAAAGGAAAGTTTTTATTCCACCACGATAACACACCTGTGCACTCGTCAAGGGTTGCAGTTGTCAAACTACATGAAGTGTGGTTCGAATTGTTACTGCATCCCCCCCAATCCCCAGACCTGGCCCCGTGCGACTTCCACTTATTCCCGAATCTCAAGAAATGGTTAGGTGGCCGAAGATTTTCAACAAATGTTGAAGTCATTTTCGTAGACGAGTATTTTGAAGGGTTTGGGAAAACATTTTATCAAACTGGTGTAACGGCATGGGAGAAGCGCCGGACTAAATACATTGAGGTAAAAGGAAACTACATTGAAAAATAAAATTGATTTAAATAGATTATACAAGTTTTTCTTTGTCGTCTCGGATACTTATCAATCACCCCTCGTAACAGGGTGGAAAGAATCAAAATTTTCTTGCTGTCAATTGTCACGTGCTCATGCTTCCTTCTCACAGACGAAGATCTCACTACCGCCGGTAGTCTCTTATCATAAGTATCGATCCTCAGCATTGCTGTCGCAATTCTTTTGGTTGTGAATTTCCGGTGGCACATATTGAGCGAAGGAGGGAAAGACGTCTGCACAATTAAAGCCTCGGACTGCTCGCTTTCCCCCTTGTTAAAAGAAACATGCCCTCTTCTCGCAGAAGAACAACTCACAAACGCTGGTAGTCGCTTTTCATAAGTTTTCCCCATTAGAGCGTGTTTGTATCTCAACACAAAAAAAGGAAAACTACTAAGTATCCTAGCCTTTGGGTTGTAGTACGAAGCGGTACTTGCCAAGGCAATATATACTGAGAAAGAATATTGATGATACAGATAAGAATGGTACGAGTAAATGTGAGTAATAACAGTCTCGTTAAAGGAGTCGGTCCAAAATTGTATGAAGGGTAGACGGTTGGTCTTGAGTAACTTAGTAATAGAAAAACTTAGTATTATAAATAGAAAAGTAGGAAAAAAAATATGGAAATTTTGACAAGCCAATAGATCGTTTTAATTTAATTAATTCTTTATTAAGTTCTAAAATTATTTAATCCGTTCTCGCCACGCGACCTTAACAAAGGCGATCTCAAATATTTTATGAGTATTTCACAAATAAAATGAGTTTTAATGCAAAAATTTACATTTTATACTACTTTGTAATGAAGCGCCAAAACGCTTATACTAGTAAGTGTTATGGCGTCAAATTGACGTCACGTTCAAGTAATTTCGACTGAACTGCCCAGATAAGTTCGAACAAAATGGTAATTTTTACTGAAATGTTACATCACATGTTGTGTTACAGTAAACATGGCTGAACGCAATGTTTTGCACTTTTATTTAACAGAAAATATTATTATTCATTATTTTTATATTTAAACTAGTTGTACTTTTATTTTAAGGAAAATGTTATTATTCTCAACGTTTATACTTAAACTTTAGATATGATTCAAAATTCACCTCTAAGTAACATATTCAATTTTTAGAATATTACTGTCCTCGTACATATCAACAGTACCGGCTTAAGTCCTGTCATGCCCACCATCGTAATAAATAAATAAACGTACTGTAAAACTACGGGTAGGCTTTTTACATTTGTCTCATTTCATCAACATGATTAGCATGTCTCATCGGTCCGAGTTATACCGACCTATTGCGAAAACCCCTTTGTTTTCCAAAATTATGGAATCCATTATCAACTGCTAGCTCTTGCAATACTTAGAAGATCATCAAATCAAACCGACCAGCAGCACGGTTTCCGCCTCGGACGTTCAGCTGGTGATCATCAAATATACTTAACGCACTGATGGACGGAGGCCGTTGAAACCAAGGGACCTCTCCCTTGGCGGTAAGTCTGGATGTCGCCCTTGATCGGGTTTGGCACAAAGCGGTCCTTTCAAAGCTTATTTCATACGGACTTTCTCGGAAATTACACGATTGGATCACTAGCTTCTTGTCAAATTGCAGCATCAAGGTCGTGGTTGACAGCGCATGCTCACTGTGCGTCTTTCACCGTGTTTTCTATAGAGTCTTCCAAGGAATTGTTCGGCTTCCCTGTGAGTGTGGAGGGAGTGAGCAACCCGCGTGAAATCGCGAATGTTTTCAGGGAGCACTTCTACGTGCGATCGCCTCTGGATGCGTTGCGTTTTGCGATCAGAGTGGTCGATACTACCGGTTTAAGGTCTTTTCGGCGAAAGAGGTAGCCAATGTAATAAAACTATGTCTAGGGGGAAGTAACCCGGACACGACAACCATAATATTGAACATCTCCGCTACGCTGGTCGTCAGATGCCGCCGAGGGTCCTGGCGTTGTTGTTTTCCTTGTGTGTGTGTCACGGGTATTGACCTCAGCACTTGTTTAGGACGTCGGTGGTGCCGATTTTGAAATCCAAGACAGGTGACATATCCGATAGAAACAATTACCGCCCAATATCATGGGCCACTATTGTAACGAAAGTGCTCGATAGTCTGCTGAACGCTGAAGTTGATAATCACCTGAAGCTTCATTACAACCACTTCGGTTTCCGAGCGGGATTATCGACGGAGAGTGCAATCCTGTGTTTAAAATAGACGGTCGGGTGCTATATAGAGAGACGGACTCCAGTTTATGCATGCTTCCTTGACCTGTCTAAGGCTTTTGATCTGGTTTGCTATGATATATTCTGGCAGAAGCTAGAGGACATACAGCTGCGCCGAGACATTTTGAATAACTTTAAATGTTAGTATGCAAACCAGACCAACTGCGTTAGATGGGCGGGCTTGCTATCCGAGCCGTACAGGTTGGAGTGTGGGGTGGCGCAGGGTGGTGGGACTCCACCGAAGCTCTTCAATCTTTACAAGGACGCACTGATCGTCGCGCTGAGCAATCAGCGTGTCGGGTGTCATTTTAGTGGTGTTAGTGCGAATAAAATCAGCTACGCAGATGACATGGCGTTGCTGAACGCGTCGGTCGGGGGCTGGAAACAGCTCATTGGTTGTTGTGAGTCTTATGTTCGAGCTCATGGGTTGAAATACAACCCCAATAGGAGTGAGTGCATGGTCTTTGCGGCTGGTAGCAATTGTTCTTCGTATGTACCCCATATTATTTTGGATGGAGTAACTCTGAAGTGAGTGGATGAGTTTAAATATCTGGGGCACATGATATCTGCCGAACTCAAGAATGGTGTGGATATTCAGCGGGAGCGAAGAGCGTTATCTGTTAGAGGGAACATGCTCGCCCGCAGGTTTCACCGTTACTCTAAGCTTATAAAAGTAACTTTATTTAAATCTTATTGCATGTCGTTTTACACGAGTAGCCTGAGGGCGAGTTTTACTCAGGGAGCATATAACTCTCTCCGCGTCCAATATAATAACGCGTTCCGGGTGTCGATGGGGCTGCCTCGTTTCTGCAGTGCATCGGGGATGTTCGCGGAGGCGCAGGTGGGTAGCTTCTATGCGACCATCCACAAGAGTTGCGCCTTGATGCTCTGCAGGGTGCACGCCAGCCTCCACCCGCTCTGGCTATGTCGGCCGACAGGATTGACTGTTTCTATTCCAATCACTGTAAGTTTGTTCAGAGGGTTCACTTGGGAACAGTCGGGTCTTAATTGTAATAATTGTACGCTTCTTAACATTATTATTATACTAATATATTTTTTCAGTTTATTGCTAGCAATGTGGGAATTTTGTTGCCTGGTTCATTTAAAATAAATAATTATTATAATAATATCAGCAGCAGAATTCCGTCTTCGGACATCGCGACAGAACTCTAAGTTCTACACCCATCACCTTGGTGTAAATCCACATCAGTGCGGTTAAACGCCACTTCTTACCGCGCACAACTGTACCGTGGAACCTCTCTCGGTATTTTCGATCCGATACGATTAGGGGTCTTCATGAAAATAGCATACCTATACATTAAAGGCCGGCAACGCGTCTATAAGACGCCTAGTCTTGCAAATGTCTATGGGTGGCGGTACTCACTACTCACCTGCACGTTTGCCCCTATTTCATAAAAAACCTGCAACATTACCCACTGTGGCAAAGGGTCCACAGATGAAGTTTATGTATTTTTCTTTATTCATAACAAATTATTACAATAGTAATAATATAGTGAGTATAATTCATTTCCTTTACTACCTGATAGTTTATTTGGAAGTATTCTCTTAAGTAATTCAATATCAATTCTAAAAGTCAGTACACACGCCGACTTAGTACATTTCCAAACTTAGCATATACTCAAATAATTTGGTGTAGTATTGAGAATGTTCTAATAAATTTATAGCTGCCAAGTCGTTGCTGAGTCAACTCTAGCTTGGTTAATTATTAGAATTAACCGGACATGCCGTAGCAAAATGTCACTTAACTTTTCCTTTGAGCTATTTTCTTTGTCTAGTAAAAGCTACGTTCAAGTGCAGCTTAAATTAAAAGATGCAACGATTTAACACTAATTGCTACATTTAGCTCAATATTCATTAAATAAACATTCGATAACAGTGACACCACTGTTGCTAAATTTAAGGGCTTTGTGTGTACAAAGCCTTTAAATTGAAGCTTAAATCGACATTGTCTAGGTCCCCCCTATACAGGACGGCCCATGGCTATGGAATCCGTAGGAACACCGCACCTATAATCGCAATGAGTCATAATATAGTCAGTTGATTCGTCGTTACAATATTAATGACTAGCAGTCAATCCTGACTTCGCACAGATATTTCTCGTAATATGGCAAAAAGTAATTGGTTTATACAATTATAAAAATTATAAATTTCAATTTCTGCCTCGTAAACATTCATCACACATTACAATGACAACAAATTCACTTTACAACAGAACAACGTCTGTCACGACAGCTATTTCCGCAGCTATATAAATATTTACTTAGATATTATTCTAGCCCCTGAGCTTTGGTTAAACAATTAATCGAAGTTTCGTAATGATCAAAACGTATTTTAACTAAAAAATATTTTATCGTTAGAATTCTACATTATCAATGGTTAATGTAGAATCAAATGTTTCCTATTTATAATATTTGTATGAAAACCTTTTAGGGGTTTTGTTGCTATCTAAAATATCGTCTTCGATTAAATATATCGTTAACGATCTCGACACCATCAATTCGTTGTTTCGATTGTTCTGTAACAAAGGATCGTAAAGATCAAACGTGTGTGGGGTGCCGTACAATACGAGCGTGTAGTCTTTGTTTTGTATCAGCTGTAGACGTGCGCCTGAAGATAAGGGAGCACATGCTGCGTGCCAAGTACTTCACGGTACATGTTGTAGAACACCAACAGGTGACATCTGCTCGACAACTTACTCGCAAGTTCCTCGCATGTTTTGGTATACAGTTCGCAAATATCTCGTACCATCCTAGCTGCAGTTGTTTATATATCTCTCCATAGAGCCTTTGGCGTAGAGGGGCTAGACCCTTCTAGGAATCGATTAATTGTGGACTTCTAATTCCACAGATCAGTAGAGACAAATTTATATTTGGAACGTGTGTCATCGTTCGTGATTATAAATTTCCCTATATCAAACAAAATAAGTATTGTACATGTCAGAAAGAAAGTAAATATCTACCGAGACGTGAAAGTTCATATTTCAAAAATAATTTTTAGAAATTATATGCCATTTACGCTTGAATTAAGCTCTTTCCTCGACAATCGAGGTTAAATAACTTAAGTTTATATACGACAAACTTAAATCATTTTGTCTAAAGTTAAATAAACTTCACGTTCACACACGTCTATATTCATCTAGGATGAACATCGTTCTAACTAACGGAGGTACACTGGGGTCTACAATTTCGTATTCAATATCGTGCGCCACCTGCAATCATGTTACAATTATGTACACAAACATCAAGTTTTTTATCAAGTGTCATGCTGCATTGCAGCTGAATGGGCCCTATATGGCCGGTACCTTTTGTGCACGTGACACTGTCGAAAAGTGACAGATATGCCGTCGCATTTCGTGCGGCTTGTGAGCAGCCGGTGACCCGTTGGACGGGAGGAGGGCAGCGCACTCGCATGACAATGTTGCGGATGTCTATGTGAGTCGGTAGTTGTGAAAGGCTTCAATTGCTGGTTTACCCCATATACTATAGAAAAGGAAGCAGTAATTAAGATACGAAAGTGGTGAAGAAAAGATAACTCGCAATATCTATTTTGCAAGATGTATCTTCAAACGTATACGATTTGACAGGTATTTTGGTGCTTTAGCTATATAATATAATCTTGGCATTTGACAATTTTGGTTTTTGTAAATGTACCGATCACTCGACCGCAATAAAAGAAAAAGACTGTAATTTCACATGAAAATATTTTTGGTATAAATAACTTTCAATTAAGTCCAACTTAGGTGATATTTCCATTTGATTGGAGACACCTGCCTCTAAATGTTAAACAGGGTTCCGGAACAACCGCATTTGAATAAATTAATTCATCCCCGGACATTCATTTGTTATGATTGTGCAATGGATATTGCAAATTGGTGGCTTATAATCAACGCAAATTTCATTAAAATTTTCAAAGACTTATCAAAGAATTGTCAGTCTCAACTTGGTGAAAATGTTCATTCAACTAGAAAAGGTATTTGTTCATTACAATATTTTTCTTCTTTATGCTTGCTGAGCACTTTTGGGTGAACAAAAATCATGAAACCAGCGACATAGTTACACGTAGCGCGTCACACGTCATCACACGTGACGATACGCAAACCACGCGCTTTTCGTCGCGTCACGCTGTCCGTCAGCTAACGCTGCTACGCGACACGTAGCGCTATTACTGCGCATTGGATGAATAACTTTCAAGGAACTCACGCCATCGTTACGCTTCTTGTCACCAAACGCAGCTACACGGCACGTAGCGTATTGGATGAACAACACTATGGAACGCTTTTCGTCACATCAGGCTTTTCGTCACTGAACGCAGCTACGGGGCGCGTAGCGGCCTTTCATGCGTGTTGGAATGAACAACACTCATGGGCGCGTAGCGGCCTTTCATGCGTGTTGGAATGAACAACACTCACGCCATCATCACGTATTCCGTCACGTCATATGAAAACTTCTTTAGGCGCATTGAGCACTTTTTTGGTGAAAAAAAATCATGCAACTCACGTCACCGTATAATAACATAGGTACAAACACAGTTTTAAGTTCTCTTTACTGTCGGTTGGTCATGTGGACTGCATGACTGTTACCTAGCCTTTTATTTATTAGAGAAAAGTATAATAAATACACTTCTTGCTTAACTTACATTATAATAATTAAATTACAATAATAATAATTTAAATAATCAGCTTATCAAACAATAACAAAAATATATATTACCTTATAATAAGAATAAATAAGTAGGTATACTCAATAAACAACAATTCGTTTTGAAAATCTTAAGTCCTCTCTTATCACGCCCAGCACGTGTCCGATGCAACTATGCGTGGCGGCGGGAAGTGAACGATTTCTCCAGTGTTGACTTACAGAGACCGTAAATAAGGCCGCACTGAGCAGCCCATATCAAGAAAACAAAAAGTTAATTAACAACTTTATGATATAAAATGAAGGCAGGGTTGTGCCATTGATATTTTCATTTATTCTAAAAGTTTATCTCGTATATGTGTACGTGATGGGAATGTTATGATGATGATAGAGCGAATGAAACTACAGGTCACGTGCTTACACTTTGTCGTTTAACAATTAGTATTTCGTAATTGAATCTTAAATATATTTTTTGGTTTTTTATTATTTTCGGTTTTTATATTGCGCAGTTTATTGATATAAAAGTTAATAAAAGAGTGACCAGAGCGTTACGAAAAGTATGATTGAGCGAATCGAATTGAAGTTGATAGGGAAATATAAGTATGAATATGGAAAGAGGGAGAGTTACGTTTTGTAAATTACTACAAGGAGCTAAGAGATAGAAAGGGAACACCTCTCCCTTCCTCCTATTTTCGCTTCCCAGGAACGGTCGCTTTCAAGAATCGAGCAGAACACGCTTGAGAATAAAAGGTACGTCCCACCCATCGTCGCACTGCTCGACCCTTAGTGTAGCATCCAGCGCTCTTATGAGTTGTGCATGTCCTTACCAAAGCCCTTTATTTCATTTGACTAACAAGAGCCTCTGACCTGCGGGCCCTTTTTAAAGTACAATAATAATATTCATTTGATACAAACGCCACAGTTTTACTATGTAATGGATTACGTAACACTATTTCTAATAACTAATAGTTTTCTTAACGTAAAAAAAATTGCTGTATCTTTAAAATTAAATCTATGTATTTATTGTATTCGGGTAAAACTTATATTCACGTCTTTCAGTTGCTCTACTACTTACTACACGCTAGCGCGTGTCTAGATTTAAAAAGTCTATACTTCGCTTATGTAAATGTAGCATGGAGAAGGTTGCATGCAAGTCCATGCCACCTTTTACTACCTTTGCAGGTAGAGTTACAAATTAATCAGCAGATCAATTTGTATTGTTGTATGCCATAGGTTAAGATTAGATGCCGATTGTTAAGATAATCGAGTATATTGACTTCAATTTAGAGCTACATTTATATACCGACAACTCTGCATTCTTTTATATTTTATAATATAAATAAAATCTTTTATAATTTAAAATATAACCCATACATAGATTGTCAAATTTCCTTTGTACAGGTACAATTGATCAAAACAATTTATGATCTGTACCACAATTGTTACTGACACCCAAGACGTTTAAGTGAGTCTTAATTTCCGATTGGCCAGCAAAATACTGACAATTCCTATATTTCAGTGATATTAACAGTTTAAGTCGCGCACATAGAACGGGAGTACTGTCCTAACTCAACTGCAAACCATTAAATAAGTAAGTTTAATCGTTAATGACTCGGACCTTACTTTAATTAACAATGTAACTAGAGATTTATAAACATTTTTATTAAAAATTATACATAGGCCCTGAGTCCTTATGAAGTCCAATCAAACAGGGTCGTTATTTTACTGCAGAGTTCCTATACCTTGCGTCCGTCTCAGCTCCATGTCACAATAATTTTACATTGTAATCCGATTTCCACATGCATACAAAATTTCAGCTCAATCAGTGACCAGTGAACAGTTGTACTAATCTAGTTTACACTTGACGATTACCATCTAACTTTGCCAATCATCGATCCACATCAGCTTCCGATATGAGATAACGCCGACCATACACAAATTTCTGAAAGATTGAAGAAAGTGTACAGTTAAAAAATATGAGGATTTTTTTTATAAAGAAATTCATTTAGGAGATTTCATGGTAATGACCATGATATTATATTATTTAAGGCCATCATTAAACTGTCCACAGATACAGTAGCATAGGGATATGTTACTACGGCTGGAGCCACTGTGCTGTAGCGCTGTAGTGCAAGAATCATTTTTTTAGAACTCACAAGTCATAATTCCTCAAAATGTATATGACGGATATAAATTTATTATTTGTGAAACTTCGAGGACATAATAAGACGACAAATGCGCCATGTAAAACCATAAGAAAGTATTATTCTCCGATACAATTACTACACAAGTTAAGATGAATATGAAATTTATGATGAATATAATATTTACATATGCTACAATGGAATACTACTCTCATTTCGTGACGTGGGTAGATATATTATTAACGGTCCATTTTTAAAACATAGTAGTGTAACATTATCTAATATTGTACATTTTAATAAATCTTATTTGGAGATGAAGAATACAAGACGTGTTCAACCTCGGTTATTTGCAACGAAGAGAATATTTTTCCATTACGGCTTTACTTCAAGGAATGATTTTAAAGTGAAAGTTTTCATAAAGTTCTTGTGTCGAGATCAGAACTGTGTCTCGCAGTTTGCACAAAATTATTATATAAAAAGATATATATTGCATTTAGTTTAATACATTTCACTTCACAAATATTTTTGTGAAAAACTGAATTTAGGAATCGTTGTTTAATATTACAAAAAATACTTTTGGCGCGAGTGATGACGGATACACAGTCTTAGCATTCGTCAAAAAGAATAAAATAGTGAGTATGGCCGTTCTTATGGTTTTGTAGTCAAATGGCAAAAAACGGAACGCTTATAATTTCGTCGTGTGTGTCCGTCCGTCCGTCCTTTTGTCACAGACGTGTTATCCGTATGTTATGGTTTGAAATTTAGGATATAGAATAGAATTTTGTGAACCCACTGCAAAATAATGTGGTAAAAGAACCGAGGGGCACATTCGTGTGGGCTATCATTGTTCTAAATGATATGGAGGTTGCTAAGAAAGGTTTGTGATTATGCAAATATTTACTAACTTTGCGAGACAAAGTTCAAATAGTAGATGTGTGATAACATGTTTGAGTGCCTCGTGATCTACTGCTCAGCCTGTTCAGACGTGTGGTGCCGGGGTCACATCGCTCCCAAACAAGATTTGTTAGAATTTTTGCAATTTCTAATAAGAGTCCGGAGTCAGAAAATTGGTGTTGTTCCCCTGTGCTTCTGAGAGCTAGCCTCTACGCCAGGTTTCTCTCCGGTCGTGTCAGATGCTGTTCCATAGGAATAGGAAGATAAAGGAACAGAGAGTGCACTGGGCCTATGCGATCACTTGTGCGCTATAATATGTTCTGCTCACATTACTAATTTCTATACACATGGCCGCTGTAGCCGAAATTTATTATGTTATGAACGTGTAGCTGTAACACTCATCAACTTGCAACGAAATGTTGAAGTATTGTTGTGGTGCTCTAGTCTAGGCTGCTGAGAGCCTAGAGTGAAATATAGAATTACGTCCAAGGTAGACTAGATGATTACAAACTGACTGAAATTCTTAACAAATCCATATTTTACGATAGATATAAATAAATGAACTGATTATGATGTAGAAGCAGTATAGTTTTGTAATAAATCATAATTTAGAAATTAGTTATACATCATTTAAATTATGTCTGTGGAATTTAAATAATAACGACTTTTTATTAGAATTCTCGTTTATCCAATTAAAATTGGCTATTCGGATTGTTATGATGTGTTTGCGGTATTTTAATAAACAATAACCTCAGATAGAGGCAGAGCTGCGCTGCATTGCAGCCGCATTAAGCCTGCACGACCAGAGAGCTACCTCTCACGTATCTGGCACGGGTGCAAATTAATAGTTATACACACATATCGTGCGGTAAGTTTTCGATGGCCACAACAACACGGCAATTTTCAAACCTGTCATCAATTTCTTAAATACAATATTGCATTACTCGTACAGTTAAAACATGACAGCATCGGATTGGTGGATTTCCGGTTTGCCGCTAAATATATGCTTTTGATAATGAAGCTATTTCAATCGTTTAATAAAAAATCTATAAAAAAATATCTTAGATTGCAATAACATCATTAGATATTACATGAAGCCATACAGAATTGTTACGACAATCCAACTTTATACAAGAGCCATATTGCAAATGTCTCCTTTGCCGTAATTTCCAACACACTTGTTATTCATGAACGTGTGTATTTTGTTTTAGCTCTATACAATAAAATATTGCTATTTCTCTTCACGTAATGACCCAATCTTAAGAGCATCGGGAAAAAAGGAAGAAGCAATCGAACTAAGAATACCATATTTGGTTTGAAAGTAAGACGTATTGACTGACTTCGAAAGTGCGTTAATGCACCTGGCTAGATGGACCTCGAATATTCGAGATGCGCCTACTGGCTATATCGATCGGTCAGTGACAGAGGCAATAACAGATAGAATATATTTAGGATTTGAATCCTATTTTACTGATCTTACATGTGTAGTTCGTAAATAGTGTCTATACAAATATAATGAATGCTTCAACGGGAAATCCTTAAATGAATGTACACTCACAGACAGAACAGTTCAGGGGTTTCGTGATAGCGGTGGTACGGACATGCATCATTCTGGAAAAAAATCTGCTAATTAGTTTGTCATTATTGATGAAGAAGCCTGACTCACGAAGTATAGTAGTGAAGTGTAGTAGTGAAGTGTAGTAGTGAAGTGTAGTAGTGAAGTGTAGTGTGTGTGGTGTTATTGTTAATACTCAGAGTCATACTGATGATGCTCACTCGGTGTCTCTGTGGAACGAAGTAGAAAGATATTTTTTTAAATTTTGAAACTTCTTTAGGCGAGTTGATTACTTTTTAGGTAAACGAAACTCTCGTCACCGTCATGTCATACTATTCACGCTTTTTGGGTAAACTAATATCATATGCCCGCTGTCCAGCGCAGCGTTGCAGCTATAGTTACAATTTCAGTTCTAAAAAATTTCTTTTTACTTACTTATAATATTAAAAACATTGACTATTTTAACGTTTTTGTATACGTTAAAACGTATACAAGAACGAAAAAAACAATCTACAACTATGATACAGATAGAGTACTACTTAGTTATGGCTCTGGCAATGATTCTAATCAATTTCCCGTATAATATATACTATAACATAAATAACAAATAATTGAAAGCATGAAAATTTGTTCCCGTTTCGCGTAATTTATATGTGGAAACATCAGATATATCGCGGCATCGCATACACCGCATAAGAATGAAGATCATTTATCATTTGTTTATCATGATTATTGCATGTGAGTTCTACTAAATAACAAGTTATAAAAATGACAAATTTACTGCCGCTCTTGATTGTTTAAAGAAATAGATGTGGAACATTATCGTCACTGCCACAATACGTTGTATTATAATGAGCATAGCTTTAGAGCTTAGGCGGGTAAATATATTCACAAAAAGATTCCCAGATCCTTTATCTAGATTTGTGTAGGATTGTATACGGGTCCCCACCATGGTTCAAGCCTTGTCGTGGCGGTGGGGCTTAGTAACCTGGGGTGGACCCAGGGGAAGCCAATTGAACCGAATGGGGGGGGGATCTTTGCACCCCTCTTATAAGAAGAGGGGGCTTCAAGATCAGGAAGAGGAATCGTTCTCGGTGCCCCTTTTATAGGAAGAGGGGACCTACGAGCAACAGGAGGTGGCGCTTCTGCGCACGGGGCAAGGAGGATGGGAACCTCACCCCATTGCACTGTCCCAAATTCGGTGGGGGTTGTCCTGTAGTGCTGGGCAACCCCATCATTTACTTTCACTTTTTGCAAGATGCTAAAGCAAAATACAGGAATGTATAAGATATGTATTGAGCCACAGCAAGTAATAAAAATATCTTCGGCGCTACTCAGATTACTTATATTCAACGTATAAAGTATATAATATTCAGAAGCAGTGACTACTTAATGGTAATTCACATATTAAGGCTTATCTTATCACGACATCGTTAGATGGGCACATTTAATACTAAATGTAGCCTTACAGTAAATAACTGCCCGTTTTTGTCTAGGCAGCACGCAGCGGACTAATAAAACATTTTCGCAAATAAATTGTGAAACTTTTCTAACTAGCACGTAACTGCAAACTCATTTGTTAAAACAAAAAGGCACAGAACGGCTTAAAATTAATTTTCTCTTTTTCATTTAGCAGACGACATTTTATAAAAGCTATCGGGGTGAGAGATCAAGGAGGCGGTCCGGGGGCCGCGCGGTCGGTGCTACGCCCTAAGTAAGTTAGCTGCCCGCTCGTTTGCGCAGATTTATGCTAACCCGTATAATTACTACGGTATGTATCTGTACAGATTTTGTCGATGATAATTTAACTATATTCTTTGCTCCTTTCTCCTTTCAAAAGTATGTACGTGTCTTTTGAACTTAATTAAAAAATTTAGCGATTTCGTGAGGTTAATGTGAAGTTGAGAATTCTTGAAGAAGGTCCTATGGGTGTAATAATAACTCTACCTACTAAAGTTTTAAGAAATTTAATTACTCAGTCGTCAACAGCGTTGTAGCAATTAGGTCATGAAGTTTTTTAATCTAAAAAACAATTGTTAATAACCTTAAATTTTAGGTAACACGAGCTCTGGTAGACATTATAATGTGCTTGAAGGCTTTATACAAGTTTGTACTACTTAAGCTTTTGGTACCCGTACACAATCCTTTTTTTTTGGTGACGCGGGGAAAAGCACTTACGCGCCTTCACCGGCCCTGGGTGGGGTCCAGTGGTGTGTGGGACTCGCGGCAAATGATAGTGCCGAATACCCACAAAAACCACCGCAAGTGCCATCAGCGCCGCCCCTGGTGAGGTGCCCCGGAACAACAATCATCAGGGCACCTCGACGGCTAGTCAGCCCCCTAAGGGACCCACTCCTCCACAGATGGGGTTGCCCAGCACTACAGGACAACCCCCACCGAATTTGGGACAGTGCAATGGGGTGAGGTTTCCATCCTCCTTGCCCCGTGCGCAGAGGCGCCATCTCCTGTTGCTCGTAGGTCCCCTCTTCTTATAAAAGGGGCACCGAGAACGATTCCTCCTCCTGATCTTGAAGCCCCCTCTTCTTATGAGAGGGGTGTAAAGATCCCCCCCCCTTCGGTTCAATTGGCTTCCCCTGGGTCCACCCCAGGCTACTAAGCCCCACCGCCACGACAAGGCTTGAACCATGGTGGGGACCCGTATACAATCCCACACAAATCTAGATAAAGGATCTGGGAATCTTTTTTGTGAATATATTTACCCGCCTAAGCTCTAAAGCTATGCTCATTATAATCACGTTCATTAAACGGAGCGCGCATTCACTGTCACAGCGCGTGGGCCAAAATGTGCGCTCTCCACAAACACCGTCTCATATTGTTTAGACTTTTCTATTTCAGATATATAACCTCTTGCGATAAGAGAAATCCACAATTTGAATGCACGAAACATTGGGCTCTTCATTCAAAAGACCATTAATTTTACATAATAAATAGGTTCTCGTAAATGGTTGTCATTTCGATTGCGGTCGGCATCGGCAGTCGAAATCACCCCTTTAAACTGACGAGCTTCCCACTCACAACTGGGGATTGTGATTCGACACCAATTTTGATCCGGTTGGATGAGTGCGGAACCGGCCATATTGGTCATATCAAAATTACTACACGCTTTGATTCTGAAGCGGTCCCTGAAGTAAATCGCGTTGTTTTCAAAAATATAACAATGTAAAATTTCACTAGGCAGCTACACGATATCGTTGTATTCCATTTACGATTATTATTTTTCGACTTATACTAGAGAAAAAATATGAGCCTCAGTGGTTAGCACTTCAGACTGCTACTCGGGTTGTCCAGATACGAACCACGAGGTTGCACTGAGTACCATTGGTATATACCAATAAGATTTTCTAATTTAAGTTCATCTTCTGAGAGCTCTTACGTTGAAGGAATAGATCGTGAGGTAACCCGGATTTGTGTATTCACTTCGGCCTAATCTAGGATTGGACAAAGTTTGCCTTCTGGGTTGTGGTCAGATGGCAGTCGCTCAGCGTGAAATCCCGCGCCCTCGTCAAATCCCCTAGATTAGGTAACCGACTCCGGTATCATCTGATATAGAAACAGGATACAAGCTAAGCTGAAGAAGAACTAGGAAAAAAATCGGAATCCAGTAAAAAAACAAGTAATTTTTTCATAAACATGGAATTTGTGTTCCTTTACATATAACCCGATTGCTCCTAATTATATTTTTTATATACCAGGTCAATATGAGGTTTTAATGGATTATTCTAGATTATTATAGTAGTTAACAAATATTTAATAACCTTAGACATAGCCGTGGGTTTAATTCTGTTTCAGTTATGACATAAGACACACACATATATATATAATCATCATTATCGGCCCACTGCTGGAAATAGGCCTCTCTCAATCAACGCCAAGACGACCGATCTCCTGCTACTCGCAGCCATCCCGGTCCGGCTACTGTTCATTATATTATATGCCATGTTTTAATTTCATTCTCATGCAATATGTTCTGATGGACTAATATTCAAATAGAGGTATTAACGAGCAGTCTGAGAGTGTTTACCATGGACCTAAAATCCAATTAATCAGAGATTTATTAAGTCCACCGGAATAAAAAATTCGCAGCTGAATAATGAGACTTCGGCTGTGCAAAGCATCGAAGACCTTAAAACTTTTTTAACGAGAAACTGAATGAGTCACTGTCTAAGTTTCGTAGTGAAATAAGAAAAGATTTAACTGCGGAAAGTGCTAATGCTCGAAGTAAAATTGAGAAGCTATCTGTAAGTCTGAATCTTATGTCGGCAAAATACGAGGAATTAGACTCAAATTCCAAGAAGATTGATGATTTGGAGACTGAGAATAAATAATTAAAATCGAATCTTGCTGACATTAGCACAAGTTTAAACCATTTTGAACAGTAATCCCGAAAGTCGAATTTCTCAGTGCGTCCCAGAACATAAGGCGGAGAACGTAAAGAGAGTCACACAACAATTGACATTTACTGTTGGCTATGCTCTCTCAGAACAGCAACTTCTGAACTATCACCGCGTTGCAAAGGTTAATCGGGAATCGAATCGTCCACGCTCTGACGCGCTATCGCGCCCACTAGTCTGAGACAATATTTTGGCTGCCGGTAAAAACGTTTAATAAGAACCACCCGAGAGAAAAACTTTATTCCTAATGATTGATGATGAAACTTGGTTAAATCAAACAATATATGACCATGAGATCCCAGATAGCAGAAACACAATATTCAGAACAGACCGAAATTCTTCCACGTCCCTAAAAAGTGATAGTCGGGGTGTTCTGATTAGTATATTAAATAAATTTTAGCCTGTTCGGAAATTATTTTCGAAGTCTGATGACGAGGATCTATGGATAGTAATTAAACTAATGCAAGGACACTCAACTATCTCACTCTGTGTTTGTGTTTTATACTTTCCTCCCCCCTTTTACTCAAACCCATCATCATAATCTAATGACCCACTTGACGAATGTATTTCAACACAAAATACCGAAAGACTTATTATTATTATTGGCTGGCAATTTAAACCTAACTAATCTTCTTTGGAAATGGGACTCCAACAAACAGTCATTGATTCCGGATTTCAGCCCAAATAATATAGATAACATACTCATTGATGCTCTTTGTTTTAATGGTCTTAATGATATAAATCCGATAAGAAAAGCAAAAGGCCGTTCTTTAGATTTGATTACTACCTGTTTCAGGTTTCGCAACATTCGATACCCTTAATTGATCTAGACGCCCATTATCCAGCATTGAACATTTCCCTTAAAATTCTGTCCCAAAAACCACCTAACATTAACAAGTCCATGCCATTAAATTTTTCTAAGGCCGACTATCAAATGATCAGGGAAGAGTTGGAAGAAGCCGATTGGGAAAGTCACTTAAATCTAAATCAAGATATTGATGAAATTGTTGACATGTTCTACACTAAACTAATGCAAATAATTTCTAGCTCTCCACTAAACGTAATTAGAGAAAAAAAGAAAATGCACAATAAATTTAAAATACTCCAATTCTTGGGATTCAATTACTTTTAAAATGTTACGTCAGCAGCGCAAAACAATGGTACATGAAGTTTAAACAAATTTAAAACCGATTCTAAGAATTTAATTAAAAAAGATTCTAAGCATTTTCGGAATTTTATCGAATCGGTAAGATCAAACAATGGCGATGTACCCGATGAAATATTTGTAATGACAAAACCGTGCAGGGTGGGAAAAGCATTAGCGAGCTGTTTTCAAGTTATTTTCATTCGGTTTATTCTAACAAAAAGATAGCAAGTTCTGCTTTCATTGCAGAATCAGTCGGTCACCCAAAGTCACTTAGCACTTGTTACATTTCTAGAATGGATATTCTTAGGTCTCTCCAATCATTAAATGTCAACAAAGGGCCTGGACACGATTTTATTCTCCTAATATTTTTGCGGAAATGTGATGATCAGCTTGTTGTTACATTGCATCTTTAATAAATCTGTATCGGACGGAATCTTTCCTTCAAAATGGAAGCTTGAACATGTCACTCTGATACATAAAAAAGGTGATTGGAGTGACGTATTAAACTACAGACCTATCTTATCTGCAATTGGAAAGGTTTTTGAGAAATTAATTTACACTCAAATCCTCTTTCACTTGAAGCCCAGATTCGACCTCAATCAACATGGGTTTCTACGAGGCAGGTCAACCACCTCGAACGTGTTAGATTACGTCACAAACATTTACGAAGCATTAGAAAATAAAACAGAGGTACACGCTATCTATACCGATTTCAAAAAGGCGTTCGATGTTGTTAACCACTGTCTCCTCGTGCAAAAGTTGAATTGAATTTACGGCTCTCTACTTAGATGGTGTGATTCGTACCTTGCAAATATGTCACAGCTCATTAAAATTAGGACCATATGTCTGCAGCCAGAATAATAACGTCCGAGGTGCCACAGGGCTCACATTTAGGGCCGTTCTTTTTCTTAATCTACCTAATTGTAATGATATCCTTTCCCTTCAAACAGATACCAATGCAATTTACCACTGATGTTCTTTAAACGGTATGGCAATAAACACTTATTAGTGCTTTCACATAAAATCTACACGTAATAGGGATCCTACACCTGCCACTTATTATATTTCTAATGTTGAAAACAAAGAAGCCTCGAACGTGCAGGATCTGGGTGTTGTGGTGATTCTAAGTAGGATTTCCGTGAACATATAGACGTGATCACGAGTAAGGAGAGTGCGCGATTGGATGGTTTCGGCCTACGCCAAACAAAGTTCTTTAATTATCACGAAATTCCTATTCTCCCCTATAACTGCTATGTGAGATCAATTTTTGAATACTATAATCAGATATGGAGCCCCTCTTACTCAGTTTATATTGACCGACTTGAGAAACTTCAAAGACAGTTTCTATATAATTTATCATATGCACATAATGTGAGCCGTACTCTTATCTCGTACGATCAGAAACTTTCTTATTTGAAAAATAACATAGGCACTTTGTTGACATTGTTTATCTGCATAAACTTGTGATTGGGAAGTTGGATAGTCCCTCAATACTCTGTAAAGTAAACATTGCAGTGCCCCGGGCAGGCAATCGTACTCAAAGCAGAAAAACGTTTTGCTTGCCAGTATGCCGCACTAACTTCTCACCGCTGTACCGTATGCGTTCTACGTATAATTTATTTTTGCAATGAATTTGATATCTTTGGCGCAACTTTTGGATCATTTAAACTTTTCTTTCACAAACGATGTTTATAATAGTCTATAAATACCTATATTTTTTATGCAGATTGCTCTTTTGTTGCTGTATGCAGGAACAAGTGTCACCTATACAAAATGTAGTGTTCACTTCGAGAAGGTCTTACACTAGTACTATTTTTCTGATAATTATATTTTTTGGATTGTATGTAGTGTTTGCCCAGTTTAGTGAATTAATAAAAAAAAGCATTACCTGGCTTCACATTAAACTGTGTGTGTGTGGCTCAGATTTATTTAGAAATTTGTAGTCTAGACTCTAGCGCAGGAAATCAATAATACCGGCATTTGTCGGAGGGCCAAAATAGATAAATCACAATTTGAAGCTTGTTCAAAGGACAAACGACCATTTGGCATTCAAAAGAGCAGATGGTCGGATAGATCTCGAGGCTTTGGAGTGTATTTGCTGTTGCTGACACAAAGTGTCGGTCGAAAATCCACATCCTATACGTAACGTGACATGTCCAAATAATTCGTGTTAAATGCTAGTAGAAATTGATCTGCCATCAGGCGTTCATTGAAGTTACGCAGTGCACGGGTAAAGGGTGAGGGGAATGTATTCTTAACACTGGCACAAGAGCATTGTCTATTCCCGTATTCTCTTATGCCACAATGTTCCAACGCCTGGCAAACAATCCGAAGTGCACTATAGTACCCATGTTACAGTCACCAGAGACAATTACGTCTACACCATCAAGTTGTCTTTCGGATGGGATAGAATTTTAATATACTATTCAGTATATAATGCGTACTGACTATCTAGGGAAAAGTTACAAACATAAACTAAATATAATTCTTGTTAATAATTAGAATACTAATTGAAGCTCTAATAATAATTTAAGAACATATGATAAATTCAAATTTTATGTTTATCATATGTAGTTGAGAAGAGTAATTACTTTACTTAATAAAATTAGTCAGCCATTGGTCAAATGTGGTGTTTTAATCACTCTCACGTCGTCAGTCACCGCAGAGTGCCCATTAACACAATAATTAAGACATTTGCTGGAAGGGGACCCCTATTATAAATTGGCGTGCGTGGCCGAAACGTGGCATTCGTGGAATTAGCAATATTTTCTATTACGTATAGAGCCACAAAGTTGAACGACTGACTATATACATTTAAATAGCATTATACTTCTTATATATAACTAGTTACAATGTCACGCCAATAACGTTTTTAGGAAGAGGTAGTGCCATGCTGCATAGGAGGAGGTAGTGACATGCATAGTGCATGACACTACATTCTCCATTGCCACGGAATGGGGCCGGCACGAATGGGTAAGTACATTTCGCTCACATAATACCGCCGTAAAATTACAGCTTCAGTGTCGGGCTTCGTGCGGTTTTGAGTGCAACAGCATAGTAATTATGTGGATGTTCGTGGGCATCGGTAATCGTAAAAAGGCTCTGATTTCTCGTTTGCTTCCCTATTCAACATAAAAAAATAACGTATAAAAAGTTAAGAATAACATATAAGAATAAAGACGGCTTTGCTCTCCGGGGAACAGGGTTGTTACACCACAACTTCCCGATACAAGACTGTGAATCCTAATAAAAGTATTTGATCAGTCTCCATAGAGACTCGAACCCGGCACATCTTTGAATGGATGCCCATTCAAAGATGTGCACCTACCACCGCAGACCACAATTCAATCGCATCTGATCCTCAGCGATGGCATTGTGTAAATTCATTTCCCCGCGAAATCCAAAAAGGCAGTGTAAGAATTGGGATATCACAAACTGAACCGTAATTCGAAACTCTTCGCAATCGAGTCATTGTTGCTTCACCTTTTTTCTTCGACAGATGCGGACGTTTCTACATTGATTCTTCATTAGATCCTTCACATCTTGCCTTTAACACTTGAATCTATCTTTTTATTGAGGTTTGATTACAGACAAACATCAGAACAGGTGAAACTAAATAAAAGCTTGATCCAACAACAGTACTTATTCCTGGAAGATTCATGACTACGGCTGAAAATCTATAGTAGCCTGCTAACTACGCAGGAAATATTATTATAGTGCACAAGTGAACTCCCTATTCCTCCAATTCTGTTATTCCGGTGGGACGGCGATCCAACATAGCCGGGGAGAAATCATTTTATAAGTGTATTATAAAATGATTTCTCCTCATTCGCTGAATGTGTTTCACCTTGAAATGTGCAGTTAAAGGTAAAGGCAGCGAGAATCGTCAAAATAAGAGAAGTTTTTCTATGTATCTTTCTAAAATAAAGGCGCAAGTTTAGGTGAGTGTGGATGAATGGATTGTTGTGACTCAGTCACGCCAAAGTTACTTTACTGGTTTTAATGTAACTTAGCATATGTCAATGTTTGTAGCTTAAGCACCAGAATAACACGTAAGCCACATTAACCACTGCTTACTACAGCAATTTATCAAATTGTCTCTTAATTGTTTTTATAGCATATGCCCATGGACATTCACATGCTTGATACGCAGATGCGTTGCCCTCCCATCATCCCCCCACAATGGACCACCGGCAACTCACAGACCGCACGAAACACGACAGCGACGCTGTCCCTTTACGCCAGTATCAAATGAGGTATAATTATTTGGAACTTTATTTGGCATTGGAGTCACTAGTATGAACTTCTACTGTAGTTACGGGAGATACCTTGTTATTAATATTGAACTATATTATACTAATGAAAGATATCTCCGTGCTATCAAAGCAATATTCGATCTAGGAAACTTCGCACCAGTAAACGTACCACATTCCAAAGTACTGTCGGCAAATTAAACAAATTCATTATTTTCGGAGTGTTGTGTAATCTTTGACCATATTTGAGAAGGATCTTGGTTTTTCATACATGACCACAAACATCCGAAATACCAGAATATAAGAATAATAATGCAATCGCGTTAGCCTCGTTGTCCAAAAAAAAGTAAGATTTCACTTTAAGCCGGTATCATGTGAGCGAGAATTACCTCCCTGGTCGTGCCAGCCCAGCTCCGCTGCAATGTTGAATGGCACCACGTCTTACTAAACAAACGGTTTCACAGGATCTTGATCCTAGCTTAACAACAACTTTGACTCCTCAGTTAATACTGAACTCTTAACTAACATATAAATGTTTCATACGAATTACTTTTAATCGGAAGTTTGTGGTTGCTAAGTTCCTAGCATCTTAACCTGGAGTTTGATAGGAACCGATGAATCCTGGTACATTCGCGGTAACTCATTAATCGACGTATATTACTGTACTATAAGTAATTGCTGTGAAATACCTTAAATAACAGACACCACCAAAGGGCTTACCGTAAAGGCTTGGCAGAGAAGTCTCAGTGAAAAGTGATCGTTTATCTGTAGTCTCGTCTTTAGTATAATTGTTATCATTCTGGAAAATAAATGAGAATGCGGTGGGATAAATGTATTTAACACATAATAAACCAAGAGCAAGCGTCGATAAAGTTTTATGGACGCCATAAAAGGAAACAACCAGCAGACCTTGGGCCTGAACGGCGTGAAACCGTCTGAAACAAACCAGCTAATATAGTTACACGTTATACACTGTGATCTAATAATCGATAGCATTAAAGACTTCATTAATTCTACTGAATTATATATTAAAACACACACTATATAATTATTATAGTAGCAGCTAGGCCACGGATATTTTACGAAGTATGGCAAAAATTCAAGGATTTATTTACAACAATACAAAAAGAAATATAAATTATTATTTTTCTCTTCCTAAATGTTATTTTTTTTCTTGCAGTTCGTCTCTCGGTCCCTGGAAGGGGCCCGGGGAAATTAGACCGGAGCGTGTGCTCCCTGCTAGTAGGATCGACCGGGGTCCTTTGGAAAAACGGGCCCGTCATTGGGGTGGCTTATAGCCGAATACAGTGTCCCCACTAGCGAAGCCGCTTGTCTACAGAGAACACATCTGGATGATCAAGTCCCTACCAGGTGAGACCACTGGTGACACGACCAGCGACCGAGGTGTGTGTTCCGCTCATGCAGAGTCAAGTGACTACACGATAGGGGGAAAGGAAGGGATAGAGAGAGAGAGAGAGAGAGAGAGAGAGAGAGAGAAGATGTGGAGTAAGACACACGTGAAAAGGACAGATCATGTCTCCGTGAGTAGACATACCTGTGTGGGAAAAATAAGCAGGAGACGCGAGGAGAGCGAGTTGATCTGTAACCAGCAGGGAGTCCACTTGGCGATGAAAAGAAGAATAAGTAGCTCTTGCACGAGCAAAAAAATTTTTGACAGGCTATGCGGCCGAACCGCGAAAAAAGGAATTCCGCGACTGAGCGCAGAGAAGAAGTCGGCGAGTTCCGTTGAGTTCACTGGCGGCGGCCAGGCGGTGCTACCGGGCGCACAACTTGCTCAGCTGGGGTGACGGGAGCTGGGGAGGGAACGTTGACCACAATAGCGTCGCCCCTGTGCGTGGGATAGTCGGCCGGGGCTATCAATGTGGTGGTGTTGGCGGATGGCAACTCTACGTGCGGCGTCAGGGCGGCAGCGGGGGCGGGAGGGTGACGCGGTTGTCGCGTCACCGCTATGTTGCCCGCCTTGTGGTTGCGGACCTCGCGTATGTACACGGGGCATGCGCGGCTGCTCGCTGAATACGACCCGTTGCATTTAGCGTCTTAGGTTCCGATTTGTTCCGGGGGCAGTCATGGGCAGCGTGGTCACCTCCGCAGCGTATACATGCTATCGGGAGGATACAGTGCTTCCTGCTGTGCCGGAACTGCGGGCACCGGTGGCACTGCGCAGGCCTCTTGTGCTCGCACCATGCGGAGATGTTTACCATGGGAATGTTTAGGAATTCAGAGATCTCATATATCACGGAATCACGGAGAGATGAATGCATCCGGGCTGGCCCTGTCGGGTCCGAACGGGGCGCGCTCACTCATGCTCGTAGCCGAGGCGCGCCAGTTCTTCGGTGATGTCCTCCGCTTCGGTGTTTTCTGGTAGGCCGCGTATGGCGGCGTTTAAACTTTTGTCGTCGGGCAGGGAGTAGCCTTGAACTATGCCTTGTCGTGCTCGAGGTCCGACAGGTACCGTTGTATTACGCGGTACTCATCCTCCGACTTTGGCTCAAATTGGATGCCTTTCCCACAGGGGTGAGTGTCCTAGTTGCTTCCGGAGGGCGACGAAATGTACTACCCAGTCGAGCAGGCGATCCAACAACAGCGATCGGATGAAGTAGCAGCAGGAGCAGATGATGGCGGCAGGCTAGTCGCCTGGTGGTTGCACCGGAGGGCGCAGTTAAACTCTGGCGAGGACTCTGGGAGGCGGCGGCGTACGTTCGCACGACGTTCACATCAATATACCCTTTGGATGGCGGAGATGTAGTGGCGGCAGCGGGAGGAAATGTGTCAGGCGGCGGCCGGGCGCATTTCAGCTGCGCTGGGGCTGCGGCGGCTGAGTGTTCGCCTGTCGACGTGGAAGTGGTAGGCGCCGGGCTGGCTGTGCGGCTACATGCAGCGGACGCTGAGACGGAGGAGTCTTACGTGTCATACGACGATGACGATGTCACCGGGAAGCCCCTCGAACGTATGAGGTTCTTCTTGATGAACGTGCGGCTGACCCTTCGGTCCCGTGCCTGGCGGAGTAGGTCCGACCTCTGCGGCGAGCGTCGCCGGACTGCATTCAGGCGAAGCGATAAGTTCCCTCCTCTCCGATGCTGACGGCCTGCTGTCGCGAGGTAGGCTCGACCCGGCAGTCTGGACACTTGGCTTGGCTGGGAATTGATAGAAATGGGGGCGCCTTATGCAGGCGACGCGCACGATCTTGATGTTGACCTCGAGCGCGCAGACTGCTATTTCGGCGACATTGGTTTACGTGCTCCACCTTTTTCCAAGCTCCGAAAGTCGAATTGCCGGTTGGTTGAAGTAATCACGCGACAATTGAGAGCGCTGAGTAGAATGCCGGAACACGTAAGCGAACAGGATTAGAGCTGAAGCGCGCGCGAGGTTGGGCGAATCGAATCTATGATTTTTTAATTGCAATCAATTTACGTGTTACAATGATTCGAGTTAACCCTCGGGGGTAGCGTGTGGTTTAAAAGCTGGTGTACCGGTGAAAACACAATGATATATCAGCGGAAATATCTTTCCACCACATAAAAAGTAGCGCACGGGCTTTAAATATTTCTATGACCATTCACACGCACCACATTTCTGCGGTGAATTTATGTCTGTTGTAAATACTGTAATTTTAAACGGAACGCATTTCTAGTTTAAAAATATTTTAGATTTTTTTAATATGCAGATCTATTTTTGTTATGCATGTTCGCTGCTTAGGTGAGACGGTACTTCTTTATTCGCCCTGGGCTTGAGTATAACATGGCACATCCTGACACTGTGCCTTGTATAAAGCGTATTCAGGTTAAATATCTACGTAGAATCATCGCTTTGTCTTGCAAGAAAATGACAACTAATTATTCGTCTCAAGGATTTACTAAGAAAAATTGTACAGCAGTATTTGAAATAATATTATGCTTAATTGCAGTGAATTTGCTCTCAATCAGTACCTAGTGAAACGTCTGAAATTCTAGGAGATAATTCACGACAAATTTCCTGCCTCATTTAAATTATCTGAAACACTGACTGTATTTTTGAGAGCCTTTGTTCAAAGCTCATAAGTCAACGAATTTCGCAAAGACGAAATCTTTCAAGCGCCTTGCTTGTACATGTGATGTTGCTGTTTTATTGTCATGCAACAATCTTACTTGCTCTTAATGATATAAAAATAATATATTAAGGAATATAATATATGTATATAAATATATATATATATATACATATATATATATATATATATTTACATATATATATATACATATATATATATGTGTATATATAGAGGATAAAGTTAATATTAAATAAATATCGAATCGTTGGACATGATGATTGAACACGAATCTCAATCTTCAACCCATGCCAGTGCCATCGAGAAGCCATTCCGGTGTTTTCACTACCACAGATAATATCAACGTTCCCCGGATATGTTAAAGACTGCAGAAATAATTTGTAACATTACCGTCGTTATTATCATCATCATCATCAGCCTTTATCGGTCCAGTGCTGGACATCATTCAGTGAACGCAAAGACGACCCATCCCCTGCTACTCGCATTCATCGTGAACTATGTTATAAATACATATTGTTACCAGGAATAAGTAGATTACAATTTTCACACCAAAAATGTAACAGTAAATACTTCGATCAAATTACGGCTATAAAGTTAAACGAAATAAATGTGAATACATTTCAAACATTCCACTGAAAATTATTCGAGTTGTACCATATTATCTCGATTACCGGCTGGCGCAGTGGTAACATAGCTCGGATATTTGCGCATTTTGCGCTAAAAGTCGCGGCTCTAATCTCTTCCAGGTCCAGATGAATGTTTATATATGTATTATATGTATTTCTGTAATAAATATCTTAAACATATATAACTAGCAGTGGATCCCCGCTTCGCACGGATATTTCACAAAATATGGAAAAAAAAATCTTCGATTTAAAAAAATATGAATATTATAAATGTCAATCTCGGCCTCGTAAACGTTACTCGTTACAAGTCTATAATTTCTGCAGCTATATAAGGATTTTACTTTGATGGTATTTTCATGGTTACATTTGTCATAATGATCAAAACGTTTAAGAATATGTTATAGAGCCCATGTTCATCAGTGATAATGTAGCATTCATGTAGCAGTTTTGGAGCTGAACGGGTGTAAATAAAATGAACAAGCAAATGTTTCCGCTTTATAATAGATTTCTTAAGTCTATAAAAGTATTACACATTGTCCATACGGTACGCTGGTGGGTCCAACACCGATATTATATTATTTCGCTGGTAACAAAGAGACTTTTTCCCCCACACGCATATAATATCCTAGCGGATATTACATATCTGCATGTAGTCATGCAGTTTGGTGTGTGCTCCACGATGTTATAATCTACTCTTAATTGTACAGACGGGTAATTGCCGCCGGCGCTGTTACTTCGTTTGTTGTTGTGTGAGTTACCAGCTAACTTATGGAAATAAAATGTCACAATAATATTACAACTTGACGCTGCGAACAGCTCGAGAGCGTGAAAAGAAATATTAAATGGCACGACCGCTGGTACTTTACAATTTATTCATTACATTATTATGAGGTTACGAGCAGTTTATCACGTTCCACAGGAGTAGAAAAGTGCTGTCAATACAATACGCAACAGAATATGACAATGATGTTCAAAATAATTCGAAATTAATTGAAAAATATGAAAAAATTCTGAAAATCGATGACTGGATAGAATTAAGTACAATAGAAATTTGTATATACGTGCCACTAGTTGTATTATTATTATTATTATTGTGTATGTGTGTATGTGTCATACGGATATGGATACGGAATGGGGAACAAACCAAAATGAGAGCCTTTTAATGACTAACAGACGCCCATAGAAGTTATTGTATTCATACAGATACCCTCCTGTCCTCCTCCGATCCAATGGGCTCCGGCTACTCACAGACCATACGAAAGGCGACAGAGTAACTGCCACATCACTGTGAGCGCGAGGACTACCTTGGTCATGCTGGCCCAATTCGGCTGCAATGCTACAAACAAGGCTACTCTCACTAACGTAACTTTCTAAACTAAAAGTTAATATAAATATCAATGTAAAGTTTCACAACGCCTTTCTTCCATGCCCCTGACGGATATGAAGCAAATTTGTAACACCACACTTACGCAATGTATCCACTAGAACATACATCCCCGATCCGCCGATACCGAAGAACCAAGAGAGCTGAGATTTATACTGCAAAGTACTTTTATGTCACGGTTTGGTAAAAGCGAGACTTTGTATTATTTTGTCCGGTGAACACTATGCAAGCTGTTGTAATATTGAAATATTGATTTTCAGATTTTTTTACATGTTTTTAGATCGTTGGAACTAATAGTATAACAAGACAGTACAGGTAAAAAAACACTGAAAGCACAGTAGGAGTCATGCGATTAGTGCAATTTACTTTCAAATATTTCAGCTAACTAGAACGCATTGTTTGAGTAAGCGCATTAAGTAGCTTAGAATGTACACGACAGACGACTATGTTTTTATACTTGATGCGAATGCATCAAACTGATGCCGACTAAAGAGTCAGCGTGCCGAAGTATCAGTTTGATATTCAGGACACAGCGACACCCAAAAATAAGAGAGAGATACAGATACAACGAGACAAGGGGTTCGGCGTAAACAGGATACCGGGATTAAATTGTCGTCTTATTGGCTAAGTCGCTTGAGGGCTCTTACGAGATACTACGCAATTTAAAAATAAGCGAATATAAATTTAATTTATAAGCAGGGACTGTCTCTTTTATAAAATATAATTGTCGTATGTTTATAAATGTTGAAAACTTTAAAAAGTAAATTCTTATTTCACTTGTTGCTTTCAGAACGTGAAAACGACACCTATAAACGATATATCAAGAAGTACTAAAACTTCTTGATATATATTTGTTTATCAATTAATTTTCCATTTATTTTCACAAAAAATATTGTATTATTACAGAAAAGAACGAATTTATATGTAACTTCAAAATATTTTAACATATAAATCACCCAGGCTTATAAATGCTTAAACTTTTCCACAAAATCAATTTACTAAATAGTCAAGGTTCTTCAATAATGTTAGAACCAAAGGAGTGAATGACTTGCTAAACGAAACCACCTCAAGGTAACATTAAAGTGGATGTATTGTAAAAAGGCAACTCGCGACCGGTGTGTTTGTATGACGATAGCTATGAGCGTAGGAGGCAACGCATATAACATGTAAGGATTATAATATGTAGAAAATTCTTCCAAATACGTTTCAAAAACCAAACGAAGGTAAAAAATTGAAGAACCACCTTTACATGAGCCGCCATAGAAATATACGTAATGGGTCTTGGGGATATGGAAAATATAATGGTATTCGCTTTATATGTACTTACCTGCCTGAGTATTGCTCTTAAAACAATACTAAGACTCTTCAAATATCTTTACAAAACCTTGGTGGTATACTTTTAGTAACCCAATATACAATTTAGGAAATTACCTTCTGATCCTTATTGTTATGTACACAGTAGAATAGTAGGTTATATTGAGAATGTTATATTTAATATAGGTTGGAGGTGTATACAGATTATATTGTGATGAAGTGAATGCTGATAATTAGGTGATAGGTGTGCTCGTGAGGGAAGCTAAAGGAATGTGTCAGGATAAGATACATCATCAGTAGGTAATGTAAGTGTTGCACAACACACTCACATAATAGGATGTGAATGTGTTGTGCAACATGCCTGTGTGAGTGTAATATAGAAGCTTTAAGAATAAATTTAAGAATATTTAAGTAAGGTTCTGGAGTGGAGGCCGCGTTTAGGAAAACCAAGTGTTGGTCGACCGTTCACCAGGTGGGAAGACGATCTCCGTGCAGTAGCCGGTCCGGGATGGATGCGAGTAGCGGGAGATCGGTCGTCTTGGCGTTCTTTGGGAGAGGCCTAAGTCCAGCAGTGGGCCACTAAGGGGTGATAATGATGATGATGATGATTTAACGTTCGACATATTTCGTTTACGAAATACCATGCAGTACAGCAATCGGTTTTGTTTGTCACCTAACACAATCTGACGACTTTGGTGTTGGGCACGTTGTAATTTTTAGGTCCTAGTAAGTTTGTCAGTAGATCTTTTCGCCTCGGACTTGAAAACATCGGGGTTATACATTTCGGGAATCGTAACTTCGGATAAAGAAATCACAGTTTAACTGTACGTATTACGAACGACGGAATCTTATAGTAAGTACATAGCGATGGAATATCAACCATGTATCGGTTCTCGGAACGACTGGTTCTTCACTTAATGAGATGTGATGGTGGAATTAAATCGTTTCATTCTGATGCACATACTTTTAAATGTATACTATAAATATGGAAAATATCCTGCGATGTTCTATGCGCTGAAATTTCGAAGTAACTAGGGTCACGTTAAACCATTGGGGGCCCATTGGAGGAGGGAGAAGGGCAACGCATCTGCATAGTAATTATGTAGATGTTCATGGGCGTCGGTAGTTGTGAAACGACTCCAATTTCTCGTTTGCCATCCTATTCTATCAAAAATAACCTGTAAAGTTGTAAATGGAATTAAAGTATCACACAAACCTACGGCTTGTTCGCAAAGCTGGATGCTAGTGTTCTATAGATTCATACCTTACCACGACGACAATGCGTGGCTCAAGAATAATTTACAAAGTAGTATGTAAAAGAGTGGGCGGAGCTTGTTGCTTTCAGTACCAATGCAAATGCCATTCGGCACCCGGGAGAACGGCGCGCCGCTTAATCCTGTAAGCATCTAGGAGAAGCACTACACATTTAAATTTTATCCATAGCTTACATACAACACATCTGCATTAAAACCATTAGTTTATTAAAACTTGTTAATTTGTATAAACTGCGTCTTTATTTACTGGAGTTCATACATCCATTATGTAAACGAGTATAAGTTTGGGATGTTTATTATGTAAACAATCAAAATATTTGCAGACAAACAAAAGAAATAACAGTGTGTACCTACCATTGCACGAAGCAAAAAAAGTGGGTTGTTTTGAAAGGCGAACGGTTAGCTCTTTGCATCGTACATGTAACATAGTAGGCTAGGTTCGACCGTGAATCGCTGAAAATGAATTCCTTGAATTTTGTATAAAACATTCTTTACTAGGATCCATCCCGACATAGGTAACTATGAACAACAGGATCCAGATTGTTATCTTAGTAAATAATATTCTTAAATCTTACTTTGGAATCGCTCTGTCCGTCTGTGAAAAGTGCCTGAACATCCCTTCGGTAGAGTTAAAAAATTATCGAACACACACAAAACACGTCTCTGTTTTGTATGTATATTTTTAATTTTAGTCTCCAAAGGCTGCCTAACATGTATTGTACTTTTTGTGATCAAAAGATGGAGAGCCAACAAACACAGCAACACAATATGAATAAAGCATATACATACAACATGTATAATGAGGTATTTATATCGAGATATTTCCTATAATCGTGTAAGTACTGCCATATGTTAGGCTTGTATTTTTTTTTATATTATAATTTATGTTTTTCTCGTCCATAAAACCAAAACTAATAAGCAGGGACTGTCTCTTTTATAAAATATAATTGTCGTATGTTTATAAATGTTGAAAACTTTAAAAAATAAATTCTTATTTCTCTTGTTGCTTGCAGAACGTGAAAACGACACCGCCAACTTCATTCATCGTTTTTTTTTTAAGTTTACTAATAATACTTCGCAGATGGTACGTCGGAAGGAGTTTCTAATAAAAACGCCAAGAATATTGGAAATTTTCTTTAAACTTAACGAGTAACAACTATTTAACCTTTTCACATGGCACATGCTAACGATAAAAAAACATTCGCATTATCTGATTTCTTTATACATATTATATATACTATAATATATATATATATATATATATATATATATATATCCCTAGTAAGAGCCAGTGTCATGCTGCATTGCAGGCAAATGCGGCGGGCTCGACCGGGTAATGTACCTTTCACTACGTTGCCGTTGGTCTTTTGAAAGCGAGTAAAAAAGGAGTGATGCCTGACTAATATATTATTAAAGTGGGAATTTCAATTTAAGAAGAAGGCCTGTTCCCAATAGTTGTCAATCATTTCAGCAGCTAAATAAGGATTCACTTTGTAATTTTTTCACATTCTGGTTTTACTATCGAATTTTTCATAATGATCAAAACGATTTGGAAAATGTAAAAAACTCAAAACAAAGTAAGGGCCACTAAGAATTTTTGATATATCATGAAAATAATAAAGACATTAATTTGTTTAACTTATGTAACTTCAAAATAATGTTATTAATTATAATATAGGCTAACAATTGCTTAAAATAATGATCATGAATTGTTTTTTTTATGTTCATAATAAATTTGGCCATTTTGAATGAAAAACATGAACAAAAGAAATCACCGGGAAAATACAAACTGCTGTTCTTGTCGCTTTTGTTTCTTCTTTTTAATAACGAGTATGTCTTCCTCTCTTAGCAATATACTCCAGAAGCTTCGTATACATACTTTGGATTAAATTCCTCACGTTTTCATCTGGAATGTCCTACCAAGCATCTTTTAAAGCGTCAATGAGCTGCTGTTGGTTGTAGACCCCTTGCTCATTCTCTCTAACTCTTCGTTACAATTGGTACCACAATTGCTCTATCGGATTTCAATGCGGACTGTTGGCTGGCCATGGTAATACCTCAATATGCGACCCTTCTAGGACAGTTTGGGTTAATCGAGCTCTGTGTGCACGGGCATTATCTTGCATCAGGATGAATCCAGGCCCCACTCGCTCTGCAAATGGGATCACTTGAGGCCTGATCACGTCCTCGATGTAACGTTCTGCAGTTGCGGTACCCGAATTTAAAATGGTGAGCTCGGTTTTACCGTGTAAACTAATCCCACCCCAAACCATTACGTTGGGACCACCGAAACGGTAAGCTACGTGAATGCAGGACTCCGAAAACCCCTCGCCGCGTCGTCTCCACACTCTGACACGCCGATCATTATTAAGAAATTTTACTTTGCAATCGTCTGTAAAAAGCACCTTGCCCCACTGATTAATCCCCCAGTTTAAATACTGACGGGAGAAACTTAATCGGTTTGCACGTTGAACCCTGCTCAGAGGAATTCGAACAACTCGCCGTCTTGACTTTTGCTGGTCTTCGTGCGATCGATTATCTTTAGGCTGATCACTGACGCGGGTACCCCTTGTCAGCCGTAGGTGGTGTTGTAACTTACGGGCTGTTACTGTACGATCACGACGAGCGCTTAGTTGGATGTACCGATCCTCATGATGTCGTTGTTATACTAACTCTACCTTAACCAGGTCTCCTGGCAACACTGCCCGTGCCTTGGAAGCGATTCCATACATTTTGGACAGCTCTTCGAGAAAAACTCAACCGTAAACCCACGTAACGCTGAGAACGTCCTTCTTGAATCGTAGTTATGGCTACGGTTGCTGTAATTGTATCCATGTGCCTGCGTACTGGTGGCATGATTAACGTGAGATGATCAATGGATCAATTAAAATTGGAAAAATAATACTTTTTCCTAAAATAAACGAAGCAAGTTAAGAAGACAATCAAAGAAAATCAAGAATAACATCCAATTATTTTTTTCTTAAAATGATGGCCAATACTTTCAAATTAGGAACACGAAACATAAAATAAAAAAGGCATGCAAGAGATCGAACACCAAAAAGTTCGTAATATGAATATAATGCTTCTTATCAGTTACTTTCAGTTTACTAAATTGCACTTAAATGTAGTATAAACTAGTGGTCCTTATTTTGTATTGAGTATGTATATATAGAATATGTAGACATGCAATAACACTTTAGAATATTATGTAGTGTACTTAAGTTGCAATCGGTGAGTTTAACGCAACACTAACAAATTGGAGAAATCGCATTCCTGTTGCACCAAGCTTTAGTTAGATTCCATTGGGCTTAATCCAATTGCCAAGCGTTAAATAAAGGGTTAAGTAATGTGAGTTAGAATCATATAACTTGTTTATAGACACTTTACATACATTAAGTGATTCATTTTCAGATTTATGTTTTTAATAATAGGTAGTGAAATGCTGCATAGCAGCCAAGTTGGGCCGACACGACCTGCGAGGTACCTCTAGCTTACATTATACCGGTCTAAAAGTAATAGCTATATTGTTTTGTTACCTGTGGTTTGTCAGTAGTGACCCAATGGTGAGGTGAAGGAGGGCTACGCAGCTACATGTCAACAGATGTCAATAGACATCAAAAAAGGAGATATTCAGTTTGATATTACTATAAACATCAATGTAGATAGTTATAGTACTCTTGAATCGTGTAGTAAAAAAAATTTTGTTTGTTTTTTGTAATTCCATAAATTACAGTCTACAAGCAAACAAAGTTTACCTCATTATAATATTAGTACAGATTGCAATAAAACTACTTTTATGCACTATTATTTATATGTTATTATTACCTACCGAAACGTCGTGATAGCTAAATAAATAAACCGCAATAAAATCCGTAAAAGTAGCTTTATAATAATGAGTAATTTTCGCGTAAACTTAAGATATCAATTTGTATAGATATTAAGACAAGAAGTGATCTTTGAAGTTTCGTTTATATTTTATCTGTGAACGCACAGAAGTATATTTCATTTAATACAACGACGTTTGTGCCACACAAAAGCTACGCCATAGCTATACACTTTACAGCTTACAGCTGGAGGAAAGTGAAACCATTTTATGTATTTTGCCTCCATTTTCCTGTCTCTTCCGTTTGTAAAAGATTTTTAGAATAAGGAAAATTTAATTTCTACGGTATCTCTTCATCACGCAAGATATTTCCAGCAATGTTTTATATCTCTAGCAAATTTCAGCAGAAATCTATAAATATAAATATGTAATACCACTCGCTGTTTTATCACGAAATCTCAGAAAGAGGTGTTTGTAGGTACAAACATGAAATTTGGCAGGTTTTTTTAGGTTGCGTTCTTAGTGGACGTCTCTACTAAGAACGTGTTTATTTATGACTGTACCACTAAGAGCGCGTTTTTGGGGGTGGAGTATGCGGTAGGTTTTTTTTTTGGACATATTTTTAAAATTTGGCCACTTTCGGAATTATTCTTATGTTGTTAATCCTTGCATATATATTAGTCCTTGTACTGTTAATCCTTGCATCTCGTCAAATTTTATAAGTCTAGGTCAATCGGAAATTCCGTTAAAGATTCTGGATATTGTACTATCCCATATAAAATATACACATTTAAACGGCTGTATCTTTTGATTACACTGGTTTATGAGTATGAATATTTCAGAGCTTTAAGACATTGCAGACCTTAGTATTTGACGTAAATTTCAGATTGATTCCCCCAGGCAGTCCTGACAAACGGACAGACAGACGAACAGACGGGCGAACGGACGAACGGACGGCCGCACGGATGATAAATAAGAATACATTTTCAACCATTGATTTGTATTGTACGTCTCCTAGCCGAACTGCGGAATGTCAAAAAATATGAAAGTTATGAGAACGTCTGCGATAGTGATGAGCGTGTAGAGAGACTACAGCCGGTGCTTGTCCCTAACGTCAAACTTTGCAGGCAAACGCCCCATATGTAGGCAACAAGTTCTTCCTGAGGAAACACTGTATTGTACATGACACGATTAGATCTATAATCTGGTTGAATCTATCCAGTAGTGGCAAGCAATACAATTCACGCATACGGATTGATTGAGATCATAGAATTGCTGTAGAGTGTTATATTAGTTAAGCAACAAATTGCACGGTAAAAAACCGACCAAATGTGAGTCGGACTCGGGCACGTCGGTTTCCGTATCTATATGAGAACCAAAAAAGAAATACGTTTAAATAATATTTTATTCTGTTTTTATTATTAGTTGTTGACATCATCTGTGAAAATTTCAACTCTCACGGTTCATGAAACACAGGCTGGTGACAGATGGACATACTTACTGACGGATAGCGGAGTCAGAACGGAGTGTATGGAACCCTAAAAAGGGAAAATGATATAAAATGATCTAACGCTTTTAAAAGCTTCTTTTTATTGATCTTAGACCAGTCGAGGCCATTTGCTGTCTACCGACCCTCCTAGACTACTTAGATATTACAACCTCTGGTTGTATACTGCTGAGGCCTATACCGAAACGTTGCCCTCGTCCACTACACCCCCACAGCAATAGGCCATCCAGAGTAGCTCATATTATCTAACTTCGGTATCTCTCTTTCGTACCAGCCCGATCCAACTATAAGTAGCAGACTGACGGACAATAATGTCCATTATTTAAATAGCAGACCCCCGTAAAAGACACCCTTAGCAGTGTAGCTTCTCAAAATCCCATCTCACATACGTCCTAAAGAAAGTAGTTGTAGTACCTAGTAATATATGAAGACTGCAGCGTTACTATGTTAATCCGTTGTCTCGCGTACAGAATTTTCACAATAATTCAAGGCTCATTAGGTTCGCCATGCGTTAGTTGAGCCCGAACACAAGTTTCGGCTTGTTTGTGTGTACGCAACGTGACACAAACTTTGCAGAATAATGTGACGGGGTAAAACATACTTTACTTTAATTAAGCACTTCGTGTTCAGTCTGCTTTATTACTTCTGGAACTCTAGAAAAATTTCACATCTGAAATAAAAAGTAATAATTTTAGGCAAGGCATTTAGAATACAATATTTTTTTCGTAATTGTTACTCTGTTATACAAATATACACTATTGATAGGGTTTTTTATTCTATGACAGAACAAAAAAGAAATTGAAAGCCCTCGCATATGTAGTAATACAGCGCGATTTATAAGAGATTGTACATTTTAGGACATGGTATATACTACTACTGTATAACTAATAAAAAATATAAAACAAATGAAAATATTGCGTACGTACAAAGTAAACTTCACCGAATTTAGGCATTCGTTATATATAAAGAATTATTATATCACCAGGCGCCGGTCCGGGATGGATACGACTAGCATGACATCGGTCGTCTTGGCGTTCATTGAGAAAAGCCTATGTCCAGCAGTGGACCGATAAGGGCTGATAATGATGATGGTGATGAATATAAAGAAAGAAGACCTGTAGCGGCCACACAGTCTAGGCAACTAGGCCAAATTTGAGCTACCTACTTTTCTACATACATATTCGGAACCACAATCGAGTTCGGAATATGCGCTGTGATGTAGATACCTTAAGAAACACCGTAACAAAAAGATCACAGAACGAAAATTATTTTATATGGTTTCTATACTGGGAACCACTCGGTTGTGAGATTGTGGAACCACGATTCTGATATTAAATAGTCCCGATATTTTACAGTAATTGATGTTCAAGACACAAATAAAGACGATTTACTTGAAGATGGCTGCGCTGAAAATTCTCTCACAACGCAAACGTACGTACGTTGGTAGTATTCTCAGAGCGATAAAAAAATACAAGAGCGTTAAGCAAAATGGCTTCGTGCCAAATGTTGATTTCGTCAGGATCTGAACCATGCTCTCTAGTCGGTGCAACAAAACTCGGTACATGCCCACTTAAAGTTTATGTGGTCATAAATATTAAGAATACCTTTTGTTTCCCCTTTGTTTACTTCGTGGCTAAATAAAAAGCAATCATAGCTTAAAAGTGACTACAGTAACAGCTATCGTAATGCCAAAACACTGTGATATACGACACTCGCTAGAATTGGACTTGTATTAATTTCCATATAACTAGAGTATTTCGTTTCATTTTTTTTTTGAGCCACAATAGTGTTTGAATTTTAAGAAAAAAAACAATAGTTTACTAGACACTATACACTAAAGTTATAGGTACAAATCTACAGCTACGATGATACGAGTAGTGTAGTCGATACTACAAGTGCCGTAGTCTATAATGTCAATGGCTTAGTCGATGATAGGAGTGGCGAAGTCGATAATACGAGTGGTGTAGTTGCCACTACGAGTGGTGTAGTCGATACTAGGAGTGGCGTAGTCGATATTACGAGCAGCGTAGTCAAATTAATAAGATGTACTTTTTGTTGTTTGCATTGACAGTTCAACATGTTCCTGAGAACAAGAAAAGAATTATGACATATAAACTTTTAACTTTCCTATTTAAACTTCATAATACGTATAATTATGATTTAATTATATGAATGTGAGATGATTTATAATGCGTGGCGGAGTATTACAAATTTTCTCATATCGTCCACTAATAATAATGAATCACTAATTAATTCAAATAAAGGGAGTTATACTTAAATAATAAAGCCGTGTTTAATACAATATGGAATATTTAATACAATATACAATATTGAAAAAATAAATTATTCTTATCACTACATCGTTATCATCTTTTATCTGTCCACAACTGGATGTGGGTGTTAGGTGTCTTCTACTCGAGATAGGCGCTATAATGGAAAATTAAACTCCACTTGCGACCGGTTCTTGCCCAGTGCAATTACAATTCCTCTGCCATACACCGGTGCATGTAAACAGCACACTGCTACTTCTACAAATAGATGATATCTTGGTTATCAGGTCATCGTCACAAGGCCACTATAGCTAGTCGTGTTACAGCAAAATTGCAAACAAGTTTTAAAATTTGGCTTTCCGAATATGCTTTTAGCATCGTCTAAATGAGTTCTTAGCCCAAAAGTGGTGTCTATTACCTAGATACTTATCGAGTAGTCAGCTAATGTTACTAGAATGTCAAGAAGTCGGAAGAAATGTACCTCTGCTTTATATTGAAGCATAACAAATACACGAAGCAAAGCATTCTAGGTTGTTTTAACTATTTGTATCACCGTTCTCGTACGGAGCGGCTGGAAAAGAATAACCTTGACACATTTGTTGAGGATGAATGTCAACATCGTACAGTATTTATAACTAACAGTTGAAGTATTGCAAATATAGTTTCATGATATATATATGTAAATGTTTACATTTTCTCTTATTACAAGCAAACACGCATCCAGAGCTATTTTGATGACTGCCGGCGCTCATAGATATCCACAAAATTGTATTGCAGATGTGTTGCCCACTCACTGTGCTCACCTCCAATGGGCTACCGACTAACCACTCACCGCATGAAATTCATAACTGTCACTTTACCACGGTATCATGCGAGCGATGGCTGCCCCCTGGTTTGTTGGAAAGCACATATAACACGAGGTTCGAATCCCGGGCCAAACAAAAAAGTGTTAATAGGACTTTTAAATTTCCAATAGGAGACCGGAGATTGATTTCTCTTCTATCGTGTCGGATTGCTATCACATTAAATATGAGGAGGAGAAAATAGAGAGTGCGTTACATGTACATTAGACACTTATCGCAATGCGCGCAAACACTTGAGCACTAGTAGGTCCTGCATATCTGGCTTCTCTTAATAGAGATGGCCGCTGTAGCAGAATTTTTCCTAGGACGACATTATGTAAGCTAGAGGCACTTCCTGCCGACTCAATTGGGCTGCAATGCAGCATGTCACTATCACTGTTACAAAAACCTCATTTTTTTATCGCTGAATTTGGAAAGAAATTCATTAAAATTCATATGTATATAGGATCTTAAAATTTCCCTCTACTACCTATACATAATAGTACATAAATAAACCTGCATAGACAAAAAACAAGATATCATGTTTAGACTTGGAGCAAGTTTGAAGTGTAGCTGTAGGCGAGAGAATCGAATGGCTTTTTTATTAAGATAACAGTTTAAAGCAATCATTTTACTGTGAAATCTAAAGAGAACCAAAAACGACGGTATCGTTTTATTTTATTATCAATTCTTGTTTTGAGCAAATTTATGTACCAACGTTGTATATATTCGAGTATATGTATACAGTTTTATCCTACGACTAGCGCTCGGCCCCGTCGCCCGTGAATAATAGGTACCGTGTAATCAATCTATAGTGAGAATATATTTCTCACTATTTTCAGTTACGTATAAAATCACTTTTAAAATGTAATAAAATCCTCGTTAATGATAGAGCAATATTCAAATTGGAGAGTAAATTAGCGATGTTCTCCATCCATGCCATTTTGGTGATTAAAAATTTACATAAAACAGTAGTCAAATAGTAAGTAAATGTAAGTTAAATGAAGCTAGTAGATTAAAACACTGATAATATTTTGATACAGGTGAGTATTATGTTTAAATAATATCTTCTCTTTTGCAATTTATTATTTATAGCGATTAAATATTCGGCTTAGTACAAAAGCATCATTATACGAATCGCGACTTTTCCGATAATATATTTCTCCGACTAGTAATAAGCAATAATAAGCATGTAGATTAATTACAATTCATACTATAATCTACAGACAAGACAGGGTGTTCGCGTTACATAGTTTTCTTTTTTACATATTTTAGTTATTCATCTGTCTGTAACATCCTAACTACATAGTAGCCAACGTCCCTACAGCCAGACCATGGCATTGATGTCGATACCGTATCGATAGAAACGTCTTTACCTTCCGCTGCTAATAGGTATACCGTCTGTTTGTCGCAGATTACGCATGAACCTAACAATAGAGAAAAATTATGATATATAAGCTTCAGACAAGAACATAAATTTTGTATTTAAATTAATAGGAATTATAGTATCTACCAATTGTAATGCCGTAGAATACTCCGTTAGCCGTTTCAATTCTAAATACACAGTAACGCATGCATTCATATGTGTAATTGTGTGTTCTCATTTCAACATTGGAAATGAGAACGCAGGAAACATGTATCGACTCCTCGTAATAGCGATTGGTTATTTACGACTCAAAAGCGACTTGTAGCAATTGATGTATGTTCCGCGAACATCAATTAACTACACGTGTAAAATGAAAACAACGCTCCAATATAAAAAGAAATTAAAGACATGTATTTCTGATTTTCTGCTTTTTATACGTCGTTCCAATCCAGTGAAATATGAAACACGTAGGGAAACTGGCTGCGCGCCAGCTGCTTGCCTCACGCTATAACAAAGGGTTTGATATCAGGAAATTGCTCACAGAACAATAGAAGAAAATATTTATAAGCCGCCTCTTACATCTAGCAACTAGCACTACATACACTGAGATCGAAGGTTTCAGACGAGCGCAGTCTTGGAGCGTCGCTCGTTGGACGTGTGTGTGACAAACCCTTCTCTTTGTCCAGGGAACTCATGTTATAAAATGTTATATAACAAAGACACTTTTATTACTTTCATCATATCATTTGATTTTCTTGTGTAGAGTTATTGTTTATACCACTATATATAGGTAAGATTTATATCATTAAAAGTAAAGTACTAATGATAACCCAATTAAATAACAATAAAAATACATCTATACAAATCATATAACTAAGCTCCCCGAAAAGCTATATGTCTGTATGTGATCGAATTTCTCAAAATGAAATGAAAGGATTTTCATGAGGTTTTCACTGATGGATAGAGCGATTACCGAGGTAGGTTGTAAAGGATAATTTCTTAAGGTAACAATATTCACGGGCAAATAGGGGGGATCACTACCATAAAATATAACATTTATATTTCAAGTCTTCATATAGAAAGGCGAAAAAAAGGTTTTATAGATGGCAGCAGAAAAGCAGTTATTACATATTATTAGAAAAGCAACATTTCACACCGACCCTCCGTACCACACAACGGTTAGCTATTTTAAATTCATAGAGCAGCTTCGTCTATCCTCTCATTTCACGCATTAATATTTTACTTAAGCGCAAAAAACATTGGAAGGGGAATTACTCTGAAAAGACAGATAAGGCGTAATCACAATAATTTACTCTAAAAGATGGTCGTTCTAAGGGGAATTTACTACGCAACCCCTGGCACGTTTTCATTAATCGCTTCAAACGACACCCACAGTAAGAGATCGGCTCACCGTACATAGGCCACACTCCGCTTCGATTTTTTTTTTTTTTGAGGCAGTATATGTTGATATTTAATTTTGCGAAAGCAATGCCTGATATTGTTATTTAGTAACTTTATCCTTACATAATAGGATGACCTTCATAAATATTATATTTTACAAGCAAGAGAGATGCTGCACTCCAGCCGAATTGGACCGGAACGACTGGGGAGACTCCTCTTACTCACATGACACCGCAGTACTGCGGATATACACATGTGTGGGTTTCAGTAGTCGTCAGAAGGCACCAATCTCTCTTTTGCCTTTGGGGCTTCTACGATTATCACTAAAAAAGATTTTTTATAATTTCATCCCCCGAGAGCTTGTGCGGAATTTAACCATATTACGCGGATGATGCCACGGGGCACTGCTAGTATCCTATATTTTTCCAACTGATATTAGGCTTATTCTCAAATTGACCTTTATTGCAAATGGAAATATATCATTGAACGTCTAGAAAGCAGCAAAGTAAGCATACATGTTTTCTCGTCACTTTTGTTTGGCTTGATTACATTATATCGACTTGTGTAAATAATTGTTTCTTGTAAAAAACATAATTTATCTGACTCTATGACTTGATGAAACATAAGTAATTTAAAATCGCAAAATGGAAATCCTTAAAATAAACACAGATTTAAATTCAGTGCCGAGCATGGTGGTTAATGACAGGGTGGTTTAGGGAAGCCACCGTGCGATAGGCTCAGGAGTGGAAATGCGATAAGACACGCACCCTGTGTGCACATACTCAATATATTACACCCGCGTTATCTCATCCTCTAACACCACTTATCTAGTGCGTAACGTTCACTAGATGAAACACATTTTTTAACGCGATTATATATTGTATCCATTTATTTACCTACGCAATATGTAACGTTACTTACGAAAACTACGAAGCCTTAATTAAAAACTTTTCTTTAAATTTTTGAATTAAAAAAAACTTAAAAAAATCGCTAATTTATAAAAACTCAATTTGTATATTTTGCAGCTCTTTCAACTCCTAATATAAGATTTATTTTAATTTTAAATATATTTAAATTGTAAATTTTTAGGAACATATGTAAGTAAACCAATGTTTCCATTACAATTCAAATATTCAAGTCCGAGATCGTTAGAATATGAACTGTAAATGCACAAGATTACAAAATGTTACCTGTGTAAATAGCGACTAAAATCTTCAGAACACTGAACAATTTGATGTTAAATTTAAACCAACATCGCAATGTTTAAGCTCTGTGAAGTAGACAATAAGTACGTACAATACGTAGACATCGTCAAGTAGATGAACAACGAATGGAAAATGCAACGAGAACAAACTCTCGCTGTTTCAGTCAAGTTTCAACTTATTTGAGAGACCATCATTATATGTGAGAGACCATCATTATATTTGAGAGACCATCATTATATTTGAGAGACCATCATTATATTTGAGAGACCATCATTATATTTGAGAGACCATCGTTATATTTGAGAGACCATCATTATATTTGAGAGACCATCATTATATTTGAGAGACCATCATTATATTTTTACTTACACGTAGGTGCTCATCATAATCTTTATTAAGTAGTTATATATCGTTTCATTCAGTTCAAGATTTCTGGGTGTGTTGTTATTGTTTGTTCAGTAGGCATGTTCTTGGTCCCCACCATGGTTCAAGACTTGTCGTGGCGGTGGGGCCTAGTAGCCTGGGGTGAACCCAGGCGAAACCAATTGAATCGAGGGGGATCCTTTAACCCCTCCTCGGTACCCCTCTTATAAGAAAGGGGGACCAAAGAGCAATACGAGGAGGCGTTTTTGCGCACTCAGCAAGGAGCGAGCAAGGGGCAACCTCACCCCGTTTCACAGTCCCAAAGTCGGTAGGGTTGTCCTGTAGTCCTGTATGTGCCACGAGTTCCACATACCACTGGACCCCACACAGGGCCAGTGAAGGCGCGAAAATGCGTTTCCCCGCGTCAACGAAAAAAAAAGCTATGTTCTTGGTACAAATAAGGTAATTTAGATAGTTATTTTTTATTTTACAGTTCATACATTATGGATGCGAGAGCTTCGGTGAACACTTCATATCGTAGGTCATGAGTCAGATATCTCTCCGGTCGAATGGAACACTGGTCCCGACCGCACGGGGCAATGGTTCATAGAGTGTGCACATATGCCTGCGTACACACTTCAGAACTATAAGTCTATAGAGATTTTTATAGAGCCGCGATTCTGTGTGAAACTTTTTTCTTTAAAATAACGCTAAAGTAAGCGTATATATATGTAGTGTAAGTATATATATATATAGACGTTGTGCAGATGCGTTGCACTCGTCCTCCATCCAGGGGCCACCGGAAATTCAGACATCGCACGGAACCCTACAGTATGATTGTCACTTTACGGCGGCATCGTGAGTGTATTTCGGCTGTCATGCAGCGTGGCACTTCCTCTGTGTTCCGTAGTTTAGGAGCCACAGATTCCATAAAAGTCATAAGTGATTTGTGAAGTGAAATTAACACTGTGTAACATTGTTTTCTTATAAGCAACTAGTAAGTATATGTTATGTGATATCCATTTCAAATCAATTACAACTATTTTGAGCTGTTTAAATTATATACTGAACATTCATCATCATGTCTCAAATTTGACGTTAAAGATATTGAACTACTTTAGTAGTGGTCCGCTGCAGGCCATTTTAAACTTATGGAGCAGCTCCCACTTAGGTGTAAAAGGGTTAAGTTATTGTTAAATTTTGACGGACAACGTCTGACAACTGGCTGTGTAATTGCATTTAAAATGTTTGTCTCTACAACTTAAGATATAAGCCAGCGATCGTTGCAACTTTTAATAAAAACGTAAAGTACCTAATCCGTGCAGAGTAGATGTGCTTTAGTAGATGCTGTGGGCTTCCTTTTACTTTTTATTTTATTCGCTATTTCATCTACGAGCTCTATTCCTACAGTTATAACATTGAAATTTTAAACTGAAACTAGTGTTTGGTTGTGGTGTATCTTCCACATAATGTTGAAAAAGTTTTGAAACTCAGCTGTGAGTAAAAGCTCGTAATTAATAGGTACGGTGAAGAGGCAGGACCAATTTAGACGTGGTTGAAGTCACACTGACGATCCCTTTTCCTTAGTGCAAGGTAACTGTCTCGGAAGGTTATTAATTAAGGCCCCGTTAGGGCTCTTTTTGTCCGAGGAACAGACAAAAAGAGTTTTTCCTGGTACAGACCAGGCCGTTTCGCCCACGTCTACCCGTGAACTACACGCCACTCTCAGGAAATAATTTCTAGGTTTAGTATTAGCCCTTACATATATATATATATGTGCCCAATATATATATATATATATATATATATATATATATATATATATTTGGGCATATTACATACATTTGGGCGCGTGGTATATTATAATTCATACATAAACAAATGTGCTGATTTTATTACCTACAATAAAATAATAATATTAAATAAACTGTTTGTAACATGATAGATATTTCACAGTAGGTGCCTTCCGTACAATGCGGAATGCGAGATAATAATGAAAGCCCTGTAAGTGGCGAGGTGTGAAATCTTCAGTCAAGAGCGACGCCTGGCGAGTAAACCGATCTCGAGTGAGTACCGAGTCGGTTCAGCGTGTGAATGAACTAACGAGAGTACAGCTATTGGCGACAATTGTATAACTGTAAGCCGGTGACGTCACAGCACGTTAGTAACTTATAGACTAGTCGCTACAGCATTGACTATTGAGCTTCGACTTCATTCAGAGTCCGTGCACTAAATATATAGGCAACACTTTAGCTGAATGTTGCGCACACTAGTTGTAAATTTAGACATGATTATATTAGAGATGACGGGTAATAATGAAATTAGTGACATCGCTGGTAAATAAGTTAATAGATAAGTACTAATAATAAAAAGTTCTCGTTTCAGCCACTAGTTGGCGTGTCATTCTAGGCTCACTATGCCTACATAGTAGATATACAAAAGGTTTGTACGTCTTTGATTGAAATATTATGACATACATTGCAATCGTTTACAATATAACATATTGCAATTATTTAAAGTCGTGTCATTTACAAAATAACATTGCAAACATTTACAGTCGTTTTATTTACAAAATACCATATTGCAATAATTTATAGTTATTTCATTTGCAATGACACCCACAAGATTCAAATAATTATACCTAGCAGCTTGAGATTGTAATCGTAAGAATTATTGCAATGCTGTATTGCAGCCGAATTGGGGCCAGCATGTACGTTAACTATCTCTCGCTCATATGTATCATATGAGTATGATTATTTATACGCGTCAGTAGCCATAACAACGAAACGGTCTTATTGCTATTTTATCCCCTTATTATATAAAAAAAGACTCAAACAACACGTCAAGTGTTGGCTACGCTGGCGCGTCTCGTGTTTTTCGTTTTGTGTGATTTTGGATGGCGAAATCCTGAGATTATGCTGATTTCTATGACTTAGCTAGTCGCTTACCCGTCGCTTAATTCGTTGATCGCACATTACGAATTTAGACTTTTATGAATCTCTAACATATTCTATCCATAGGACCGCTGTTCTGTCACATTTTATGCATTTTTTAGGCTTTATAGGTTTCTGGTGTAACATATTCCTAAGCAGGTAAAGTTCTATACATTGTACATAATAGAAAAATATCTGCAAAAGGAATAATTCGAAAACAAACATATCAAGTTCGGTATCAAATGAAAGGTTTTATTGTACAGATTCTCAAGATATATGATTTACATGCGAGAACTCCGCCCGAGTGCCGACTGCCGCCCAAACACGCGTGATGAAAAATACTTCCCGCACTTATTCCGTACTCGCGTATTCGTTTTATCATAACATTAGTATCCTGTTGAAATATTTTATTTTTATTATACATAAGCTGCCGGCGGTTTTACCCGCCTAGTCTACCCACCCTGTTTTTAGAAATTCAACTCCAAAGGGGGTAACTCCTTAGGAGTTGAATTTCTAAGAACCCGTTCTTCATGCTCACTTATATCATGAAAGAAACCCCTGGACCTACTTTGAAGTTTCTAGGTATAGTAGGGTCGCCTGTGAGTTGGTATGTAATTTAGTTAGGTTCATGCCTCGTTGTGGCGGTAGGGCTCAGTAGCCTAAGGTCCACATACACGCACCGCGGTTACCCCGCTTCTTTATCCCGGAGTAGCATAGTTATTATATTTTACCAAATTTTAATTTTAACGTACATAAAAGTAGACACAGACCGGCTAGTTATATAATAAATAACATAGACTGCTTGGCCGATTGGCCTAAGCGGGAAATTGTGTGACGGGAGGTCGGCTTGTGAGTTAGGTGACAATCGGCTCGTTAGTCTGCACAGCAAAAATAAAGACTTTCTGCTAAAAGTACACAGTGAAAATAAAAAAATACCAAAGAAACACAGTTGCACCATTACGAGTGTGGAAGCATTCCATAAAGTCTTTCCATATTTCCTCACGCGGCATGACAGACTAATTGGCGGAAAGATTCAAAGTGAAAAGTTTGCGAAATGTCGGCCACGTGTACAATAACCGGGGATTGTGCGTAATAAATTGACATTTATTATGCAAAAGTCCCGCGTCATGTATCATCGTGTACAATGAACATAATTTTCAACATAGTTCATATTTATATAATTAGAAAATCCAGCATCCAAATTACTAGGATAAGTTCTACTGGCAATTATTAATATGTAGAAACCCCTATTAATATGGATAGACTCCACATTAGCAGAAATCCAGCTTAAGTTTCGTATATCTTGATAAAACATTTGAAGGGCTTAATGTAGTTGGTATACCAAATAATTATTTTTAGTTGTATACTTTTTCTGTGTGAACTATTTAATAAATAAATAAAATTTTGATTCAATGCATGTCAAATATACCGCGTATCATCTACTTTCTTGAAATCATGCGCTAATGTATGTGAATATTCTGCTAAGAAATAAATAAGTAAGGATGATCCGCATTTATATATTGCACTTTTTACTCTCGTATTTATACAATAAATGTATCTATGTCTTCCATCTACTTATATTTCTAACATTGTTGTACCTGGAAAAGAAAACCGAACTGAAATCCTATTTTCTTAAGTACATTTTGTACTCAAGCGATTATGCGACTCATATTACGATTCTAAACATGATAATGCACGTATAGGAAAATATCATAAAAATATCCACACGATACGTGTTAGGGAATTGCGCATATCATTGAACTAGATGCTAAGCGAATTTAGTTAAGTCACAGCGTTAAAAATATGTCTTGCCATAAATACTGTAGCAAGGCATAAAATTATTTTTTTATTAAATTGTAAATGACATTCATCACTTTTACAGTGTCTTATTTGAATACGCAAATATAAAACGCTTATACGAAGGAGTCTCCATTGGCTGAAGTACAGTCCTTTAAATGTTGAGTCCAGTTATCAATAGAAGCACGCACTTGACATGGGAAAATTTTCTATTACCAATCGTATGGAATGTTTTAGAGACTCCAAAATATCATACCGTTTAGAGCAAGCTAGCCTCTGTAAAACTGATCATGAATCATAATCCAGGGAATTAAGATCGGGACTAGACGACGGCTAGTCTTTAGCTCTGGTGAAGTCCGAGACATTCGCTTTATATATAATAGACCGAGCTTTATGAACCGGCGCCGAGTCTTGCTGGAAGGACCATACTATAATTGAACATGGTGCCATTAAAGGGCTTAGCTACCTTCTCAAGAACGGTGTCCTGATACACTTGTGCCGACGCTTTGATACCTTTTTCACAATAATATAGCTCAGACTCTCCTTCATGGCTAATACCCCACCAAACCATCACTGAAGCCGGATAAAGCCCACGTTACACTCTGTCGACTAATTGGAAAACTTCCTTAGAGCTTTGATAATAAATACGACCTTATTGTTTGTTAACTTTGCGTATCGCTTCAGTAGTTGTTTCGATAATGTGTGTTTCGATAAAGTAATGACCAGTGCGTCTCTTATAGGCTGGAAATCCTAAGCCTCTCTTAAAATACGCGACATGGTTCTAGGTGCCAAAATAGTGCTTCCCAAGATAAAATCTTCTGTTTTCGCGCAGGATTCCTGATGTCATTGCTTTTTCGTTCGAACACTACGTGGACGGCAAGATGTTTCTCTGTCCCAGACAGAGGTAGTCTCATTATACATATTAATAGCCCGGCACACAAACAATTGTCTAGTACCTACTATGAAGACTTTTAAAAATTTGAATTTGGCTCCATACCTACTTTGTGTGTTCACAGCAATTCTGTTCACTTTATCACTCATTTTAAACATCGCAAAATATTTTACAATGTAATGAAGAATTGTATAAAAAATGTTAGATTCCAAATTCAAATAAAATATATATTTTTTTTATTGCAACTGTATTTATGGCCATACTAAGTATTCCTACCTCTAACTAGCTATAGGCAAAATATTTATAGGTATATGGGCAAACGTACTGGCGCGGCATTACGCGGGAAAATAATTTCACAAATTTGTGACGCATTTCAAAGCTAAACTCTAAAATCTAACGCTCGAGTAATTTAAGCTAGGCAACCGAACGGAAGAGCGGACGTCACTTACACCGGTCGGTGATAATTAGCAGCAAGCTCAAAATTAAAATCGAATGCATTAATACTCTTCAATATTCACTGCTCTTTTGCACTTAAATTGTCATAGAATGCATAAGTTGTATTTAGTTGATGCTACGTTAGTACGAGTAAGTTTTATATGCGCATTATTATATAGAACACAGACTATATTTACCTAGCCTTGCTTTTATACGTAGTCATACACAATAGTTTAAAACTACCCGTACCGCAAGTCAGACTTCGCCAAGTTTGTTTTTTCGTTCAACTACTTAAACACATTTTTATTGGAATGCCCAATGAAGGCCATTAATAGTGCTGATACAAGTAGTAAGTGCCTCGATGCTTTCCCGCTCTAGGCGGCACGAAGAGTGGTACCTGTCCTACTAGATCACATGATACCACCAGAAAGTTACAGCTATGCTTTCGCGCTTCATGCTATTTGTAAGTTTGCGGTGGCCACTTAGAAGAAAAGAGAGTCACATCTACATAACAATAATGCTGAAGTTTATGTGCGCCGTTCATCATGAAATGGCTCCGACGGTCGATCGGCCCCATGAGCTATTACAATACGAATCTGCTTTAGACCTGTATCTTCCATCTTCACTAATTTATGTCTCACTTCAGCTAACATGTAACTGTCTTTCTACCGACACTGACTTCTATCTCCCCAAATTTAGCATGTGTAAAAAAAACTTACATAATACCGCCGAAAAGAGACATCTTCAGTGTCGCGTGCGGTTTGTGAATAGCCAGTGACTAATTGAGGTGGAGGGGAAAGGAGGGCAACGCATCGGCATAGTAATTATTTGGATGTCCATGGGCTTTGGTAGTCGTGAAAAGGTCGGTTTCCCCCTAACCTATAAAAAAAAGATATTATTACAATAAAACTACTTTCACGGACTCGCGGTTTATTTACTTATTTAACTAGCCGGACGTTTCAGAAGCTTTACAGCAACCATGGTCAAGGGTGGACTGTTTTACTTCAAAAATTTAATTAGCTAATCAAATTGCTCCCAATCAAAAATATAAAGTATTAGAAAAAAGAAGTAGAAGTGACGCTGTGAAATTGATTTCGCAGCCTTTTTTATTTCCACCCCAATTGGATCAGAGATCACAGGCATTTACTTAAGAGAGGTTCAGTTTATATGTGGAGGTTGTGCTCCGAGGTACATTTGCTTACAATTCAATTTTTCTGTGTGACTCGTAGCAGTACCGATTGAGATATCCCTGAGTTTGCCTCACACGTCCCCGTCTACTCCCTCCAAACCATGTCTTTAAGTTCGAAGTACACGTAGAAACTACAACGAAACTGATCAGTACTGTAACATGAATACAGCAGAATAGTAGCCGCCTTCTTCATTTTTCCAGCTCTGTCCCTCGATACAAAAATAATAATTAACAAACGCCTCCCTTATTATTGTAATTCTTGAATTCATGTAATCTTATAATTCTAAAATTTCTAACATTTAAATAAGCGAGCATAAGGAATTCCCATTCGGGATTCATTTTCTGAGACAATAAGATTAACAGTCACCGGATGGCGCTGCTCCTGCGAGACCCGAGCATATTCTCGGCGCGGCACAGTCTACCGGAAATACCTTCGCGCTCTCCTGACCGACGGACAAGTTCACTCAACCTAAAATTTATAAAAAACTAACTTTTCTTTATTAAACTTTTAGCACAAGTATTATAGGAATCAGATGAATCGTATATTCTGGCTTTTAAAGTATCACACTAAAAGGGTAAAAACGGGGCCTTATTACTAAGACGGTCTGTCACCAGGCTGAGTCAACCTTGATAGCTCGTCAGTTGAATTATCAATTAATGTAATAAAAATAGAATAATTTAATTATTTGAGCCCCTCAAACAACAAACTTGGTTTTTGCGGGATTATTATAGATAAAGGTACGGAACCTTCCGTATGTTAGTCCGACTAGCACTTGCCCGGTATTTGTGTTTTTCTTTATAAAGCAGTGATACCTAAAATATTTTATACTCATCCAGTGGTCGATACCTTCAATGGGTCTATGAAACGTGAAAACAGACTAATTTCCTAAATGTTGAAACCATAATAGTTATGATAATATGTGCACACACATGATCATAGCGTAGACGTGTATCTACGCAGCCTACGAAGGTAATTCTACGCAGAATAGAGAAACGTGGTAAATGTTTTTAGAACCAGTGTGTTACAGTCGAACTTCTACGCTTTGCTAAACACTTTACAAGTGATGTCTGATTAACTAAATTTCCGGATTACTGTTACTTTCAGGTACCTATCCTACTCGATCACATGATGGTATCATGTGATCGAGTAGGATAGGTACCTCTCTTCGTGCCGCCTACAGCCGGAAAGCATCAAGGCACTTACTGCTTGTATCAGCACTATTAATGGCCTTCATTGGGCATTCCAATAAAAATGTGTTTAAGTAGTACCGCTAGATGATTAAACGTACAAGTTGAGCGAAAAAAGAAACTTGGCGCGTCTGACTTTCGGTACGGGTAGTTTTAAACTATTGTGTATGACTAAGTATGAAAGCAAGGCTAGGTAAGTATACTCTGTGTTCTATATAATAATGCGCATATAAACCTTACAGATACTAACGTAGCATCAACTAAATACAACTTATGCATTCTATGACAATTTAAGAGCAAAAGAGCAGTGAATATTGAAGAGTATTTATGCATTCGATTTTACTTTCCAGCTTGCTGCTAATTACCACCGACAGGTGTAAGTGACGACCGCTCTTCCGTTTGGTTGCCTAGCTTAAATTACTCAAGCGTTAGATTTTAGAGTATTGCTTTGAAATGCGTCACACATTTGTGAAATTATGTTCCCGCGTAATGAGGCGCCAGTACGTTTGCCCATTTAGCTATAAATATTTTGCCTACAGCTAATTAGAGGTAGGAATACTAAGTCTGGCCATAAATACAGTTGCAATAAAAAAAAAAAAATATTCTATTTGAATTTGGAATCTGACATTTTTATACGATTCTTCGTTGTGTTTTCTCATTTCGGCGCCAATACATTGTAAAATATTTTGCGATGTTTAAAAAGAGTTATAAAGAGAATAGAATCGCTGTGATTGCATTACACAATGTAGGTATGGAGCCAAATTCAAATTTTAAAAGTCTTCATACAAGGTAGTAGACAATTGTCTTTTCTTTGTTTAATACATTAATTCCGGGAATATATCCTAAAATTAATCTCTCTCTCTCTCTCTCTCCCTCCCCCTCTCTTTCTCTCTCTCTCCCTCCCCCTCTCTCTCTCTCTCTCTCTCTCTCACGCGGTGCATCCGCATAACCTGCGTACATCGCTGGTACTGGTTGTACGAATGAAAAAACACAATCGGGGATACAATCCCAATGCCGTTGCTACTAACCTCCGAGCCTTAGGCCAGAGGCATGAAAATGAGGAACCCATTACCTTGAAAAATTACCAAAATGTGTACAAGTTCCTTATTATTTATTATTTTTTATCATTAAACAAAGAAACCAAAACCAGTTTCTAAACCAGGGTTAAATAAATAGTTTGGGTAGGTAGACGATATAGTTATTAAAATAAACTTATATGTAGATAGATGTAACTAGACAGGTGATATTATAATCCGTTCCATTAGTATTTATAGACTATATCTTGCAATTAGTAATGTTTAATTGAAATAAATATTAATGATTCAATTAGTCCATGATATTATTAATGCAGGTAATGAATTACATGAGTATTTCGATTCATATAATCACCAAAATAATAAATTAAATTTTCCAACAGATGAAACCGCACTATCAATCAATGTTTTGTCAGGTCCCATCCTAGTATAGATTGAATCGGTGTAAACTTCAATCGACTATGGTGTAAAAGTGAATAAATGATGCCGCAAGTCACCGAAATGTATTGATGCCAACGTCATGTCTAACGTTTGTACCGGCGCCGATATGCGCTGCAAATGGAAAGCTTTTAGCCGTTAAATGAATTGCTGCCTTGTACGAGCAAAGCGTTTCGCTTTGCCGTCACGTGTTCGCGTATTCTAAGATTTTGCTCTCGTGCATTAGTTAGGTTAGTAAGTACCTACGGTAGGTTAATTGTATTTACAAAAGTCACCATGCCTAGTATTTTGTACTATGGAATATACCTATGGTATCTACTTTCTTGTTGCCTGTCCTATCATTATTATAAAAGTAAAAGTAGTTTTTGCGTAAAAGAATAACGTAAATGTCATTTTTGTTCTATTTTTAACACGTAATAAAAAAGTTCTCATGCAAACGTAGCCTTAAGCAGTATAACATTTGAGAGCGGTAAAGTGTAGTCCAGGTTCAAACACCGCCATGTAAATTTTTTTTCTAACTTTATTACATTTTCTGAATGCACTTACGGGAATGAAAGCATCGAGAATCTGGACGGATTCAAGTATTCCAAACTCGTCTTAACATAGGATTGCGGCTGGTACGCGTCGCAGAGGTCAGATGACAATTCCTAAAAAGTGGCGGCCTTTGCCAAATTCCCTAAATGAGGTAGCTTGCCGACCGATATCATCTGATGCAAAAGCGGGTTAAGGCTAGGACGAAGAACCCATGACACATTTTGTTCAACGTTAAACGGAGCATCACGCTCCGTAAACGTTCTAAGTTACTATTTCTCGTTTTTTCTTTTGCCTATTTGTTAATGCATATGCCACGTCTATAGGCATCCCGTGGGGCACATACCACAGACTACACTTACTATTGACGCCTGCTCCACATTCGAACTCCTTCGCATCCACTTCCGGCTGTCCCATATAAGTTTCAATCGTCTATTCTATTCCAATGGATTGACGGTCTGACTGCCGACGCAACCACCGCATATTGATGGTCATTGCACAAACACTTTGAACGTGTTAGAGACGCTGAATAGAGCGCGATACATTACTATGTATCGCGCTCAGAATACCCAGTTCTAGCAGGCATCACGGAGCCGCTTCGTGGGCGTATTTAGATTTTAGTGCTAGTTAGTCAAGAAAATGAAATCGATACGTCGATAGAAATAGACGTCAGTATACAATACAACACACAAAAAGTTTTGATATAAAATTCACTGCGAACCGTTCAGCCGTTACAAAGATTAAATACAATTTAATTTGAAATTCTTCAAATATCGTCGTCATCATTATCATCAGCCTGGGCGACGTCCGCTGCTGGAAATAGGCTCTCCCATAGCGCGCCATTGGTCACGGTCACGTTCAACTTACATTGCAAAGTGGCTGAAACGTCAGCCGTCATACTGAAGAACGTAATGGTTAGCCCTAATTTTTGTCTTGTTGCGTGCCAATGATTAGTCGGATTGTCATTGCGAGACGTACTTAAATGCCTCCATGGCTGATGTTTAGCCTCATTGAATATCTTGATATTAGGCGGTGACACCGATCGATACAATTACGAAGTAAGGCAAAGTGTTTTGATTGCAATTAAAAAAATAACCTTAACACAAAGGTTAAGGACGCTTTTGAACCTACCTGGGCAGTTCATTTTTCGGTATTCGACAATCGACACCATTGGTGTTATATCAAGCAACGCCGCGTGTGCTAAAATTAGAAACAAAAACGTGTCGAAAGTCTACTTTTTTCTAATTAGTCCACCTTTATTGAATAATGTATAACGTGGCACACTTTCTGGAGGAATTTCATCCAGCCGAATTCAAAAGGCCAATCCCTGTTTTTGAATGTGGCTAGCCGTAATGAAATACGGCGATTTAGACAAACCGACTGCGACATCACTGCGAAAAGTTTCAAATATATATATTTTTTTTTGTATTGTTGACTACTTTAAAGAAATAATAATAAAACGGTCCCTTTGCTATGGCACATTATGATGTGCAAGTCAAGACGTATAGGATCAAATTATAGATTAAAGAGATATTGGATCAGAGAAATACTATATTTTACAATTTTCATCACAATGAAAAACGCACAGAAAATCATATATTTTATTTAAATG
>JAFELO010000795.1:0-20098 GCA_017140195.1 Eumaeus atala
CTTTCTTCTTCGTTAGAGTGCGCGTCAGGACCCGTAGTGACTGCCAGTCTTCGCTGGCCTCCTCGATTCTCCTCGACCATCTGTCCGAAATTAAAGCCGCAAGTTCGGATTTGACCCTCTGAGTGAGACGGTTCAGGTGAGTCTTTATCGTGGGGCAGCGGGTAGACTGCCATCTTCTTCGGGTGGCTCTCTTCTCTTCGAGAAGGAGTTGGAGGCTTCTTGGCAATGTGTCCTTGCCATTGGCGCCTGAGCACGAGAGAGTTTCTGTGGCCATCTCTAAGGCGGTGCAGATTGAAGTCTGCATCTCCTCGGCTAGTTTCTCCTCGTCTTCCGCGGTGTTGACGGGGAAGTTCGGGGTGGAGTCGTTGAGGCGGGAGGCAAACCCTTCCCAATTTACCTTTCGCCTGGGGGGGAGAGGTGGCATTTTGCACGCCTCGTTGTGCAATTCCGCCAGCACTGGCATGTGGTCCGAACCGAGGTGTTCTTCCAACACTTCTAGTGAGAAGTGGCCCTCCAGGTTCTTGGTGATGGCCACGTCCAGTACGTCTGGCTGGAACGCTTGTTGATCCGGATAATGGGTCGGATCCGTGGACCGTGTAGTCCATGTCGTCTGCGTCCGCGAGGAGTCTCCTTCCGTTCGCGTTCGTGAGACGAGAGTTCCAAGACGGGCTCTTGCAGTTGAGGTCGCCGGCGATCACAGTCGGCTCTCCTGAGAGGAGCCGGTGGATGTCGGCGACGTCCAGTGCGTCACCCGGAGCCTTGTAGGCTGCGAAGAGTCTGGTCGGCTTGTTGCCCGCCTTTATCTCCACGCCTATCGCTTGGAACGATTGTATCGCAGGGACTGGGAGTGACTGGTGTATGATGTTTCTTTTGACCAACACCATCACTCCTCCCATCGCTCGGTCGTTGGGATCGTCGTATCTGTACGACGTGTAACCGGCGTTGAAGAATCCCTGTCCGGATCTCAAGTGGCTCTCGCCGATCAAGGCGATGTCGACCTCCTGTGCGCACAGGAGTTGCGTCAACAGCGCCCGTCTCTCCAGACGCCCCTCGCGTTCCAGAAGAGGATTCTTATTTTGTTTCCTGCCACTTCTGGAAGGTTCCAGTAATGAACTCGACCAGCTTAGGTATGCTGGCCATGGCTATAGCTAGGAGGGTTTAGCCGCTACTATAGCTATTATAAATGTCCATGGCCAACTCCATCAGGCCGGAACAGGTGTGGCCGATGAAGGCGGCCATCGTCGTCGTCTGCGTCACCGCTTGCCTTTCACGCGGTGTGGTCACACCGCTTGAGGGCTTCGGTTTGGGAGCCGGTGCGGGTGCTGCCGGCTTCGCCGGTGCGGGTGCTGCCGGCTTCGCCGGTGCGGGTGCTGCCGGCTCCGCCGGTGCGGGTGCTGCCGGCTTCGCCGTTGCAGGTGCGGGCGAGGTGGTGGGTTTCGCGGGCGGGTGCAGCGATGGGGAGAGCGGGGTCTACCTCCATTTCTGCCTCGAGTGTCACTCCTTGAGTGACGGTGGCCTCCTTGTTCTTCTTTTGCTTTTTCTTATTCTTTTTTTTGGGCTTGAGCCCTGGGGTCTGAACTGTGGCCTGAGATGAGGCCCTGGGGATGGGGTTATTCGCCTCCGCCATTAGAGACGCGGCTGTCGGTGGTGGTAGCTCCACCTGTGGAGCTTGAGGCCGCTGGGCTCTCACCGTGGTGATAGCCATCGGGCCGGCGCGCTTGTTGCGCGCCTCTAGTTTGAACACCGGGCAGGCGGTGCTGTTGGCCGGGTGGGCCCCGGCGCAATTTGCACAGACCGGCGGGTCCGTCTTGGGGCGCTTACAATCGCACGCAAAGTGTGGTTCGCAGCAGCGAACGCAGGCGATCCTCCGGTGGCATTGTTTAGACGAGTGCCTAAACTGCTGGCACCGGTGACACTGGGCGGGGCCTTTCTTGCCCCTTCATGCGTCGATCTTGATGCCCGGTAGATTGAGCATCTCAGAGACCTTGTAGATCTCTGTTATCGCTGCCTCCGTTGTCTTGATGAGAGCGAAGAATATGCAGCCTGCTCTGCCCTGCCTCGCCTTGATCTGGCGGGCGTACTCGGGCTCGAACCCCAGGCGTTCTAGCTCCTCCATAATGTCTTTGGGATCTATGTTTTCCAGCAGACCCCTGATCGCTACTTTTATACTCCGCTCCTTCGGGAGGGTGCAAGAGTACCAGCTGAGTCCCTCTGTCGCCTCGAGGTCGCACTGGTACCTCTGCACAGTCCGGAACTCAGCCTCGCTCTTAGGCGGGAAACGCACCCCCTTGCCGAGGGGCTTGGCATTCGGGCTGTGGCCGAGTAATTGCCGCGGCTTGCCGAAATTTTATACCCAGTTGGGCAACACCTCGACGACGAGTGGCGGGTACCTGGACTCACCCTTTTTTTGCGCGTCTGCGTTGGCCGGTGCCGGCCCGGCGCCATTGTTTGCGGCGCCACTGGAATGCGCAGGTAGCGCGCTCGGGGCCGGCGCCTCCGTCGCTTCGGCGAACGTTAGAGTGCGAGCGGGACGAGGAGAGTCCCCGTCTCTCTTCCTCTCCAGCATCTTTTTGGGCGGCGACAAGGTAGGTGACGATGCACTTACCTCCTGCTCCCTTGGTCTCTTGTGAGGGTCCCTCGTCTCCTCACGTGTCTGCGGGGTCGGCGTCGTCTCCTCCGCTGACTCCGCTATGCAGTCGCTCTCGTCGACTGCCGCTTCCCATGTCCTTGTCGTCTTGGGCTTGTTGGTGGCGATGAGGTAGGGGACATGGTCCCCGTGCAGGGCTCGAGGGCCTGCACTGGAGTGTGGATTCTTCACCTACTTATCTTCAAAGTGGGCAGTCTGCGCGTGAACACTTCGGCGGCCTCACGGTCGCCGGGCGGTCCAGTTGGCGGTGATCTGCACCGAAACTTCAAAAAATTCTCTTCAGAATGGTTCGTCACGCACTGCAGTTCCTTGCAGACTGAGCCGATTGTCACTGCAAGACTGGGGATGTATCAGTCTTTTATACTATGCCGCCATAAAGTGGCATGTATGTTGTCACGTTTCGTGTGATTTGTGAGGTGGTCTATTAGAGAGGATAAGAAAGGAAAGTATCGCGTCAGTGTGTCAATTTTCTATATATATGAGAGTCGGTAGTTGTCAACAGCCTCCGACTTATTTTTGGTTCCAAAAATTACAATACCCGGGTATTTTATAGAATAGGAGAGTCTTATTCCAATATTGTTTCGCACAAACTGTTTAAGTATTTTTGATTTATGGCAATTGATGACACTGAGTTTATTTCGCTTGTTCTTCGTAAGGCAAGACACCTTAGTCTTGTCTTGCGAAATTTGAACCGATGTCATACTTGATTTACTGGAATTCAAAATATAATTTCTACAATTTTTTTTCCAGGATATTTCCATTTTTGTTTAATTTTCATTTTCGTTGACTTGGTCTACACACCAGTCTCCTTGGTCCGAACCTTCTCCCATTTTTATATAACATAATATCGAGGCTGGCTACCGAATCTGGCCATCTGAAGTTAAACTAGACCCAATCCTAGATAGGTAGATTTCGAACACGAATCCAGGCTTCCTCATTATGTTTAGCTAAACCATAGGAGCACTCAGAAGTGTACTCAAGTTAGAGAAACAACTTATTAGTACGTGGCCGGGATCGAGCCTGGGCTACACTTGTGGCAGTCCAAATCTCTAACCACTACACCACTGAGTCTCTTACACACTAGTGCACCATCATACATGCCGCGTCCTACGCTTGGTCTTTATAATATTGTGAATTTTATTTCGAAACATTATTATTATGTTAATAATATAATGTGAAATGAAAGTAATTTGCGCATCCGCGTAATGAAAGGCGGATGCCGCGCAAATTTTAATATCGCCAACTATATCTTACGAGAGTTCGGATGAGAGTGTCCTGAAGACGTCGTTAGGGACACCCGTCGCGCACTAAATAATGCTACGGTAAGGTACAGTTCGCCGAAAACATGGACTGTTTAAAATTTTAATAAATTGACTATTAAGTTACGAGATAAGGAAATTACAGTCCACTGCGAACCAAGCATCGGAATTGTCGGAGTTGATTAACAACTATACAAACCGTAATATTTATCTATGAATGTAAAAGTCAAATTCATAACACTCTTTCTATTTTAATCACGTTTTATTTAGATATTAATCAAGCCCGACGTTTCAGATACCTGGTTGAGCGTGGGCCATGTCCTGATATCTCAAGTTTCTAATTAGTTTTTCACATAACACTAGCGTGGAGGTTTGTTTACAGTTTAGGGGGAAGAGGAGCAACCAGATTATTTTGATGACTACCGCCTCCCATAGACATCCGCATAATTGTTATTTGTTTATTTGTTTCAATTTAACAATTCCCAGTACTTACAGCTAAACCAATACATATATACAATAATTAATTATGTTAACTTCAAAACCATATATAATTTCATGATCTGTTACCCAGCTTTCTGCCTCTTCCAATGGGCCACATTAGTGGTTATAATGTCGCTTTACGTGGGGTTTGCAAGGTGACTCATTGAGGTACAGGGTGAAGGAACACAACTCATTGTGTCGCCCAGATTTGGTGTAAAGCAGCAATGACTCTCTCTCATCCTAGAAGGATATTTTTATAATCTAAATGTATCGTAACCTTATCTTACTCCAACATGTGGCCACATCGAAGAGCGTCGTAAAATCTAACTGAGGCAGAGAACATCTGTGCGGTTATTGCGAGTCATATTTGTGGCGCCATTTTAACTTTAACAAAACGTTTTAGCAATCAGATAAGTGTTTCACGCGATAAGTTATTTTATCGGCTAAGCGCAGTCCAAAATTAATTATAATTTATATAATCTGAGGTTTGTCATAAAATCACGTACACATAAATTACACACAAATTTCTTGTTGGTTTAAATCTTTTTCAAAGAATTCTGAACTAGTTTGCTGAATATATCATATTTACTCTCATCATCATTATCACCCCTTATGAAAATGAACGCAAAGACGACCGATCTCCTGTTAATCGCATCTATCCCGGGCCGGCTACTGCACGGAGATCGTCCTCACATCTGGTGAACGGTCGAACAATACTTCGTTTTCCTAAACGCGATATTTATTTTCATATTTGCTATATCTCTCTATAATCTATCTATAATCTCGTACTATGTCATAATCTATTAACAAAGAAACAAAAAAGTAATTGATTTTATATTTATAGATATAATAGTGAACTCAGCAGATTTTTTATAGGTTTTTATGACATTATAATTTACTACCGCTATTAGCCATCGTTCTCACCTGTCGGCTATAGGACCTCCAAAGGCACTCAGAAAAAAGTGGAATATAAAAAATTGTTATAGATAGCTTTGTTTATTATCCATACGTATAATTTATTAGTAGCTAATTAATTCATCCACACCGCGCAGTGGTGATAAAATATCGTGCGCATTATTCGAAATAAAGTGTGCTAGCTCTAGACTGAGTTCGATTATAATACGTAATAGTACATACAATAGTTATAGACGAGTGTCCAAGTAGTGATGAAGTGAGATATTTATATACTTCGATTATAGTAAGCTAATAAATACGAGTAATATTTTTAGTAAACCGTAATGAATAATGTAAATCATGAACATAACGGCAATGTTAAGAGATTCGTGTACCAATAAAATGAAAATGGGGAAGTGATAAAAAAGGTATTAAACGTCTAAAATATCATGCCTAGTACCAGTACTAGTTATAGTAGAATCATAAAAATACTATATAACTGTGAAATATGTTAAACATTAGTAATGTAAGATGCATTGTATGAAATACTACTAAAATATTAAAATAATATTTTACTCCAGCGCGACTGTACTGAACCTGTTTACTATTTATGCAGTAATCCTACCGAGTCAGTGATTTTGGATACATTGTACAGTACGAGTAGGTATGTATGACTCAACAAGCCTTTTGAGGACTGCCAACGCCCATAGACATCTTCTTCTCTCCTTTTTTTTTTGTTGACGCGGGCAAACGCATTTACGTACCTTCACTGGTCCTGGGTGGGTTTCAATGGTGTGTGGGGCTCGCCGTACATCATAGTACAGAATACGTATAAAAACCACCGCGAGCGCCAGCATTTCCGCCTTTGGTGAGGTGCCCCGGAACAACTAATCATTAATTAGGTCACTGTCGGCTAGTTAGTCCCCTAAGGGACCGGCTCAAGCTCCACAGATGGGGTTGCCCGCATCACAGGAGAACCAATTTTGTGACTGTGCAATGGGGTGAGTTTCCCACCCTCGCCCCTTCCCCGTGCACAAAAGCACCGCCAACTTTTTTTCTTTTGTCCCGTCTTATTATAAGATACAAAGAGCACCCGCCTCCTCGGTTTTGTTGGCTTAGCCCAAGGTGTCTGGGTTCACCCCAGGCTACTGAGCCCCACCGCCCAGACAAGGCTTGACCCGTGGTGGGCACTAGCTCCCCAACTCTGATGCCAGCCGGTCTGCCAACGAAAGCTCTTAAGCCATGCGAATCGCGACGGCATATCAGTCAATTCAAGGTTGACCCAATTCGGCTGTAATGCATCATGACCCGGGAACCACCTAGTTCTCATATGCGCTGTGATGCGGTTGCATTTTGTGCGAAATGTGTGACCTAAGTGGCGAAATGTGCGACTTAAGTTGTACCGGTTACGATTTTGTACTACAGGTTCATTGGATTTTAGTCACTTCTAACGCCAACAGATAGCGTTAGAAGTAATTAAAATTTCAATTTTAATCATTTTTAACGACTTCAGAAGTTACAGTTGCACAGCCTTAAGCTGGAATTGGCAACGTCCTGGAAGCCATCGTGGACATTTTTTTGGTGTTAGCGCCCGGGAACTGGTTGCGCTCAGGCAATATTTTAACAGTTAGTTGATTTTACTAAAGTAGTGAGAAGCAGCTGCAATTGTGCGATACTCCTACCATGTTAAGGGTTGTAATTTACACCTCATAACCCTGTTGTGACAGCCGTCAACTTCATGTCCCTAGATCTGTGAGTACGTGCTGGACAGAAATATGCCATCCGCAACACGAGGTCGTGTTTTGAAGGGGTACTGACAATCCACATTGTGTACTTAGCTAATTTATATTAATAAAAATATATATATATATATATATATATTATTTATTTTGGGGTGGCTAATATAAGCCACCTTAATATAATTATACCCCACAAGAACCTAAGAAGAAATATAAAAATCAGCAGCAATTCAGAAATTTATCCTCGTAACTACTGTTGGTTAACATATCTGCAATTAAACCAGTTTACAATATATTACAATCGTATATTAGCCCCAAATAACCCAATACAGCCCCCGAAAGTTAATATTCATTATATGAAACAGGCAATAGAAACACAGCAGTACATCATAACTTCCAATGCGAGCACGTAGGCTCGTATAATAAGGTTATAAATATCCGTCGATTTATTCCCTTTATTCGCTATTTGTAAACAGCCATAAATTAATTAGCGGGTGTTATACGTTTGTCATGGGATTCCAATTGATAATAATTAGCTGGGTAATCTCATATCTTGAGTGGAATACGATGTTTCATCTGGCATTTAATTTCAATCTACTTTTAATGGACGGAATTGAGGACACCTATTTATTTATGTTAAATTGGATTACAGTTGAAGATTTATTAACAATGTATCTACACTGTGCTAAGTCGTGTATAAAAAGTGTGACTTCATGGAAGTTTTCTATTGAGTTTTTTGACAGTTTACACTGTTGTGCTCTAGTGATGGGCTTACACAGGGACCACTGTCACTGGAACATTTGATCCGCTATTTGTTAGCCTTAAACCAATTAACAGGTGCTATACATTCATATTTAGTGTATAAGATACGATGGAATAAGGAGAACCGCAAAAGCAATTGACGCTCAAACCTACGCTAGCAAAAGCAAGAGTGAATTGGGCTGGCCTCATTGTGAGTTCCAAGAACTAGAGGTGGACGGCACGTGTGTTATCGTTGAGCTGCTGCACAGAAGAAGCAAGAGGAGACTACTGCTGCTTGGCGGGAATAGACTTAAAACCAACGTCGTCCAGACCGGAGAGGTAGTGGAAGATAGAGATATATGGACATCTTTAGAGGAGGTCTTTACCCAAACTGGGGTTCTAGCTAAAACAATTATTTTTCTTAAAAAAAGGACATATAAAATGTGTGTCATTTGACGTGACAGTATCATTGCGTATCCAAACTTTGTAGAATTAAGAAATAAAAGGCTTATTTATTTATCCGTTTGTCATGGGGTCCCCATTGATAATAATTTGTTGGGTTATCACATATCATGAGTGCAATCCGATGTTTCATTTCGCATTTAATTTCAACATAATTTTAATCGACGGTACTTTATTTTACGTTAACTTTAAACACAGTAACATATAAAAGTTAATAATAACGTTCACGTTATCTAGTAACTTTATAGTATTATGTGCCAATATTTGTACTGTATTTTGAATTAAATTTAGGTATGATTTATGCGGACGATATAGGTGGGCATAGACTAAATATAATTATCTATTCCACATTGAAGTTAACGATTAATTACGATTATATCATTACCTCAAAAAATTATGCCACTGCTGCATAAATCTAACTTGTACAAAAACGAGCGAATTATCATGTTGGACGGCATCTAACGGACAACATTGGGCAAGTCTATCACCAGGATTTGGTAGCAACGGAACAGAGCTTTAGGCAATTGAAGATATTTGCGCATACATGGCACGCGAAGAGGAAGGATAGGTAACGACGTAGCTGCATTGAGATAATCAGGACTGACGAGGGCGATGACAACTTCTGTCTGTGTTTGAAGGGGCAGAGTGAAATAAGAGAGGGCACTTATATAATATGTTGCATGTTGGAGAACAGAGCCAGTGAGCAAACCCCCGTGCATCTCTCGTATACCGAGGGGTGGGTAGGAGCGTGGGTGGTGATGGGTAAGTGCTTTATAAATCAGACCAACTGACCGTCTGAATCTGACCGACGCGACCTTGGAGCTATGGTTCTAAATCAAAGGCCGGCGGTAACATGGCCATGCAATCGTGTTTCGTTTACGGTTCGGGACTGGTGGCGTTTTGGGAGGAATTGGTGAGAGAGAGCAACCTCTCTGTAGAATCATTGCTTATGCGAATATTTGGTAATAGTAGTTAGTTGATTGTAAGTCATTGAAATACTTCCACTATTCTGCGCAAAATAGACTGAAGCTTAATTTTTAACTATCATCCGTCCCTGATTCACTGAAACAAAAAAAAACAAAATCAAAAGCATAAGCCCCATCAGAGTTGGGGAATAATACGAAAAAGACAAAAACGTTAGGAAGTTGAGTGATATTTCAAAAGCAGACGGGTTGTGTCCGACAGACCTGGCTCCAAACTTTATTTTAAACTTGGCACTTTTGTTTCGGTGATATAATGCGTCCAAACGATTTAACGTTTATGTTCACTTGCGAAAACACCTTCACAACTTTCACAATTTGTCCCTGATATTTGCTTTTGATATTTTGGTAACGCTGGATAAGACCTTAAACTTTTGTTTCATTTTTTTAAGTAATGCCTAAGGGCATCTGTAGTTATGATCAGGATCCGATAACTCTCGTTTAATTCCTTAAAGGTACTAACAAAAAATGAAAACACCTTTGTAACTTCTCCCGCGCTGTGTCCACGTTATCTCATTTTAAAATTATGATACAAATATATTATCTCGTATGTAGTATAGGTATTACTTTAACCTGTATAAGAGAAAAATATACCTTCCCCAAGCTAGCCATATTCCGTTACGACGCAAGCAATATCATCCCTTGCATAAAGATAACGTAAGTCGTATTTCATGCTGCATCCTAAGTTGATTTTTCATGTCACACGGTCTACCGAGAAGTACATGTATGTAGTGTCTCGGATTATTTACATACATACATAACACCGCGAGTTACTTGTTTGTGAGTTTTCTTATAAAAGTTTCCACTGGGGAAGCAATTTATTCGGCGTAGGAACGGTTCCCCAGGGAGACTTTAACTTATGCCGCCTGTTGTACAGGATCGCGGATGTTCCACAATTTATTATAAGTGCGCGTGTTTGCCGCAAAGGAAGTCGAAATGTTTAATTATAAAGACTTTTAGGTGTTGTTAACGAGCGTTTTTCCAGTTCAAGTTTAACCAGTCCGCAAATTAATGCTAAGATGTTAAGATGCTCGGCGGTGTCTGGGAACACAGTAGTGTATTCTTTGTGGATATTAGACCGATGACCAGGTCACGCCATGCAGCGTTATTAATCAAATAAAATGTCAGACGACTAATAATGTGTGTCGGCGTGGCAGCACTAGCGCTATTCTTTGTTGCTGTCAGATGACTTCGACGTTTGTCACAACACCTGACTAGCAATCAAGCGCGAGACACTTTTCGCTCCAGACGCCACGAATTATATCCCTTTTCATCACGTGCTATTTTTATTATTTTTGTCAGAATCAAAGTAATCATGTTCGTAAAAGTCCCTTGGAATCAATGAATGAATCTATTTATATGCACCGTCCACAATGAACGAAGATATTCGTTCCGTTGCTGAGCTCATGGAAGACATCCCTCTGTGATAAATTAAAAAAAAGAAAAAAAAACCTTCACGCCTGTTGTTCCTGAGCAGAGGTGTGCTAGTATATCTACAACTAAGTCTAGTAGGTATACTAGAACACCCACGAAAAATAAGTAATAAGTAAATAAATAAGTAAATAAATTTTAAGTTGGAAAATATTTATAAAAATAGACGGAACAGTGTTTCGAATTTTTTATATTTACAATTGAGAAATCTTGAGAACTACATAATCTCAAAGACAATTATGTTTATCTTTTTAATAGTTGCGTATAATTTAATATTTTTTTCTATTTTAATCCGAGTCGCTTTTTCTAAATGTGCTACCATTATGTGATAAAGTGTAACATTTACGCACAAAAAGATTTGTAAATTTGTGTATTGAATATAATAAAAAAATGGAATTTTGGAATTGTAAAATAACTTAATGTATCGTAAATTTATCCCTTCTTTTTGTTGACGCGGCATCACCAGCCCTGGGTGCCGAATACCCACAAAAATCACCATGGGTGCCATCAGCGCCGCCTTTGGCGTGGTGCCCCAGAACAACAAATCAATAGGGCACTGCCGGCTAGTATGTCCCCTAAGGGACCGACGCCACCTCCCCAGCAAAGTTGCCCCGCACCACAGAACGGGGCTAGTCAGCCCCCCTAAGGGACCAGCTCCACCTCCATAGATGGGGTCGTCCCGCACTACAGGATAACCCCACCAAAGGTGCAATGAGGTGAGGTTTCCGTTACAGTGAATATTACAGTGTTTGTCATCAGAGCCGCCACTGATGGGGTGCTCCGGAACAACAAAACATGACGCGCCCAGCTACTGTGCCTTACCGCCTAAAATTCCCCCACCCCATAAAAACTGGCAATGTCTGGCGTTTTGTGCGGTCTGTTAATAGCCGATAGAACTTTGGGAGCGATGGGGTGAGGGTAGGGAACTCATCAACATGCGGCTATTAGTGGGGGTCGGTGGTCATCAATGGCTACGATTGCTCGCCTGTCCCCTATGTTTCAAATAAAAATATTTTTTCCGAAAAAAAAAATACCTAATCGATTTAGTGCGCTACGCGTGAAGATCTGAAATTTTGCTAATTTTCATAACACTGCCTCGTTGTATATAATTTTGACGATCTTCGGGCTGTAGCCGATCCGGGGTTATGTGCGTAGCAGGAGATCGGCAGTCTCGACGTTCATTGAGAGGGGCCTATGTCCAGCTGTGGACCGATAAAGACTGATAATGATGATGATGAAATAATTTATAATTATACTCCGGCTATGTTAAAATCGCCGTGTCTGCAGCAGGTGTTGCTCAATTTGAACAAAAACTCTGATATTGTTTTGACACAATATATTGTTTAACGTTTAAAAACTTAAATAGATAATATTACTTCTTTCCTTCTTTATGAATATCATTAAATATTTGGGTGAACCGAGTGCTATTGCTGCTGCATTTTTAAACTAAAAATATATATTGTCTAGTTTCTATGTGATACATAGCACGAGTGAGAATAATATATATTGTCTAGTTTCTATATGATACATAGCACGAGTGAGAGTAATATATATTGTCTAGTTTCTATGTGATACATAGCACGAGTGAGAATAATATATATTGTCTAGTTTCTATGTGATACATAGCACGAGTGAGAATAATATTTCATCATCATCATCATCATTTCTTTATTATAATTTTTAACTGTGGCAAAGTCCATACCTTCGTGTCCGCGCATTTCCCTAGAAAAATACGAAGTCTGTCGTTCATAAACTCATACAGAAACGACAAGTTTTCTTATAGACACCTATTGACCTACTAATAATGATAGACGGTTATTATTTCTGTGGGTCTTGGATCGATGGCGGTTATAAATGTCCGAGCGTATTTCTTATCGTGTGCACAATAGTGTCTGGGGAGGTTTTGTGATGGATGATAAAGTGTACCTCACCCGCGGGACCGTGGCCCTACGCCTGTACGCGGCGGAGAGGGGAGGGGATGTTCGTTATTGTGAATACCTTCATCATCTTTCATTTTTGTTTCTTAGAGCTAACACCACAAGAAACGATTTAAGGCGCTTAGTGAGACAAAATATGAGGAATATGAACAGCAACGCTCAAGCGGAACTCCAGGATTACAATTTACTGCGCTTACGTCGCTTATTTAAACTAATGTTATACACTCGAGTCACCAATACTAATATAATATGGAGGAAACATTTGTGTGTAAATTTGTAATGTTTTCACATAAAAACCACTAGACCGATTTCAATAATTATTTCACGAGAAGAAGATGATAAGGGAGCACTAAGAGAGGATTCTTGGAAATTTCACCACGAAGGGGGTGAAAGGGTAAAAATTAAATGTTTGATATGAAAGTTCGACACTGCTAAAGTTAGTTTACGCGGTTAATCCGCGTAAAATAACCGAGGCATAATGATATATTATCATCGGTAGCCCAAATCGACAAACTTCTCGACCAAATACTAGTACCGCTCTAATGCTCTAATAGTACAGGACCGATTTATGAATATCTAAAACAACATACATCACAAATACCAGCCTACCCTGAGACCACGAACTGGAGCGTGTGATGCCAAATGTGTGAGTCGTCGCTTATTTATGCATCGCTTGCTCCAAGGCTACGGCCCAGATGCTATCGTAAAGCAATCGCAAAACTACAAATAAAAATTTAAATCATTTCGTAGGACACGGGAATTTATTGTGAACGCATGCTAATTATGACTTCACTTTTGATAATAAAGAGAACACAACACAAAATAAGGGTAACATTATAAAGAGAAAACATTTCATTGTTTGTTTGTTTGTTTATTTGCATTGAGTCTTCGTTCGGGCTATGTGAAGTCCGTAGATAAGGCGAGGACACCATAACACTGCCATCGGGTCACCTGTTCCACTCAAGGCAAGTCGACACAAGGCGGCGTGAGATCCCTCATTAATAAGTCCCTCGTAGGTAACATCGTCGAAATCTCTAGTGTGTCAGGTGGGGTGGCGTATCTCATAGTTAAATTCAATAACAGGTATAGCTATAAAGTGGTACAAGTATACGCAACAACCTCGACACATTCCGATGATGAGATTGACTTTATTATGAAGGACCAAAAGCATATATTTAGGAATGTCTCCGTGATCAACAGGTTAAAAACCGGAAGTGATCACCGATTGGTTAGAGGCCCTCTGAATATAGGCTTTCGACGCGTGCGTGTCCGATTAGGACAGTCGACACTCCGACCTAGCTTCCGGCTAACCATGATAGGTTTCGAAAAATTCCAACTCGAATTAAAAAACCGGTTGGATGCCCCTAGATATGTCCAAAAACTACAATGGAAATTGACGAGGCCACGAGTGGTGTGATTGATTGCATGCGGGACGTGGGTGAAGGATATGGTAGAAGTAAGTATGTGAGCAGGAAAGCTAAAATCTCTGATGAGACGCTATGACCTATGAGGGAACGCAGAGCACACGATGACGTTACGTCTGGCGATGTCAAGCTTCTTTCAAAGCGAATCCGCAAACTAATACGCTGAGACCTTCGGAGCTCAAATACGCTACGGTTTACCGAAGCGATTGAGTAGAATAGAGGGTCGAAGGTTTTTGTGGAGGAGCTTGGAAGAAGTTATCTGACAAAGGTTAGGACTGATTCTGGGGTTACCGTTTCTCCTAAGGGATCTTAGATGGGATATGAGATCGAAGCTTTCTATAGCAAGTTGTATACGTCGCACGCAAGCCTCCGCAAGCCTGATGCGACGTCTGTCAGGCGATCTACCGGACATCAGCTTGAGTGATATTAGTCAGGCTCATGCGCAGCTTAAAGAGGGAAAAGCTCCGGGGAGAGACGGAATTACAGTCAAGCTTCTTAGAGCAGGAGGCGAACCTGTAATAAGAGAGCTAAAAAATATTTTTTATTTCGTCCTTTAGCGGCGCGTACCTCCCATGTCATGGTTTGGAAGTGGCGTTGTTTTATTTTTTCAGAAGGGTGACAAATCACTTCTTCAAAATTACATACCGATTTCACATCTCGGCCATATTTACAAGTTGTTCTCAAGAGTCTTGACGAATCATCTCACCACAAAACTTGACGGATTCCAGCCACCGGAGCAGTCTAGTTACACAGTACAGTTTCGCAGAGGATTTAGCACCATGGACCACATTTTCACCATCGGGTAAGTTGTACAGAAGACACATTAAAACATTCAGCCGCTGCGCTTTGCCTTTGTGGACTATGATAAAACTTTTGACTCTGTCGAAACCTGGGCTGTTAAAGAAAGCTTTACAGCCATGTCGGGTCGATTGGCGGTACGTCGAAGCAGTGGAAGTAGCATTGTATGACGCTGCTTTTATGTCTGTTCCTATTCCGTAACGCCAAACAAGGTCAATCCAATTGCATCGAGGAGTGCGACTGGGGTATATTATTTCCCCGAAACTGTTCACTAATGCTTAGGAGGACGGCTTTAAGACTTTAAACTGGGCAGAATGCGGCATAAATATTAACGGTGAGTACCTCTGATATCTTTGTTTCGACGACAATATCGTCGTATTTGCTGAATCTTTGGATAGCTTGCAGGAAATGTTGCACAGCCTAAATAAACCCTCCTGACGTGTTGGCCTTAGGACGAACTTGGACAAGACAAAGGTCATGTTCAACGAAGGCCCCAGACCGGCCAACTTCGATGGTACTATTCTTGAAGTCGTGGACGAATACGTCTACCTCGGGCAACTCTTGCAATAATTATAACTTCGAGAAGGAACCGATAGAAGGATTCAGTTGTTTTGGGCAGCATTCCGGATGCTTCGTCACATTTTCACGTCACCTATACCGCAAAGCTTGAATACGAAATTCTTCAACCAATGCGTTCGCGCGAAGACGATGTCCGTGCAGTAGCCGAACTGGGATGCATGCGAGTAGCAGGAGATCGGTCGTCTTGGCTTTCATTGAGAGAGTCCTATGTCCAGCAGTGGACTGATAAGGGCTGACAATGATGAATGACAATAATAATTGAGTACCACTGGACCGAATTGAAAAACAATTAGCTTAGAATACTTCATTATCAGCGGTGAATATAGTCTGTATAACATTTTGTAAACGTTTTGATCATTAAGAAAACTTTGATAATGTAACAAAAATGTGAAAAGCATATCAAAGTGAGTGCGTATTTAGCGGTAGATTTTTTAACTAGTTTTCCTGACGTTCTGTCACTATGAATTTATTGTCACAGTAACGTGTAATGTTAACAAGACCTAAAATAAAATGAATATTTTTTTGTGTTTTACAAAAACATTATTATTTACAAAATCAATAAGATTTTGTGAAGCCAGGATGGATTGCTAGCCATGTATAAACACTTATCGGATAGCTGTAGCCGTCACTATAGTCACCAAAAGGGCGCAGACTTTTCCTTTATCACCCTATTAATTGTAAAATCCTTTTAGCTAAGCTATCGCTGACGAAATGATCACTATCAGATTGACCATTCCCAGTTGAGTCGAACACTCAACTATGAAGTGGTATCATGGTGAATAACATTGGCTCATCTACATGATAGTACATGAAGTACTTTCATCAAGCGTGTACCCAAATTGAATTAATTTGAATCACATCCTACAAATACCCATACACATGCAAATTTTAGGTGTCGGTTTTGTCCTTAATTCTATGGAAATAGCTATGAAAATAACAATATGATAATATTATACACTTGGACATTATCAGTGTTAGTCTACAATAGACTTGGGAATAAGACCTTCACCACCATGTTAGTTTGTTTCAGAGCTTTGTACGAAAATGTCAAGCACGCAGCGTGGCTTCTGAAAGTCATAGAAGAGTGTCCTGCTACAACTGGGATCTAAATGACTTCAAATTCAATAAAATGAATGTGAAATATTATAAAAATGGGTCGTAGAAACAGTAGATATGCAGCCGGATAGATGGCACGATCAGAAAGATATTTCTATCACGTTGCGCCTTAAGATTGCAGATGCCCCGTTTGTAAGTGCATTACATCTGCATATACTGTGAATGTGCGAGTTTGTGGTACTTGGTAATCAAACGGTTGACTAAGAGGTATTGTAATGCGGTAATGGGCCGGCACGGCCGGATAAGTACCCTTCGTTTGCATGACAAGGAAAGTGTCAGTTCGCTTTTTACGTGCTTCATGACTAGCCGGTGGCCTATTGTAGGGAATCACATCAAAATTACAACAATAATGCCGATATCCACGAGTCAGTATTGGTCGTCTCGTTTGCCCCTGTATGCTATATAAAAAACAGTATGTATGCAATAAGTAAAACATTTTTTAACTATGTAAGATATATTGGAGTTTAATTCTTAATAAACGACAAAGGCCGAGATGTCATAAAAGGAAAAAAAAATATGACGAGAAATCGTAGCGATCGAGTAATCGAGCTTCACACCAGCTTGGCGCTTACGTAGCTAACGCATGTTCCAATTTTAAATAACGTAAGTTGAGAAAGAGTAAACTCCAGGCACATGTCAATAGTAAGTATATTTTATATATGATCGGTATTCACACAAACCCATGATACGTGCAAATGAGGCACCGCGCTGTCCCCATTGTATGATGTAATTGTTTTCGAGTCCGATTGGCTCGTAATCGTAAATCCGTGGTATAATTTCAGCTCAATTCCGTATAATTGACATCCCCCCCGCTATCCCCCTCCCTGCTGATTAAAATCGACGCCATTGTCTCTGTGATATAATATTTTTATAACACCAACAATGGCGGTTTGTGGAAATTTTAATTTCAAAATTGTTATACTAACGGGTCTGAAAATTTTATTATTCATGTAAGTTCATATACTATTCCGTGTAAGTTCACATACTATTTATTCCATGTAAGTTCACATACTATTCCGTGTAAGTTCATATACTATTCCGTGTAAGTTCATATACTATTTATTCCGTGTAAGTTCATATACTATTCCGTGTAAGTTCATTTACTATTCCGTGTAAGTTCACATACTATTTATTCCGTGTAAGTTCATATACTATTCCGTGTAAGTTCATATACAATTCCGTGTAAGTTCATATACTATTCCGTGTAAGTTCATATACTATTCCGTGTAAGTTCACATACTATTTATTCCGTGTAAGTTCATATACTATTCCGTGTAAGTTCACATACTATTTATTCCGTGTGAGTTCATATACTATTCCGTGTAAGTTCACATACTATTTATTCCGTGTAAGTTCATATACTATTCCGTGTAAGTTCATATACTATTCCGTGTAAGTTCATATACTATTCCGTGTAAGTTCATATACTATTCCGTGTAAGTTCACATACTATTCCGTGTAAGTTCACATACTATTCCGTGTAAGTTCATATACTATTCCGTGTAAGTTCTCATACTATTATCATCAGTATCATCACCATTGTCGTCATCATCATCATCATCAACATCATCATCATCATCATCATCATCGTCCCGAGGATAGGAATCTTTAATTGTGGCAATAAAAATATTTTTTATGTCATATTAGATCGCAATATTAGTAAGAGCTAGTGTCATGCTGCATTGCGGCTGAATTGGGCTGGCATGACCCGGGAGGTACCACTCGCTCACTTTTCACCGCCGCAAAGGGTCAGCAATGCTGTCGCGATTATGAGTAGCCGGAGGCCCATTAGAGAGGAGGAGGAAAACGCATAAGGGGCGAGGATGGGAACCTCACCCCATTGCACTGTCCCAAAGTCGATGGGGTTGACCCGTGGTGCAGGACAACCCCATCTGTGGAGGTGACGTCGGTCCCATCGGGGGCTGACTTGCCGTCGAGGTGCCCTGATGATGTGCTGTTCCGGGGCACCTCACCAAAGGCGGCACTGGTGGCACTCGCGGTGGTTTTTGTGGGTATACGGCACTATGATGTACCACGAGCCCCACAAACCACTGGACCCCACCCAGGGCCACTGAAGGCGCGAGGATGCGTTTTTCCACGTCAACAAAAGAAAGGCTATAGAGTCCTCCCCATCAAGGTTCAGGCCTTGTCGTGGGATTGGGGCTCAGTAGCATGGGGTGAATCGGGATACCTTGGGCGAAGCCAATCGAACCAAGGAGGAGCTGCTTTTTATATCCCTCTTGTAAGAAGAAGGGACAAAGAAGGCCCCTTTAAGGGGCTGACTAGCCGACGAGGTGCCTAGATGATTTTGTTGTCCCGGGGCACATTACCAAAGGCGGCACTGATGACTCTTACGGTGGTTTTTGTGGGTATTGAGCATCATAATGTGCCGTGAGCCTCACACACCGCTGTACCCTCCTCCAGGGCCAGTGAAGGCGTTTAAATACGTCTCCCCGCATCAACAGAAAAAAGGTTATAGAGTCTTAGCAAATTCGTTTTTTAGTTCCGTATCCAAATGGGAACCCTCATAGTTTCGTAATGTCCGTCTGGCTGTCCGTATGTCACGGACATTTTAATCGGTCATTATGAGTTCTGTATGTTGAAGTTAGATGCATTCTTTGAACTATTACAAAGCGATGTAATATGTTTAAAAAAATCAAAGCAAACAAGATTATTAATGGCACTCCATGGAATTAACTGAGGGATGAAAAAAATAGTACGAGAGGGCATAGCCATGTGGGGTGTTATTGGATTAGTCTTTCTACATGGTATGGGGGTTTCTTGGACATTTATTTTTTTTCAGGTAAAAAGTGGGTCCCTTGTATTATGGGTCCCGTCATAGGCGATTCTAGTTCGTTCTTGACCGACCAAAGCGCAAGAATGGCGACAACTGAGCTACAGCAGCAACGACACGTTCCCCAGTCATGTCGACGCAACTTAGCTGCAATGCAAGACACTACGAAAATTGGTGTTGAATTTGTATAGAATTCACATATTCGATATCTTTTTGTGGCTTACTAGATGAATGGCACAAATTTTACTCGAACAAAATGTGCGAGGCGATTTAGACGAATTCAATTTAGGTACGTTAGCGAATTGACTACTTCAGGAATTTACTTAGTCTATCTAATGAGTTCTATCATACAATAAAAAAACCTTTAAATCAAGAATGCTGACCTTAAAATTGTTTCTCAATTTGAATTTAGAAACTTTTCTGAAAATAGAAATTTACGTTTTTTCTTTCTAATTTGACGTATTTTTAAGTGATATAGAGTGAATAGATCTTGTGGAACTTATTTCTCATACCATGTTCAATAACAGGCACTAGATATACCAGCAAGGTAATAGCCCATACATAAAGCGACAAGCACACAAGATTGGCTGTGTGCTTGTCTGACTGACTACGCGTAAAATTGACTTTATCCGGCATCAATGGCCAACTGGGCCTCCTCCAGTCCAGACTTAATTCTGTTGGATTACAAAATACAGAACACTTGGAGCAGAAGGCTAGTTCAAACCCTGATGAAAGCATTCGTTCAGACTGGCCGCGCAGATTGAAGGTCCACATTCAAAATCACAGGGTTAATTTTGATTGAATGTAGTTAACATAA
>JAFELO010000795.1:22777-38426 GCA_017140195.1 Eumaeus atala
AAAAAACAACCCTAAATAATAAACTCTAAAAACTATCCAGAAGGAAAAAAAACAATTCCTAGCGATGGACTCACATTGTAAGTTTGCCTCTAGATAATGAATGGACAGGCTGAACGCGGTCTCAACATTTAATCGAAATCACAGATGATACGATGGAAACTATTCGATGCATTTCAATAATCTATTCGCACTTGAACCTTTATAACACGAGCTTAGCGTGCCAACGGGATAATGACAGCGCACACTCGTGACGAAAGCCAAAACTCGTATTTACACATTATAATAGGGGCATGCATTTCAATCTTGGGCCTCTCATATGATATTTGCGCAAAGTCCAAGATATGCCACGCCATTGTTGTTTGTGACTTTTATGTGAGCAATTGGAGGACTAAGAGGAAAGGACATTTGCATAATAACCATGTGGGTGCTGTAATGTAGTAGGTATCGATAGTTACTCTAAGGCTACAGCCGATGACCTACAGCCCTACGCAGGTTCACCTACAGCCTTCCCGAAAATCGTTCCATTTGCGGTGGAATTTCGCAATCCCGTGACAGTGATCACCGGAGACCTAGAACCATCCGAAAAGCTTCCGAGATTTCGTGATGAGTGAGTAAATGTAAGCTCTCTTACTTGAAAGCTCAAAAACATTATGGCATATTGAGTGGCAGTAAAACTATTACTGTAGAATCATTTGAGCCAATTTTCCTTAATTTTAATTATAATTGTATCTATTTTATGTAGTTAAATTAAATTTGTTCCGTTTCAGCCAAAGGGCTATCTCAGTAATTCTATAAGTATAAATTACATATATTAGTGCATATAGTGTGCACGCGGTAGGTTGCACACAATTTGCACAAATAGAAATGTCTCTTTTGGGCGCGGAATTGCTTTGAGTCGACGACGCGGGGCGCGGGCAGGCGGAGCGTCGTTCACAATCTGTATTCGGGATTGCTGCGGGCGGCCATTTTGTTGTGCCACCATTTCGTGCACCGTATCGCTTCCGATAACCTGTCGTTTTACATACTTGCAATATAACTTGCCGGAATGGTTTACATTTTATTCTGTATATCTATCGCAGTGAAGTCGCTCGTTGAAATAGGTGAATATGTAATGCTTCCACGGCGTTGTGCTTTGTAAATCTCGCCATCTTTGTGTACATTTTATTGCACGAATATTTTCACATGCACGAGGTACAAGCAATAAAATGAAGTATTTTAGTAGCAGGAATTGTTACGCTCCATCGCAGCTAAGTTGGGCTGGTATGACCGGGAACGTTTCATGACTAAGACGTCAAATAACCTCCGGGTCATTATTATGACTACGTGTTTCCCGCCTTCCCTTCTCCCCTCTAATGGCCGGCAAGTTATAAACCACCAGCGACCTAAGATGTCACTTTACGACGTTATGGTGATAGAGAGAGGTACTTTTCCTATCGTACCAGCCCAGTTTGGAGACTTTCTTAAATCACATAACAGTACGTACACGTGATCTAATTGGCTACCATTTTAGTGCCTACTAACACCTATCCACATAAGATATAGGTATGTTTTTCCTTGACGATCGACGACCGGCTGGTATAGTCGGTAATGTGGTGGTTAGGCCGCGAGTTACGCCAGAGATCGCAGGCTCGAATCCCGCCTAGGCTTGTGTACATTAGTTGTATTTCTGTAATAAAAATCTTAAATATATAAAATTTCTTAAATTTATAAATATATTAAATTTCCGTTGTCTATCAGTCAAGAACCTGACCACAAGTCCTTGCGGTAATTACCACAGGACTAGGGTAACGTGGTGTGATAAGTCCACATATATTAATATTATTAATTCATCCCCCCAATTGGCTACCAGCTGTTCATCAGCCGCATGAAAAGCAACAGTATACCCATAACTTTTAAATCAGTGTAAGTGAAAAACCGCCTTAGTTGTATCGGCCGTAATTTCGCAGCCATGGTGGCATGGCACTACTTCATACAATTTGCGTAGGACGCAGAAAAAAAATTTGTTGCGCTAAAATAAACATAAAATAAAATCAACGCTGTAGGCTGAGCTCTTTACGTTCCCGGCGCGACCGTGCGAAAGAATTGACCCTTCTCGTCTTAATTTAGCGGTGCTCCCTAGACGGTGTTAGTGAGGTTAGAGGCAAGATCGTTAACCAGCGCAAACTTAACCTAACGATTCTTGAAGACAATGTTAAAGTTACGCTACGTAACAAACAATAATATTTATTATTCTAACTACAACCTCGAAATTACTGTCTTATTACCGATATCCGGTGATAAATCTTAGGGACCTTACATTGGATTTAGGAAAAAAGTACCTATCGGGTTTTTATTTTATTTTATTGGCGAGGGTACTGTACCAACTGTAGGTACGGGTATAGCTATTTATATAAGCTGACAAACTTAGATTTGCGGGCGATTCTACGAGACTACACATATAAGTTATAATGCTTTGTCAGGGTCTTGCTTTAACACTTTAAATATAAAGGAACATTAAAAAAAAGAAGCTGCCTCCAATTATGGACCTCCGAGGCGGTTTCAGCATTTGCCCCGAGCTGCACTAATATCAAAAGAATATCTCCGGGATGGAAAGTGGCCATCACTGATGAGCTATAATTTCTCAGGCTCAAAATTCAATATGCTGAATAAAAATCTCAATTAACTGAAATATATGTCAATGGAAGAGGTAGTGCCATACTGCATGGGAGGAGCGGACTCCACGTATGCTGCATGACACTACATCCTCCTATGCAACGGAATTGGGCCGGCATGACCGGGGAGGTACCTCTCGCTCACATAATATTGCCGTAAAGTGAAATCTACAGTGTCGCGCTTTATGCGCTTCGGCATGATAATTATATGGATATTCATGGGCCTCGGTAGTCGTAAAATGTCGGTAGTTTCTCGTTTGCCCCATTTCTATTTAAAAAAAAGAGAAAATGTCAGCCTCCTACATCGTGCATAATTCAAACAAATTTTCGCTGAAGATTATGAATAGAATGTTCCTACACAAACACATTGCGTTTACCGATTTTTAACATTTTTTTTTATTTCCACTCAACATGTAAATATGGAAGTTATTTTTATGGTGCATTCTTAACAAAATGTACATTTATTCAGCCATAAATTACGTAACTGATCTGTTTGTTAACCCAAACAAATCATGTAGTTAATTATCAGAAATTGTAAGTTGTAGAAGTTCCGCTTGTATGCACCGTATCTTGAAATTAATTGTACAATTTGTAGCAGGATTTCATGGAACTGAAGTGTTGTGTCGAGAGTTTAAGGCAAGTCGCCGGTGTCCATTAAGAGCTGTAGCTCTGTAATTTTCAATTAAGACTGTTCCTAGGACACGTCATTATATTGAATTTCGCAGTGCGAGACGTTGAAATCAAGGAGATAATTCCGACAAAGACGTTGCAACGGAGCATTCTATTGGTGAGTTTCTATTAAATCAAACTGATTAACAGATGGGCGATATGGTAGTTATGTAATGAAAAAAAAACAATTCCAACAGAAAGGTGCTGACTTTAAGCTTGCTGACTCACACTTAGTTAGCACAACATCTACAAGACACTTAAGCAAATTAAATATTATTCCATTTTTTCGGTTCCGTCCGCAAATGGCAACAAATTGAACGTTTCGTCATGTCCGTCTTTTCGTTCGTCCGTATGTCACAGACGTTTTACACGAAAATTATGAGTACTACATATTTTAAATTTGAAAGTAGAGTGCATTTTATAAAACGTAATATAACTATGTAGTATTTTGAGAAATAAAACTATTGGTAGCAAGACTCCATACACGTAACTGAGCGTTGATTTCTTTTTAGTATACCATTGCTGTGTGCTGTGCGGTGGAATGTGTCCGAAACGAGGATAAAAGAGAAATATTACTAGGATTATGTGATTTCACAGCTTTCGATGTGGATGGTTTCCAAAGCTTATTGAATACTCCAGTGTCAGAGGCAGGCAGGATATTGTTTAGTTATAAGTTAAGATGAGATTGTTATGGTGGTAGTATAATACTAAGTTCAGGTTACGATGGGGCCGACGTAATCACCTCATGTGACGAAGGTCCCTGAATAAAAAGAGAATAAAAAAACGCTGTGTGGGAAGTCATTAAATGACTAGGGCCTACTATTGAGTAATTTGACGTTAGAGAGTTTATATAAAAACTTAGTATTTATAAACATTTTTTTTTATTGAAATTATATATAAAAACTTAGTATTTATAATAATATAATATAAATAATAATATATTTATATAAAAACTTAGTATTTATAATTAATTGAACGTATAAACCATAACAACACCACCAACGTTAACATTACTTACTTAAAGGATACTGCGGTCTATACAGATACTATGGAGACATCCAAGTATGTAGCAGAAAAAACTGATTGCTTTCAGATACTAACTTTTATCAATCCAATGAACAAAAGGAATGAATGAACGAATGTTGTGAATGAAAGTGTGTGAAAGTTTCTGAAGATATATTTATAACACTTCAGGAAATAAATCATGCACTATCGTATATTAAATCTAAATGGATAAAGAAAAACGTATTAAGATTTCACGGCACTGAGATTTGGTGCAAGTTGCAAGAGTAAAAGGTTTAGAACCACTAGAACCAGACAATTTCCTACTCCTCCTATTTTCTACTGAATAAATTCGTAGCGGGTTCCAAGACAGTTTTAGCTATTCTCTCGGGTGCCCCACGATCATATTAAAGTATAATCAGTGGTTACCGCTTTAGATCATGGCAATGCAGGAGTTGTAGCGATGGGAAAGAGTGTCGGGCCAAGTCGGATTAAGAAGGAAAAGACGAGGGGTGCTTCTTATAGGAAGTTTACCGCACAAGCCTCCGAAAATGTACTTTAAGTTAGAAATACGCATTGTCTTTGCCGGGACAACTTGTTACTTATATTTGTTTGTCCATGAAACTGTGGTTCATGTGGTGACAATCATTTTCCGCTATGCCATTAAACAAAAATGTATTTCTGAAGACGCTTCAAACGCTACAGCTCATACTGTTGTATGAATGATTGTCGCAATTTCGCTCCCGTCTGTGAATTGTGCCTATACTCATAAAACGTTATTTATGATTTTTTTCAGAAATCACTTTTATAGCTACAGTGCACGACTCCCAACAGCTTAGACTGGCGTAGATGGAAAAAAAACTTGCAAAAACTTCCTTTCAACTTCAAAATATCTTATCTACTTTACAGTAATAACATATTTTGCTTGTAGATTAAAAATATGTTTCATTTGCAAAGTGACCGATCAGTTATTTTTATAATTATGAAAACAAGAAATGTATAAATTCAAGTTTGTATAACTGTCATTCGATTAAACAAACACGACCGCAGAAGTTACACCCGTGCCTATAAAACCGGCGTAAAGTGGGAGCTGCATTATCACATTTCATAGAGTTTGTGTACACATATCCCAACCCAGGGATTGAGTAAAGGGAAATAAGGAACCTCTTTTATAGTAGAATTGCACAGATCTGTATATTATGAGCATCGGTTTGCCTTTCAATGGTGATCATACTACTGACGGTGTGCCGACTGTTGGTCTCTAATGTCTCTGATCGCATTAACTTACCTAGCTTATCTCTTACCTAGCTTATCTCTTACATAGCTTATCTCTTACCTAGCTTATCTCTTACCTAGCTTATCTCTTACCTAGCTTATCTCTTACCTAGCTTATCTCTTACCTAGCTTATCTCTTCCATAACCGACAGTGGTGCGTATAATAATTTTCCCACTCTTCTCAGTAAGTCGGGAACTAGTCACGTCATTGCAATGTGTAAGTTGTAAGTTTTTAATAAACCAAATATAGAAAAATAGGACAGTGCGTAGGAGACGACAAATTAACAATACTTACATAACTTTAGGTAGTGCCACGCACACTGCAGGCACTACATCTCTATGCAACGGAATAGAGCCAGCCTTTCGTTCACATAATACTGCCGTAAAGTGACAGCTTCAGTGCCGCATTTCGTGCGGCTTGTGAGTAACCGGTGGCCCATTTGAGGGAGGAGGGCAACACATGGGGATAGTAATTATGTGGATATTCATGGGCGCCGTAAAAAGGCTCTGATTGCTTTTTTTTCCTCCTATTCTATAAAAAAAAAAATCTTAACTTCATGCACCAGCTATGAAAGATAGAAAGAACATGTTTACTCGCACCCATCGCCACCATCTGCCTCTCAATTTACATAGCACACGTTTTAGTAACGCCCCCGTGACGTATCCACTAGTTTACGCCCCACTATAGTACATGGAGGAAAACGAGAAATCGTAGAAATTTCACTACCACCGACTGCCATAGACAAACGCATAATTAAGTCATGCCGATGGATCGACATGGATCTTTTCCTCATCCCCTGCAACAGGCAATTACTTGAATAATCTGAAAATCTACGCTGACTATAGCGAGACCTTATCTGGGGAGTGAGATGAGCTCTGTTGATGAGCTCTATGCCACACATGATATATGTCAATACGAGTATGTTTCTATATCCATGTATCTATGATCCATTGAACACAACAGGTCCTCAACATATTATTGTTTTTTTCTGTGTCGTTGGATTTGTAACAACATATCATGAAGGTTCCATCCCAACTACTATTTTCAAAGTGAACACTTAAATGTTATGTATGTTTGTTATTCTTTTACCCAAAAACTACATAACAGACTTGCATGGTCTGAAGTTTAGTATATTATATGTTGCGATCCAGTATGGTTCTTTTAAGATAACAAACGTATCTAAACTCTCGAGGAACGGTTAGTAGGTAATATATTTTTTACTTTAACTAAAGCTTTAGTTAAAGCAAAAAATGTAGCTACTAATAAAGACAAACTCATTAAGTTGGAATGCAACATTAAAAAAAAAAAATAATGCGCTAGACGAATGCTGATGATCGAATAAGATTAATTTCCTTAAATATCTATCGAAACGTTTACAAAGTCTATGTGGATAAAAACTAGCCTGTCCCGGTTTTGTGTAACAATTTCGCACCTACGTGACTCCGGGCTAATGTAAAGTTCGGTCGGAGTCATATTATTTCCTCCGAATAAACCCAGACAGAAGTGAAAGTTACCACAGATGAACAGCGAAAACAAGTTTAGTGAATGTGTAATGGAGTACGTCATGGCCTGTGGAGTTTATTTCGCTCTACTTCCTGTCTGAATGTGTCCTACAGAGGGACGCACGAACCAAGACATGATTTTGACATAGCTCCAGTCTGACCCTAGAGTTGCGTAGCTATAGACAGTCATTAAGGACGGCCGGGGTGAAACAAACCACTAACACATCAAAGGGAAGGTTGCTACGGTTAAGGGCCACATTAAACTTGTGTTAACCCTTCGTCGTATTTTAATAACTCCGGACCGTTCTTACCCTTCCTAGTCTTTGATATCGAGTTAAATTTATTATTCTTATGTTGATGAGATTGATTAAGAAAAATTTATCAATTTCATCATCAGTGCAGTTGCGCCATCTGGATGTTATGAGCTTTCATTGATAATATTATGTCGATAGGTTAATAATTTAAATATGCAGAATATGAAAACGAACCAGCAATCGCCCATATTTGTTCGCTAATGATTTATTAACATTCGCACGTTTAATGATTATTTTTATGTGTTGTCTTTTTCACCCCATTTTCCAAAAAGCGCCCTAGCTACTCACAGTCCGCGCTGTTCACAGTAACATAGTCAACACTTAAAAGGTGAATCATATGAGTAAGAGATTGAGAGACCCAGTCGTGTCACCCAGATTTATTTGTAAAACGCCATTAACACTTCCCTTAACAAAATTTAGGTCATGAACGATGTACAATGATAAAGGAACGAGTCAATGACTAAAGCTCCAATTTCCAAATTGATTATTTTCTACAACATTTTATATTTCTTTCACCCTCTTATTTACCCGTCTCATAATTAAATGTTGTAAGGTGAATATCGTCTACTTTCCAGTAACTTGCTTAGCTTTGTAACATTAAGAAAAAGCTTTATAAACTTGAGAGAAGGGCAAAACAAGGCAACCTTTGATCGACTTTTAATATGAGATCCTATCTCTCACAAACGGCATAGCCGCCTCATCATGCCGGTAATATGTCATCAAGATGTTCCTCCCCGGCCGCGTCCACCTAGGTTATCTGTAATATTACTATCACCACTAATACATCGGCCATCACACCAGTTCACCAGGTGGAGTCCGGTTGTCACTACTTTTTCAATCTTAAATACACAAAGTATCCTAAATAGTATAAATGTAAAAATCAATATTCTTCCGTTGTCTGGAACCCGTAACACAATTCCCAATACTTAGCACGAAGCTAGGCGGACGTAATGAGATGTGCACAGATAACCAGAATTAGGTATTACAATCCTGAAACATAGAGACCTGTGATATATGTATGAATGTTCCACAGCTTCGACAAGCGAATTTACGCAAACAATCAAGATTCTGAAGTGATTGGTGCATAAGAGACATAAGCGCGGTAAAGCGATACGTTGGGGTTTCACTCCTTATATTTTTTGTACCACGCGCCTTAAATGAAACTATGACGACTAAACTTTCTAAATATACGAAGTTAATTGAATATATGAGATTGAATGTCAGAGCGCATCACCGGCGCGCGAGCGAATTAATAACTCGACGAGATGGTGGTGCTGCAATTTTATTGTCTGTACCGCGAATAGGAGAGCCCGCAACTGCATTAGCCTGTCATCGCTCCATTCCAACAGGCCGACACGGTCGGTCACACCTGGCGTAGGTGGCTTAACATGTCCTTCGACACCTCATCAACTTCTTGAATCCGACCTGTGATTGTTAAAATCTACGCTTAATGGTACAACCCGTGACTCAAACCTTACGATCTGTAGCTGGACACGCAATATGCTAGGTCTCCTATCTGCCTTTAAGTATGGACGATAGCAAACGAAAACATGGCCCACTATAAACGACGAATGATAGTCATACGACCTACCACAGATTAATTTCTGCTAGAATTGTGATTGGTTAAATAGAAATAGCAATAGAAAAGAATATATAAATACCAAGAAACCACATTGAAGTTAGACAATAAGAAATGCCCCTTTTTCTAGAAACATCCATTCATAATGACAAGGGTTGAGAAAAATAAACGAAGTCTCGAGTGTTCATTTAATTTGTCTGCTGCAGTTCCGCGATCGGAGCATTGTGCATTGATATGCGTAGATTCTATTTTATTTAATTTCTGTTACAGACTTTTCACCTTCTATGTGGTTCCGTGCCGTTTTATGTTCTGTTTCTTTCTTTTTTTTAATGGAATTTACATGATAACGTTGTTTGTCTCACTATGTGCCTGACCATCTGCACTTACGTCGGGACTTTTTTCGCGGGATCGCGTGGGAGGATTGAACTGATTCATGTAAAATACTTACATATACAATCTAATGGAGCAATGAAAAATAATACTTCTAAATCAACGCAATTCTATGATACAGCTGCTTATGCTAACTCACATTTCGATGATCGTAGGAAAATCAAAGCATATTTTCCTACTGACCTAGAGTAATGTACTCATAAAGAAATAATTCCTACATTTGGTTTGATTTTATAGAACTGCATATATTAATTAGTATGCATTAGAATTGTGCCCACTTAACTTACCTCACAATGGGTATAGTCAGCTAAAAATGTGTTACTTAATGATAAACTTAGCCCAATTGTACTATTACTATTATAATGACGTGACAATAGACAGGTAAATGCTATAAAATATAACAAATGCGATGTAACTAAATATGAAACATTATACTGAACTGGAACAATGAAGTATGTTTACCTTCTGCAACTCCGGAAGGGTTGAACAAACAGCTTAACAATAACAGTTAACAAAGTTAAAAATAATACAAGAATGTAAGACTTCTGCGAAAGCGGCGAACTGATAATAGAGATTTCATTTTCCTAGTATATTTTCTCGCGCCGTGCACATGATCACATATTTTCCAAGTAGTAGTTCTGGAAGAGTTAGTACCAAACTGCTCTGCAGTCAGGGTCTGACACATCTTTCTTATAGTATATACGAGCAACCGGAGTGTTTTGTTGACGGCGGACACCCACACACGTCGTCGTAAATATCGTGCAGATACATTGCTCCTCCTCGTTGAAGGGTCTACTGGGCAACCGGCGACTCAAAAGGTTCAATAATACAAAGAACAATTGAGCAATTGAGTCACCGAAAGTGGCTCGTAACCGTGATCTGTGGCGCTCTAAGGGGAAGGCTTATGTCCAGCAGTGGACGTCGACCGATGCTCAATCTGAGCTGCAACACCAGAGGTTCCGCAATTGTGTAGTCGGCCTTTGAGATAAAAGAAGGATCCTTTCTTAAATATCCCTAAATGGTATCGGACTGGAGATAATTTCACAATAGTGTACGCAGTAGGAAATTACAAAATTTAAAACACACGATTTTAGGAAGAGGTATAGCCTGCATGGTGTATGTCACTATGCAACGGAACTGGGCCTCTCGCGCACTTGATACCGGCGTAAAGTGACAGCGTCGCTGTCGCATTTCGTGTGGTTTGTGAGTAGCCGGTGGCCGCTTGGGGAGATGATAGGAGGGCAACACATCTCTATAACAATCATGCAAATGTCCATGGGCATGGGTAGTCATGCATAATAAAAAAATCATAAAAGGAAGGCAATAGACTACGAAACATCAAGATTGAGTGAAAAAAGCAGCTAAACGAGTGTAGACATACCTCTCCTCCCATGGCAAAAAAAGTTGAGAGTAGCCGGTGGGGAGAATGAATGTAGCGTCTGATTTACCGCACAGATGCTAATGAACATCAGTCAAGTGGTGCTTCGTAAACGTTTACGTGAGCGCCGAGGCCATTTTAGCTGCCGGGCGCGAGCTGCCCCAGACCTTAGAGAAATAATAATAGTTACATGAGCTTTGACAAACACGCTCATATAGGATATCAGGATGCAGCACTCTCAGGAGAGGGCGGGCGGTCGGTCCCTCTTACGACCCCAAACCTAGTCTCGTCGTCAGACGAGCACTCATAGCAATCCGATGAAGCTGTACTGGACTTATCTTTTCTTACGAAAAAAAAAGGTTTCGTCTCATTTTTCGCCCTCATATGCTATAAAATCGTTGTATGTCTAGTTAAATCGTAATATTTTGACTTCTTTTCATGTATAGTAGAAAAAGAAATTAATGCTTATAAAAATGTGTCAAACATTATAGATCGTAAAGCACTCCATAAAGCTTTGGATTATGAGTAGTGCAACAAAGGTTGACTAGTCTCAGTTGTTTGTCGGAATTTTGGAAGCAATTATGTCCAAGAGAGTATTAGTTAACTTCTTAGTATGTAAAGTCCGCAGGCCTCAATAGATTGAACTCCCGCGTTGTCTACAGAAACCCTTATTCATAGGGCAGCATTCGCAAAAACAAGAGGGTAATTACCCTTGACCCGGAGACGCGAAGCGAGGGGAACAGGGGGAGAAACAAAAAGAACGATGAGTATCGGGAACATGATCTGAAATCAATTATGTAAAAATACTTCGCCCTCCTTCAGATAACTATATTGTATTAATAGAAATCAGGTAGCTGCAGAAATGTAGAGACACACTTATATATACCAAAGGCAGCCCGGCGATCGAAATTACACAGTACCTACTTCAAAAAAATTGTTTGCTTGATTACACATTTTGACAAATACGTAATAATCTTCAGTCTTGCAGCCTTCAGTAATGGTTGAATGCTCCAAATAAGTGTAACGGTTACAAGTAATTTACGCTACTGGGAGCGCCACAGCAAACAAATTCTGTTTATGCGATATCAAAACTAATCATCCGATTTGGATGCGGTTTTCAATTGTGACTTGCGATTGATTGGTGAGGGTTTTGAATAATGTGGAAGGAAGGAAAATAGGTGTTGCGGCGGATCAATAGAATCACTGCAGTAATATATTTTATATAATTAAAAAAAAAAGATTTTATAGAAAAATTAAGAAAATCCAAAAATTCCCACGATGTGTTTTTGATTAAAATGTAATTAAAACTGGAGTTTTATAGTAGTTAAAGTAAGTAAAGTTATTTTGTTTCTGTGGACATTTAAATGTTTGTGTTGAAGTGTAAAATGTTGAAGCCCTCAATAGATTTTCTGGTGTAAGCTTTACGTTCCTTATCTCTCTGCACCACAGTTACCTAAGCTTAGGAGTTCTTCAGTTATTGTATACTTTTTAATAATGTTTTCTTTTTAATTTATTTATTTAAGGTCGCAGAAACAGCTAGGGTCATTAGCGACTACTTAAGGTAATTATTGTGCAGTTGCTTCAGAGTTGTTTAAGCAATCTTTTAAACATTTCGGTAAATCTACTTTTAACCTTTCGCTATTGTACATTGGATAATCAATCAACAGATGTTTAACAGATAAATCACAATTACACAAAGTGCATTTCTTTTTAGGTTCCTTAGTGATGTGATGAATGTGAGTTACATTCTTGTTCTATTTAAAACTACCTGGTCTCGCCTGTTACTAACTTGTAAAATACTTTTTCCAAGAACTGACTTTCTTAATTCTAAATTCAATTCTTTACCCAATAGCTGTTCCACATGGTCCTAAATATGATGTTCAAGTGTTTTTAACTTCTCTTGTGCTAGAAGTATTGTAATTACATTAATATAGATTCGCAGCTTCCTTAGCTTGCACATTTTCTGTACCTGAGATGTCTAACGTTTTTTCGTCATGGGTCTTCTGTTTTATAATTTTCAGTTCAGTTTTTGTTTTACTTTTTTATTTATATGTTTGGGCTTTCGTTTCTTTTTATACCTCTTTTATACCACAAAAGTGCTCTGTATTTTGTCTTAGGATAAGTTACTGCACCATAAATGTAGGTAGTGATCAGCTATGTTACAATAACATAGATAAAGTTGTACTTGTAATTTATTTTTAGGGTTCAATACCTTAAAAGAAATTAAACGGAACGCTGGTATGAGCACTTTGTTCTTAGTATTTCTATCCGTCTGTATGTTTGTAAAACTGTAAAGATCTCTTTTTTGGGAACGCATCGAAAAACCTGTAGGGAATGGGTTTTAGGCCCCGTGATTTTGACAATAAGTGTGGACTTACAGCACAAATAAAGTATTAAATGCAGGGGAGCTGCTGTCTGTACCCCTCTTCAAATAAGGGATCCTCTCATAATAAAGAGGAGGAAACGCTTTTGCGCATGGAACAACGGGCGTGGATGGGAACCTTACACCATTACACTATTCCAAAGTAGGCGGGGTTGTCCTGTGGTACGGGGCAACACTCCACAGAAATGTTGCCCCGACACTGACAAGCCGTCGAGGTGACCTGATATATAATTACGAGGAACCTTAACCAATGGCGACACTGTGGCACTCGCGGTGATTCTAGTGGCTATTGTATTATTGCACGTAAATGCATTTCAATGCACAAAAAGAAGAAGGTATGAACTAGTTCTTCAAAATTTATGCCAAATTTCAAATCTCTCCGCCCGCGCAATTCTCTTAAAAATATACGAAGTTTTACTTTAAGAATAAATATTTGATTTACCAATCGTTTTGAAAGAGGATCATTATCCGTTATTAATCTTTTATTTTTTTACTTTCTACGTTCGTTTGTGAGCTTTGGTACCAATAAGTCACTAGTATCCGATTATGTTGAAGTTTGGCGAATAATGCAGGAGGTAGGAGCTCCATTATTGAATTATAGTCGCAAGTAATATATTAACTTATTCCTGTAGGTAACATTATGTTACAGCTGACGTATATAGCACAGGAGGGAAAATGAGCATTCAGATTCATTACGAGACCATCAATAAATGCTGCTTTCTCCACAGTTATAGAATGCTCTCTTTCACCCCATCTCTAAATAGGTCACCTCCAATCGCACGTAATGCATGAGCATCCTTGTCATCACACTAAGGCGATCCTTTGATAAATCTTTGTCCTATCGAAAGATCCGGAGAGTTCAACGAGCAGTTTTATGAGGTGGGGGCGACGTGGAATACATTTATAAATACTAATGCATCTGCTGTCGTCGCATCCGGGGAATGCTTCCTCCAGTACGCAAACATGTAGATGCTGAAATGTTTGTACCAATAATGTATTCCTATGCAAAGATAAGTGTAAAATTGTCGCAGCGAATGCGAGGTTATAATCATCAGCCAGCACATCAGAGATTTTGCCCCCTTTTAAATGTTTCTTTGGGTCTGGTCAGTCGCTCAGCCCTGTTACTGATAATAAATAGGATCCTTTAGGGGGCAGACATCCGCTAAAAACGAATTTCCGAGGTTCGTTTTTAGGAGTGGAATACTAATATATATACATATAGTCATTAATAAATCAAATCGACAGAGACCTAATAACATATATGAAACAATTTATTTTCAATTCACTACACTGTACGTGCTAATTGAAATACAACCAAATAACTGACATAGCACCAACGGACAGGGCCCAATGCATTGCGCGGCGCAGTCGGAGTGTGGTGTTCATTTATACGCATACACAGTACATGGACATCATCAGTATTTTATGTACGGCATTTGCCAGTTGTAAATGCCGTACATAAAATCTCCAATAATATTTGGTTAATTTAGAAAGTCGCTATGCAGGTTGCAATTTAAACTAGGTACATTTTGATTCACACACATACACAATTTGTAACCCTATTTTCACTTGGGTATGACATTTTTAAAACCCAGTTTTAAACGGATTTCGAGGTCTGAAAAACTACATGTACACTTCAATACAGCTAAAACATTACAGTGATTTCGAAAATGCGTTGATATGTCAGTCAATGAATCAGGACAAATTAATGCTTCTATAGTATAATAGAATATACATAGTCCAACGGCTACATAAAAAAAAAACTGGGGGTCGACCGGCGCAACCATCTAAATTGCGCCGGTCGGCCTCCAGCCGGCCGGACGTGCCTGGGCTGGGCACGTCGGACTCCTAGGGGCGTTTTCACGTCTGAAATTGTTTATCCGAATCCATCATTGGCCGCTCCGTTCGGCAACGCATCGCATCGGGATCGGTGACTGCACGCCCATGTCCCGTTCTGATGGAAGCATAGGACCCTTCAAGTCAATCTTCCTCTTTCGTTCTCCTCTTTCCTACCGTTTGCGCGAGATGACCTTCTCGTAGAAATGTGAAAAGGCTATCTCCATGATCTGGGAATCATCTTATTTCCATTCAACAATCCGGTCCAAGTTCTGAGTAAAGCATCATACTATGCTCAGCTCAGGCTGGGCAGTCTGCAAGAGTGTGCTCCATCGTGTCCTCTGCGGACCTACAGTAGCGACGGACTGGCGTCGGTTTAACACCAGCTATCCCAAAATACTCAGTCAAAAATTCGCTGTGTCGACGGTTGAGCCACTACTTTGGAACTGGGTGAACCGACAAAACAGTACGATGGTCCTATACACCGTCTGCTGGACGAGTAATTATCTTGCTCAGCCGTTCATACATACAAACATACATACGCTTAGAATATCTTACATTCCTCCACAAGCATTCATGAAGTAGAATTCGTAAGATTGTGGTGTTCTATATTTAATAAGTTTGGCGAATGCCACAGTATGTAAGTTATTTATTTAATGTTTGATAACT
>JAFELO010000795.1:38541-56792 GCA_017140195.1 Eumaeus atala
CTCATAGAATCGCAAGTACCCTGCAGTAGGTTCCACAGAATTAAAATATATTTTTATTAAAAATTGTTCGTAATTATCTAAAAAGATAATTGGAATATGTTCGCTACACGAATTAATGACGTATAATTCACGAGGTTTAAAAAGAACTCTTTTACACAAGTGTACCATGAAAGGTAATCGTAAAAACAAGTTTTCATAGTATGAGGTGAAATTCCATAAATATCCGCAGCAACTGAGGTTTCCCAGATGAGCTCAAAGGCAGCCTCCTTTAAAGGCAGCAATAAATAAGCTCCTCATAGAATCGCAAGTACCCTGCAGTAGGTTCCACAGAATTAAAATGATTATTGGTCACGCCTAGTCGAGCTTTGTGGCATCTAGATGTACTACTTAAAAAATGCTGACATGTAGAAATTAAAGACATAGAACATCTGATGAAATCTGATGTAAAATTGCGTATAATGAGCTAAACTGTTAGGACATATAAAATCGGGAAACAAGCGAATGAATCACCAGCTAGTTATTAATATTTTCGAAATGTTCTAGATTAAGCCATTACTAGGCAGTTTAGATGCCCAATTCCTATACCCCGATATACAGCCCTGGCTATAGAACATATGCCATGCTGAGCCTGAGTTTTCGAACCAGCCTCATTTTAAACGTAGATCGATTAGATGCCTTACTGTCTTATTTTTGTACAGGTAATTGTTTGGCTCAACGATAAAAAGCTCTGCTTACATTCTTTTATAGGATCTCTCATAGAAATCCGCATGACCCGATGTTTTGCAGGATGCGCCCTTTAAAATGGGAATAATCTCTATTCTTGAAGAACCCCATATCGTATCGGTTCGAAAATACCGACGGTGGCAACTGATTAAACATCGATGTTGTGTGCGGTAAGAAATTGCGCTTGAAACGCATAGTTGTAGACTTTGGCACATAAAGGTGGTGACGGTGGAGCTTGGAGTCCTGCTGTGGTGTCCCAGAGTGGAATTCCGCTGCTGGTATTAATCCGAACAACTCCTCGGCACACTCCCCGTAAACACCTCTATGTAATGCCAAAGGATCAAGCTGCTCGGAAACAACCTGGTCGTCAACGATTCGAGTCGCTCTACGTTGAATGCGGTCAAATGGAGCGAGTTGATAGTTGGGGGCACCAGCCAAAGGTAAAAGCAAAGGTGAGAACAGTACTCCATATTGTGGTCGGACCTGTGCCTTCCAATTATGCAGCCGATGACGTGGCGTGAAGTACTGCTTCGCCCTACTGAGCGCACCCAGTTTCTTGGAGGCTAATTTAGCCTTCGCTTCCAAAAGATTGCGAAACTGAACGGTTTTCTATGTGTCGACTCTAATAATACCGACACTAGCTTGACGAATTAATAAATATATACATAAAACGTCATAACAATACCGCCCGTATTTTCGAAACGAGGAGATACGGAGAGGGGACTTTTTTAGAGGTAAACGTGCGAAGTTGCGTCCTTTTTGGGGTTAAATCGGACTTAATTTTGTGGGACCCATTTAGAGACTTTGGTTCCGCTACTTGGTAACGTTTTCCCGGGAAATATTGGTGCGGCCAGTGTACAGTGTATGTACACTGTACACTGGCACTAGTGCATCCGCATAACAATGAGTGCCGCTGGTTTGTAGCATATCATTGATATGCGGAAGAAACAGCGAGGGGACACACCATTGTGGAATAACAGCATTGACAGATTTAAGGTCAGAGCATACGCCGTCGACAATGACCTTGATGCTGCGATCTACGAAAAACTAGTGATCCAGTCGCATAGTTTCCCAGGTAGTCCGTAAGAAGCTATGAAAGGATCGCTTTATGCCAGAGCCGATCAAAAGCCTTCGCTACATCCAGACTAGCAGCCCGTGCCTCCCTCTTGGTCTCAACTGCCTCCGCCCTCCGGTGCGTTAAGTAGGTCAATAAGTCGCCAGCCCATCGTCCCTGACGGAAACTGTACTGTCGGTCGCTAATGATTTGGTGTTTCTCTAAATAACGTAGGAGCTGGCAGTTAATTATTGTTTCCATAATTTTGGAGAACAAGGAGGTTATTGCAATAGGTCGGTAGCTCGATGGATCCGAGTGGTCACCTCTTTTAGGGATCGGGTGCCCCAAAGCCGTCTTTCATGTGCTTGGGGCGACGCCAACAGAGTAGGAGTATCGGAAAAGACGCGTCAACATAGGTGTCAACTCCGGAGCACATATCCATAGGACGATCGGCGATGCCATCGGATTGGACCCGATGTCTTTTGGATGTCCAAGGAGAGTAGCGCTCTGTGCACATAACTGTGCCGAAGGTCAATATCCGGCATTGAGTGTTCACACCGCTGGATATTAGGCGGTGGATTTCCTCGGTCATCCAAATTAGAGTTAGACGCAAACAGATGGCCCAGGAGATCGGATTTCTCTTCCGTGGCATGGGCCAACGTGTCATCGTTTCGGTGCAGAGATGGTAAGGATGGCTGAGCAAAAATCCTGGGACAGCCTTGGTGATGGACCACAAAGCACGAGTTCCCGAAGAAAGGCGAACTAGCCTCTCGCCAATTCTGCAGGTGTGATCGGACTTTGCCCCAGCAAAAGCTCTTTTGTATGACCTAGAAGCGTGATTATACTCATTTTTGAATATGCTGGTTTTTTCATCCTGGAATGTTGTCGCAAAAGCCCTGGACCGGTAGCACTCTTGCGTATGGCATAGCGCCAGTTTGCAGGAGCGATTGAACCTCGGTTGCGATTTACCAGCCATGGGTATTAATGAGTACGGAATGAAGAGCACCATTCCTTGCCGCACCACATCAGCAACAGCTTCTGCAACAGTGTTGGGATCATCCAGCAAGAAGCAAATCCATCGCCATGGGTAAGACACAAAAAAGAGATGCATCCTATCCCAATCTGCTGATAGTGATAGTGCCAGAAACGCCGGCAGCCTAGGAAACGTGGCCGTGATTTGCGTTTTACTGGCACCAAACTGCGGATAAGACAGTGGTCTGAGGTGCCCAGTGGAGCATCATCAGAAACCTGGTAGCTTACCGGTTTAGAGGTCAGTGGGAGATCCAACAGAGAAGAGGTATGGTCTTCCACATCCGGGATTCGCGTGGATGATGAGACTAGTAAACCGTATGCTAAGGCAAAGTCGTGAACAGATCTACCCACGTGATGGGCGTAAAAATTGCCAAGAACCACCGTCTCTGTGGTTGGGATCTATTTTAGATAGCAATCCGTAGCCTTCACGATATGCTCGAAGAGTAGGTCCGTTTCGGCATTACCACTGTGGGATCTATAAGGGCTAGCATAGACGCGAGGGTGGTCGTCGCAATCTACGCGTAGCCAAATGATGGAGAGATCCCTCTCTTCAAGATTATGAGCCGATGGCATTAAAAATTCCATTCACTTCCCCGCGACTACAAACTGGTCATCTGTCTATCGAATAGAAGGCCGTCCAATACTCCATCTTTCGGCAGGGGGCCCCTAATCCGCTGGGAACTGAAAGTTAGTAATGGGAACCCACTTACAACCTTCGAGCAAGGAATCTTTAAAAATGAACAGGAGAATTCGGTTCATTATAATATGGTAGTGTAGAAGACAGAACTACAATTTAAATAATATAGGTATACAATTTAAATAATATATATATATAAGTATAGGCGATAATGTATAGAGGTTGTTATTAATATAACTTAATAAATTATAGTCACCAACATTAACATAACCAACGTTTGAATATGAGCTGACGTGACGTCATATGACGCATTATACGCTTGCCGGCACGTATAACGATATTACTTTGATATTATTGATAATAATTATAATGCCAATAATTATTACGTTATCATAAACAATTTGTAATCGAAACTACCGCTATGCTATATGTACTATTTCTGCGTAGCAGGTTGCGGATTAATCTGGCACGATGGTACTAAGGTAACTGGATATCATTATCACCGACTAAAACTATTAACTCACTGGGGGATGGAACGAAGATAACCAACGCATAACCACAACGGTGGTGCCTTTTTCTTCGCGGAAAAGCTCGTGGCACATTGTAGTACCGCCTTTGGTGAGGCGCCCCGGAACTATAATTTATCAGGGTACCTCGACGGCTAGTCACTGCCCTAAGGAAACGATACCTCCTCCACAGAAGGGTTGCCCTGAACCACAGGACAACCCCACCAACTTTGGTACAGTGCAAGGATGTGAGGTTCCCATAGTCGCCCCTTGCTCCGTGCTCAGAAGTATCTCTTCCTCTTGCCCCATCTTTTTGTAAGAGGAGTACATATAATCATTGTGAGGACAACGGTCGTGCATACCCAGTCGGCTTCGAGCCATGTCCTATAGGAGATTATTTACTGATAAGTATAACACTTGTACCATAATTAGTCGTAGTTATCCAATTTTAAAATTACCGTCTTATAAGACTACTTAGAAGTTGTAACGAAATTTTACAAAATATTAAGTTGGTAAGCGAGACGAGGTATTGTAACGACCCCATATGGGTGGGCGGTGGAGCTGGGGCGGTGGGGATGGAGGTATGTGATAGTCAGCGCGACTTAACGGGTCAGCGCACACGATATCTGCAGAGCAATATTTGGATTCAATGAGCGATGCGCCCCGGGCGCGATGCCGAAACGGGATCCGACACGTCGTCCGATATATCGGGTATCCGGTACATTGGATGACGTGGTCACCGCAGCGTTGTAAACTTTACTTCCACTATTATAAAGGCCGGTTTCACAAGTGCCAACAGTTAAGGGATACTTAACTTATTCCTACCAAATAAATTCTTAAAAAAATTACGCCTAAACAAAAGTTCTCAACCTGCATTTGTGGTTTATTTACCACTTAAATTTTTTACTGACTAAACGAGAATTTAATGGTAACTTTTGAAGTCGGCCTGTTAAAATGCCTCAGACTCCGAGTCAACAGTGGTAGTACGCTTCTTTATGAAGTTTTCTTTACCGAAGGCCCTTTACTATACATTTGCTCACTGCAAGGCTTTTTCCATATTATGCTTTTTCTCTATAAGAAAAAGGTATTGTAATACTGAATTGCAGCTGAATTGAGCCAGCGTCGAGCCACAACGCATCAGCATAGAAATTATGTGGATGTTCATGGGCGTCGGTATTCGGAAGAAGGCTCCGATTTCTCATTTGTCCCCATATTCTATAAAAAATCATCTGCATATCCATTAATCGAGCGGATCTTAATAAGTATCGGTAGCCATGAAATGACGCCAATGGCTGGTTTATTCCTCTAACCTTTAAAAACCTCACTCGTCTCCAATAGTAAACTTGACATGTTAACGTTTAACAAGTCAAGTGGAAACAGCGTCGCCCAAAGGTTCCAAGTTCAAGTGAAAGTTAAATATGCCAAGTATAAGTTATACATTACTTATGGGCTGATACGCGGGAAGCACTACAATTTACTTTGTTGCCCGACGCGTTCCGCACTCGCATACATAATGCAAACAAGTTTAAGTACGTAACTTAAACACAACACGGGCTTCATACAACTTAGCACATTATTTTAAATATATCACGTTATCACACTCAACGAATGACTTTACAACTTTTAGTGTAAATAATGAAATCAATATGGCTGGATTATCAATATGGCTGGGTTATCTTGTTGTTTCAATCGTGAAAGAAAGTCTTTGTGTAATTGTGTACATGCTTGAAAAATCTTTATAGCGTAACAAGATAAACATCATTTTAAAATGTTATCTTTTGCCTCATTCCACGTTAGTAGAAAATACGACTTTAACAATAGAATAAAGGTATTCATTCAATACATTTAAAGTTTTATTAGTGATTTTTTTTTTGATAAGCGTGTTGACTATAGCTAACTTCAGGGTGTTGGACTTTCATGACATTATGCGCGTGTCGTAAAAGTTTACTCTCATAATTTTTCCTCAAGGCAACAAAAGAAGTATAAGTTCAAAAATAATAACACGACTGTTAAAAATCATTGGAATTTACACATTGGCAGTCGCGTTATATGAGGACAAACCAAACCGAATTGCTGAGCCACATTTCCACAAAAAGACCTGAACCATGAAAGGTATCAAATCACTCTTATATGCATGATACAATATGTGTAGATTTATCTACCCGCTAACTAACTGCGTCAGAAAGATGGTAATGTTTCTGAGATTATTTACGTATGTATGAAGTACAAACGGAAGTGGTCTACCACTCGCTCACAATACGTATGTGTGAAGTACAAACGGAAGTGGTCTACCACTCGCTCACAATACGTATGTATGAAGTACTAACGGAAGTGGTCTACCACTCGCTCACAATACGTATGTATGAAGTACAAACGGAAGTGGTCTACCACTCGCTCACAATACACCGCCGTAAAGTCACAGTTATGCTGTGTGTTTCGTCCAATTTGTGAATTCTCTGCGGAAATGTGTCTGAATAATACGTGGGTCTGTATTTTCACCTATGGATGGAGCAATTCCCGAGGAAGGTTTGATTATAGAATTTGTTAAGCTTACAAGTCGGATACTGCCATTCAGCGGCGAACCCCGACGATGCGTTAGTGTTAAATAAGATAAGATACTGGCTGATTGAAACAAATAACATAAATGCGATTGCGAAACTATAAGCTCATGCATCTAACAACACTTGGAACCACCGATCACATACACACAGATTTTAGGGATTTTCTTTTATAACAAGTACAGATAGAAGATATTTTTATCTCGTATAATCTAATAATAAATATCTAAGCTCAAAGATATACAATTATTACAATGAACTTTGCTTCGCCTTTGGCTGTGTGACATCAGTACAATTAGCAACAATTATTGCAGCTCATTCGTAACCGATTAGCTACGAGCTGTCCGCCGTCCGGTCAGTCCTCAAAGCGATATTGATATTAGTGCTCTTGGAGTGCTATTCGGACATACGTTTGAGTGTAGGTACTATCTAACCGTGGGGTCATGGGGTCACTGCATACGAGTTCCTGATATTATGTCTAAGTTAATCAAGCGAGCATTTGGTATATTTATAAATACAGAACGTCCATAGATATCTTAATAATTGTGATACAGATGCGTCCCCCGCGTTCGTTTGTCTCACCTACCATGGGCCACGAAAAAATCACAAATGGGACCAAACAACACAGCACAGCTGTGATTTCACGGCGGTGCCATTTGGGCGAGAGATAGAACCCCTCCGGTCGTGCTAGCCCAGATCAAATGCAATACAGTATAGCGCCACCTCTTGGTAGATATAGTACGGTTATCTATGGACGTCGTTAGTAGATGAAAACTCAAATTTCTCGTTTGCCCCCGAAACTATATTAAAAATATATATGCAATATATTTATTAACTGTACAGGATTGTCGTGTGGTAACCAGAGAACTTGTAATTAGAATCAGCCCATTGAACCGGGGCCGGCGGCTGATCCGTACCGCTCGTGTCTCTCAGCTCAGCGCCAACATGGATGTTCTTACTGAGCTCATGGGCTGAGAGGCATGTATAAAAATACGCCTGTATTTCTATATACAGCCATAGTGATTTTTATAGTATAGTGTAAACTAAGAATAGGGGCGTTTCGTCTACTACCAACTCCCATGGATGTCCGCATTATATAAAAAATTGTTTATTTGTTAAAGCACGCTGCTTCGACACAAACACATAAAACTTCATTAAAAATACCACCTTGCAAATTATAAAGTTAACTAATGGTAAAAGAGACAAAAAAGATTTACGGGCTAGCTAGATAACGATTGGCAACAGCGTGTTCCACAAGATGGTGGGACCTCAGCTGAAGCCAGACCTTACGATCTGACACTGGTTCTCAGGTCTACCGTTAGTTCTTTCTCTTTTGGCGGTAACCTCAAAACAAGTGTTTGGTTTCAATAACATTAAGTATGTAGGCAAACATTAAATCAGTCATGCGTACATATACACATACAAATACATACATATTATACATACTTACACACTTACACTCCAACAAAAACATTAATACGTAAATTGATATATATTTATTATGGTAAATTTCGTGATAAATAATAAATAAATATACATTAAACTAAAGTAAATTATGATAATTGCTACACATTACAAACAAATACATGAAACACTTCCAATAAACACTTCCACAGTCACAGTGACTGCGCCATCCTCATGTTTCCTGTGCCGTGAATCTCCATTTCTTTGCGCCGATATGAGATGAGTTTTATATTGAGATTTAAAATTATTTCAGTACTTAACTTACGTAAAGTGATGGCGGCAGGCCGTTCGAACATTTCGTTGCGGCGTATTTAAAACTAGCTCTAAATGAGGCTGCACGGTGTGCAGGCAAACTAAGAGTGTAGTGGGAGTGTCTTGTGCAGTGCGTAGTGTTGACGCCTTCTGTTCATTTGTCACTCATGTCAAGTATTTTGTACAGATACACGGAAACTGCATGCTTAACGATGCCGAACAATATAGTGGCAAGATGTAGCCTCCTATGGCTTTCAATTTTTAAGATAGATTAAGATACGGAGTAACGTAATCTCGTCGTGCTATATAAAAGTAGTATCTTGCACAGACGTTCTGAATTGGACGAGCAATTCGCGTTTCGCGACAGCCACAGCTGCCCTCGCTCACGGAGTACGCACTCTCGGGACTCAAAAGACGGGGCCGGCTACGCGGCACGAGAGCTGTCTTCTTTCATGTAGCAAAGGCGTTTAACAAGACTTGGCATCAAGGCCTCATCTTCAAACTATACCAACTAGGACTGCCTGACAGGCTGGCGCTGATCCTATACAGTTGTCTAGGAAACAGGCAGTTCCGCTACAGAGTGGAGGGCACCCTGTCCTCCCCTCGTCTGCTCAGAGCTGGAGTTCCTCAAGGATCCGTCCTCTCTCCCACCCTCTTCAATCTGTACACAAGCGACATACCATGACACCCCAGCGTTCAGTTGGTGATGTTCGCGGATGACACCGCACTGTACACGAGGGACCTCCCCAAATTCGGAGCCAAAGTACTTTTTGCTAAAAGAGTAAGTCCATACTCTTCTCCCTAACACCCCCCACCCCCCTTCCACAAACGAGGAAACATGTCCGCCATCCTACTCTACGGTAGCGAGATACCTAGAGCAGAGACGGTAAAATATCTAGGCGTCACGCTCGACAGGTCAATAAGCTTCAATATTCACATATACAACGTTCTGAAACGTAAACGTAAAAAAGGCACGATATGCCCTTTTAAAACTATATCCTCTCATAAACAAACAAAAAGAGCAAAATGGCGAACAGACATAAGCACACTTTGTACACTACATGCATACGACCGATCATGTCGTACTGCAGTGCAGCATTCGCGCACATAGCCCCGACCCAAATGGAACGTTTGCAGAGAATGCAGAATAGATTCTTACGCATGGCCACTGGATGCCCGTAGTACATCCGTAACATCTACCTACATTAAGACTTTCACTCAACATCGATAAAAGGACACTTCAAAGAGCTGTCTCTAAAGTTCTTTGACCGTGCTCTTAATCACAAAAACAAATTGATCGTACAAACGCCGGAATTCGATCTGACGTTAATAACCGATTCCTGTTATCGTCGGCCGAAACACGTACTGCACGACGCCGACGACGCGATAGCCATAGCAGTTGCTAATTCCGCCCTTGCACACAAGCAAAAACACACCCAGACACGCATTCGCACTAAAATGCCAATAGGGCCAAGTTACGGATACAAGTTTTTAGTCGGTAGTAGCTATCGCTTCACGACCTGAGCCCGACACACATTTCAGGCGCCGGCTGGATGGTGCGTAAATGCGTTTTTCCTGCTGGAACTAATGCCATACACACTGCTCGAACCGGTAGAGCGATGAAACCTTACATATGGTGACACAGTTATAACACATATGACTGACAGAATGACAAATTCACACACCGCTTATGGAAACGAGTCCGGATTCGAATCCGTAGGTTGAGAGCTTAGATTTGTAGAAATAAAGTAACGCCACTGTAGAGAGCTCTAATAATAATAAATAAATCAAGTACACGGCTTTTTGCTCATTTGTAGCGCAAATCAACCCCTCCCGTCAGAGGGGGGGGTGAGGAGGCCGTCCTCCTCAGATGAGCCTAACATTAAAGGAGCTCAATTATCCTTATCCACGACACTGCAACTTATACGGGCGCCATCGTGCGCGCGCCGTCCCACTAGTGTGGGGAGGGGGACCGCTTCCCCTTTTTGGTCCCAATCACTATAGGGTAACGCCCACAATATAATTCCGGTCCATCTCTTCCCATCTGCGGGAAAAGTGGGGGTTATCTATCGGCTCCCTAAACCTGAAGACACAAAGTCTTCGCTAATCATTCGAACTGTTAAGGCTGGACAAGCGCCGTCAATCAGTAGTGGGTCTCTCCGAAAAAAAAAAGGCGTTCTGCATTCTCTGAATGGACATCTTAGTTCGTTCTAGTAATCGCGGGCCTATAACCTAGGACGACATCCATATAATTGGATTTGGAAAGTACCAATGACACATAGTACTTTGCGAAGCTTTTCATTGACTGAATCCCAAAGTCGATACAAAACTTTAAGCCTGTTTAAGCATTTGCGAATTATACACGAAACGTGTGATTCAAATCGCATATTTTCATCTAACAATAGTCCAATTATTGTTATCATCGAAAGTTGTCCTCCTTCGCTCCCCTCCTTCAGTGGAGCGCCGGATACACACCAGCTGGGCCAAACGCGACAGCACTTTACAGCGATGACGTGTAAGCGACGGTTGTGCCGGCCCAATTCCGCCGCAATGCATTACGACACTACCCCCCGATGATGGGATTAGACAGAAAAGAAGAAGCAGAGAAGTAACCGTATTCGATAAATGGACTATTCAACACAAAAAAAATCCGATCTTTTTCTGAGATTGAGGTTCAAACAAACAGCTCTTCAGCTGTATGTTATTATGTATGTAATATAAATTGTATGTATGGATGTAATATAAATTCTGTGAGGCTTCGGTCACATCTTAGGGGGTAGAAAAACTTGACAAAAAATATTTGATTAGTTTTTGTAGCATTTATCAATCTATGTAAATAAAACAAGTTGGGTACTGTCGCAAAATTTATGGGTGAGGCGATAGCTGTTTTATGCGCCCGCTCGCGAGAGGTGTCCGATCGACTGTTCACTCCCAAGTACAATTTATACGATGCCGCAGTTCGATAGCGCGTTTATTGAGGAAGGGCATCTAATAAATATTTTTTCACGCCCACACCTAATGTTATTAAACGTTTGATATACTCGTGTTCAGGAAATTTAGTTTTTAGTTGACTTAAGGTTATGACTTTTGTATCTTTTCTATAGTATAAAAGAGGAAGGAATTCAAGTGTAACTCATTTTTTAAATTATATTGATTAATAACGTGTTCAATCTAGTACTTTAACTTTTTAGTGTGACATTAGTATTGACGGAAAGTTGTAGAAGTAATCATGCGTGCGTAGTGTAAAACGTTTCAGGAATATACACCGGTTTGTAAAACTCTAAGATTGTAATGGCTATTTCATAGGAATACTTGTTTTTTTTAAATGTCACATAATTTTGTATGTCCTTACACGAACCAGTTACAGTGTCAATGATAGACTAATATGTGTGGCCTGTGTCTTCTCACTCGTAAATAAATCCTACTGATTTAAGTTATTCAAGATTGTAAACAATATCCGTAACAAATTTTATCCAACCCGTCTAGCATTTTTTTTAATGAAGGTACAATTGGCATACATACAAACTGTGCCGTTTGTGACTTTCTAGTGGCCCATTGAAGGCCCTCCGCCCTGCAAAATCCACTGGAAGGAGGGCAAACGTCTGCATAAGAATGACTTTGATAACTACCGACGTCCATAGACGTAGCAGTGTGATATATAGCAGTGTGATAAAAGGCGCCGAGTTCTATAAAACCCCCGTCTTTAAAAAAAGATGATCATGATGCATCTACTTAACAAAGTAAGTAATTCATTGCAGGTCAACGGCAGTTCCTTTAAAAAAAGATGACCATGATGCATCTACTTAACAAAGTAAGTAATTCATTGCAGGTCAACGGCAGTTCCTCTAAAAAAAGATGATCATGATGCATCTACTTAACAAAGTAAGTAATTCATTGCAGGTCAACGGCAGTTCCTTTAAAAAAAGATGATCATGATGCATCTACTTAACTTAACAAAGTAAGTAATTCATTGCAGGTCAACGGCAGTTCCTTTAAAAAAAGATGATCATGATGCATCTACTTAACAGAGTAAGTAATTCATTGCAGGTCAACGGCAGTTCCTTTAAAAAAAGATGACCATGATGCATCTACTTAACAAAGTAAGTGATTCATTGCAGGTCAACGGCAATTCCTTCAAAAAAAGATGATCATGATGCATCTACTTAACAAAGTAAGTAATTCATTGCAGGTCAACGGCAGTTCCTTTACAATAGATTTTCAGGCAACGTTCAAAGCTAAGATTCGTTACGAAGTCATGCAACAAATCTCAATTATCAAATGTCACGTGAGGAATTAGCTCGCTGTAGTGGTAATGGGCTGGCCACGTACTGAGGTCTGAAGAGAGCTGGTAGGTGCTCTTGGGAACTCTGTAATAAAATATCGGACTTCAATCGTGGTCTCTGTTAATTAGTTTTGTCAAAGACTTCAGACCTAGCTGATAAATAGCTACCAGGGCCTGAATAGCTATTGCCCATCTTCTCTCCTCCGATGGGCCACCGGAAGGTGTTCCATATCCGCACCACCATTATCATGTCAGCGAGAGGTACCACTCCGTACTATTCTAATTCGATTGTAATGCAGCAAGGAATCTACCTCTTACTGAATTTCTAAGTAAAATGTTGAAACCCGAAAGCAATAACTTATACACAGCTTGACCCGCACACTCAAACTGCCGAGAGCTTTGCTCGTGATAGTTGTATTTACCTCTAAATATTTAATACAAACACTCTACTCCAGGGGATCCCAAGCTTTTCGATTTATAATACATTTGACTGGTTTAGAGCTTATTTTATTTTATACGTACTATAAAATAAAATCTGTGTGATCATAAATTTGTAAATTATCCATGCCCATTAATATTCGCACGGATAATAGTTATGGAGATGCGACGGAAGGCCCTTCATATTCCTTCTCCAAATGGGCCACTGAATAATAATTATCTTACTTACTGCTATATAATTTTTTTTTGAATAGGAGGCAAACTTTGAATAGAAAAAAAAGCAGGTGTTATATCACTACCGACGCCCATATACAGCCACATAATTACTATGTCGATGTGTTGCCCTCCTTCGCCCCTCCATGAGCCACCTACTAACTACTCACAAACCACACGAAACGCAACACCGAAGGTGTGACTACGGCGGTATTAAGTGAGCGCGAGGTACCACCCCGGTCGTGCCGGCTCAAATCCGTTACATAGGAGGATGTAGTGTCTTGTACTATGCATGGCACTACCTCCTCCTATGCAGCTTGGCACTACCTATTCCTAAATATAATTGTAGTAATATAATTATTGAGGAAATAATGCCCTAACAATTTGAAATAGATACCTGAGGTAGGTGATAGGGATCTGTCTACTAAAAATACAAAAATAACAAAAAATAAACACTAGATAGAAATAATAAAAACGACTTTTGATAACATGCAGAATTTTTTATTTTATAAAGGAGCAAAGAAGCAGTCTGAGTCTGTTTATGACTGCCGAAGCCCATATACATCCGCATGATTGTTATGCAAGTGTGTTGTTATCCTTTCTTGTTCCCTCTCCAATGGAAACTCGAAAGCTGCACAAGATGCGACAACGTAGTCCCTTTGCGATTGTGTCAACATTTAGCTATACGAGCTATAGGAAACTGCTTGGTCACGCCAGCCCAATCCAGCTACAATGCGGTAAGACTCTTATAAAATAAATTACCATCACGTGTGAGCGTATTGAACGTCACTCATGATTGTAAAGCTGCTTGCGACGCCTTACATGGCGTTGCGGCGTATGACTTGGGAGCCCCTGCTCCAGTCACGTACGTGCAGCGTGATTCCCTGAAACTATAATATTTACTTTACACATTAAATTGTAGTAATTGATTTATTGTGTTCGTATGTTACAACAATGTCGATATTTTGGTTCAATAAAAGGCTCCGGCTGCTCTTCTACCCCTTACACTTTATTTATTGTGCGGATTATACGTGAACCCAAAATCTATTCCAAGGGAATCATTCACTTTTAGGGTTTTAGGGAACTTGTGAGGAGAAAACGTAACCGCTTAGGTATTGTATCACTTTTCATCCGTCTGTATGTCCGTCCGTCTGTCTATATATATATAATATATGGACTCGCACTTGGCCAGATTTTATTAAACGTCGTATTGTAAAAACAAAATTAGGAACTCTCGCACCGCTCCTCTTTTTTATATCATAAGGGGGCAAAAGAGAAATCGGAGCATTTTGATGACTACCGACATTCGCATGATTGTTACGCAGATACGTTGCCCTCCTATTATCCCCTCCCCCAGTGGGCCTCCGGCTACTCACAAACTGTACAAAACGCGACGCTGTCACTTTACGGCGGTATCAAGTGAACGAGAGGTACCTCCCCAATCGTGTAAGTAGGGTATAGTGTCATACGCCACGCATGGCACTACCTCCTACTATGCAGCATGGTACTACCTCCAACTATACAGCATGGCAATACCTCTTACAAAGAGACTCATGGAACACGATATAGCCATCACTTTTAGGGTGGTATCATGTGAGCGAGTCTTCCCCTTGCTGGCTTGATGTAGCGAGTAGGCTAAACGATAAAATATCTATCCGATTTAAATATCAGCTTCAAAAGGTAAGCTGCCGTCTATCGCCGGGCGTAAATTTGCAGCTCACAGACGGCGCGCCGTAGAACTCTAACAGCTATACCTTCATGTCTCTACTAGTTTTCATACAAACGGTGTGTTGCTGTTTCGTGATTTTATTTTTTGCCAATTATAACAACGTGTTTCCTTTACGATTGGAACTGAGAACATACGCTGACTGTCTCGTGGTATATATTAACACCGTAAATTATTGTGCAAAAAGTATATGAAGTTTACTTATTCAAGTGTTAACAATAAATACGTTGATTACTACGGGAAGAAGCACAGCAATGTAACACCTAGTAGGTACCTAAAATGGTAACCACTTCGTTATATGATTGTGGTAGAACCACAATCTTGGTATTATGTGGTCCCAATAATTGGGTACTGATTACGTCTTCATCGTCGCTTGCGCTTTATTTCTCTTATATAGGAAAGGTATGGGAATAGAGAGTTTACTACTCACTTGTGCACTATAATATGTGCGGCACATTTGCCCCTCCCCCATAAGCAAATCAAATTAAAAAAACTATCGATATCTGCATTAGATTCCCCTTGCAGTAATCTAACAAAATTGTTTTTGCTTTCTAATTCTGCTTGTTAGTGAAAAGTTTGCGCGACACCGTAAAATAATAATATACGAAGCAAAATGACATGAACCGTGATCTGTCTGGCTAACCATAACACTTGAATAACATTACATGTCTTGCGCAAGTTACTCTTCAAAATCATGTTCGTTCGAATAAAATCGAGACGCCTATCAGAGTTATAATACACAGTTCTATTGACTTGCCTCGACTCGGCTACAATGCAGCAGAGGCGCTACTTCTTGTCCAATTGGAAACAAACAATGTATTCATTAATTATGTACTCACAAAGAATTCTTAGAGTTCGCACAGAATGTGTCCACGTAAAGAGCCCCGTGAACGTAATCAGACACAAGTGCGCACTCGACGCCCGGTGACGCCCGGTGACGCCCGGTGACGCCCGTTGACGCGGCATTCAGCACTTTACGTCCCCGGAAATGAACGAATAAAAAATATTAGGCACGCAGTGGGAATTGTCGCACTTCGCATAGTGTTGCTACTTCACTTTTAGGAAGAGGTATGCATGGTGCATGTCACTACATTCTCCTATGAAACGGAATTGGGCTGGCACAACCGGGGAAGTACCCCTCGCTCACATAATACCTCCGTAAAGTGACACTTTCAGTAACGTGTTTCGTGCGGTTTGTGAGTAGCCGGTGGCCCATTGGAAGGGGAACGGAGGGCGACGCATAGGCATAGTCATCATGGGCGACGAAAGTCATAAAAAGGCTCCGACTGCTCGTCTTCCCGCCTAATCTATTAAAAAGAAAATTGGACAAGTACTGTTTGTCAATACGACTATTTCTCTCACCGTCAAAAGGTTTAGTGCACGTAATTACAACACAAACAATCGCGTGTACGGAAGTGTTTTCTCTACAAGGGCGTTTTATTGTCCGCCTTTGTCCGCGTTAACTGCTTCAGTTAAAATTAACTAGGTGCTAACTGTTTATGAGTAAATCTTCTTAATCGACTCTCTTTGAAGCGTCATCTTCTAAACAAATAAAACTAAATTAGTCACTATTTTATAGCGAGTAACAAATTTTGTACGATGTTAGAGTTTCTGCTCACTACGTCAGAGTTAAGTGCTTTTGTAAAGTCAATAAAAGAAATTTATCAGGTAAAAGTATGGGAAGAGGGCTATGTATGGCGCATGATACTACATTATCCCATGCTACGGAACTGGGCCGGCACGACCGGGGAGGTAATCTCTCGTTTAGATATTACCGCCTAGACTGACATTTTCAGTGTCGCGTTTCGTGCAATTTGAGAGTAGCCATTGGCCCGCTGGGGGGACGGAGGACAACGCAGCGCCATATTAATTATATCGGTAGTTGTAAAAAGGCTCCGATTTCTCGTTTGCCCCCCTATTCTATAAAAAAAGCTATCAGTCCGTTCCAGCTTTGCAAAAATATTTTATAAAATATGGCAAAGCTCACTGATTTACAAAAAATACAAATATCATAAATTTTGATTTCGTACATTTTGCCATGTTAACAAATTCAATTTATGACAGAACGACATCTGTCGAGACAGCTAGTTGCTAATAATTTCTGCAGCTCTATATTTTTGATATTATTTTCATGGTAACATTTTTCGTAATAATCAAGTTTTTTTATAAACTGTTATGTAGTCTATGTTCATGAGCGATTTTGATTCCAAAATAATTTTTAAAATCGGTACTTTTGTAACGCTTACTTTAAATCATTTCGGCGCTTTTTTTCAAGTCAGTCAGTAATTCAAGCGCTGAACGCAACTTGGGACACTTGACCAGTTTTTTAGGTGTATGCGAACAGTTGCAAATTTTGCAGATTATAAGTGTTGTGCTTATATTTTGATGTCTTAGTACTTAACACACTATAATAATATCGTCAAAGCCGAGTGCGACTACAGCGGCCATCTCTATTTAGAGAGCCATCTGCGCATACATCCTCAAGTGTTTGCGCAGACACGAGTGCACTCTCTATTCCCTCATTCTCCTATTCTGATGGGACGGCAATCCGACACGGCCGGAGAGAAATCCACCGCACCACTGAAAACGTGCTCTCCGAGGTAGGGGATGTAACGCCACCAACTTTCCTAACTCCGGACAGTTACTAGAATTTGTAAAGTCCTAATAGTACTTTTTGTATGGTCAGATGCGGGATGCGACCCCGGGTTTCAAGCTGAAGTTCAAGTTCTAGTGGTAATCATGCTTACCACTAGACCACGGGGCAGCCGACGCACACCTCCATAGTCGTCGGTTTTCACTAGGAGGCCTCAACTGCTCGTTTGCGGGAGCAAGGATATATAAGGGATTTTCCACTATAAAAATCTCGCTCACATGTGCTGTCGCTTTTAGTGCGGTTTGTCCATTGTGCTGATGATCCATTGGAGGTTAAGAGGCACATGGGGACAACGTATCTGCTTGACAACAATAATTCAGTCGTCCATGGGGGTCGGAAGTCGTCAAAGGGCTCTGATTTCTCGTTTGCACCCAAAACTAAAAAAGCATGTAACTAATTAATATTTTTAACGTCAGTAGTCTCACGTATCATTTTGTCATATTTTGGTATAAGCTGTTGTGATGGCTCCCCTGTACCGGATAAAAAATATATTTTTAAAATTTGTCCTCGAGGTGGGTGTAGTTTTGTTACCGCGTCGTGAGGGGGGGCGAGGGGGGTGTTGTCCCACGCGCGACACTCGGTGGAGCCGGATATATATTTTATTGTTTCACATTGTTATTATTGTGTGCAAATTGAATATTTTTTCAATTTTCACCCACTGAAATCGAGGGTCACGCATTTACATGACAATTCATGATGCTCCAATTTCTCGT
>JAFELO010000795.1:58323-78776 GCA_017140195.1 Eumaeus atala
TGGTCCACCACTCCTACAACCGCCGCTACTCAGAATCAACAGGGGCACCCGCTTGTGACCCTTTGATATAATCTCAAGAAGCCCGCGGGAAAAGCTACTTTGTCTACTGTCTTGGGACCCACGATTTTAATCAGAAGAAATTAGGAGAAGTAGACCAGTTTCAATTTCCCAAATAAAATTAAAGCGTCAGAAAGTACAGGGTTGCAATGGCATATACAAGACAAGAAAAATAGGGGGCAACCAGGTTGCTATACACTACGAATATGTACATAAATGATTAGATTATATTGACTATGCCTCAATATATTTACTTTATTATTATATAGCATATAGTAATACGATGGACAGGATGCAGGTACCGAGGAAGACCAAGACTGATATACCACGATCAGATTACAATAAAACTACTTTTAAGGATTTTATCGCGGTTTATTAAATTATTTATGTGGCCCGACGTTTCAGAAGCTTTACAGGAACCGTGGTCCGTAAAAGTCGTTTTATTATAATGACTAACATTCGCGTAAACTTAAGACATCAACATGAACAGACTGATCGGATACTGTGCGAAGGTGGCACCAGGAGTACTCAGAACCGGCGTCTGCATGAGGAGAGTAATGAACGTGGAAGTGGCAGGTATGTAAGGATCGTGATTCATTCCGTTCTCCCTGTCTACACCATTAGGGAGCTGGCGTGAGGATGTGTTGTCGTTGTATATAGTAATACCCCCTGTTATTGTATACACCTTGTATTTCTACTAAAATGTTGCAACGACTTATACAAGCCAAGAAAAAGACATGACATCCACGCTAAACCCACGCCATCACAGTAGAATGTGTTTGTTTTGAAGATAAAAAAGGAGTTGTCTTCCCTAACCGTTTATTAGCATCATCATTATTAGCCCTTATCGGTCCCCTGCTGGACATACGCCTCTTTCAGTGATCGCTAAGACAACTGATCTCCTGCTACTCGCATCCATCCCATATCCACTATATTCAGTGAACTTATTCGTCGCGTGACATCGGAAACTTTAGCTATCTGCATTATGACTTTGTTTCGAATTCTATCGGACTGAGAAACACCCCACATAGCACGCAACAGCCCGTTGAGCTACCGCTACCCTTACCATTAGCAAAATATTACTTAACGTTGTTTTATTTGTTAAGTAGGAGGTTAAGGTTTTCTGAAATCCCTGTATAAAGGCGCGTAGCCCTAAGTAAAAATTGCCTTACCTTTGCTGTGGAGGTGTAGGTTAAGATGGATTTTTTTATGTTGTGACTATGTGTTTTTTGTTAAAGTGTTCATATTTTACAGATCTGTTATTGTATGTCTTATTTTACTTCTTAAAACACGGTGTTTTGGACAGCCTCTCACCCGGTGGACTGACGACTTGGTGAAGGTGGCGGGGAGCCCCGGATGCGAGTGGCCCGTGATCGTGACCTTTGGCGTTTTATGGGGCAGGCCTTTGCCCAACGGTGGACTCCGTGCGGCTGGCGACGGTGAAGATCTCACTTACAACGTGATGAATTCGAAAATTTTAAAGCATGTACAGTTTGTTACTGAATCTCGCTTAAATTACTGAACGCGTTTTACAGAAACCTGGCGATGCCGTAACTTGTGTACTTTTTTTTTTGTTGGCGCGGGAAACTCATTTACGCGCCTTCACCCGCTAGGAGATTCTAGCTCCTAGATATGTCTAAATATCTACAAACAATTCCCATGCGTAAATATTTTAGCAAGACAAGGTTGATAATATCGCTTTTATGTAAACGAGGCTTCAGTTGAGGGGCTGTCTATTTTCGTTCCAAGGGATCTAGTATTAACCTCGACTCTTCGAAGCTCTTGAAGTACGATGCGTGAATATTGCGAGGCAGATAAAGGTTATAAAGACACTAACAATACCCAGCAATACACAATTTTTTCCACTTCAATAAATTAGGGAGGATATTCAAAGAAGATGTATACTAAATATATGTATATATAACAGTTCACGTAGTTAAAATATATTGGAGTTTTCTCTTTAAGGCGCGCGGTGTGCAAACATTATGTGAAACAGTAACTGGTCGTGCGCATCACTTTATGTCGCGTCTCTTGCGCACCTCTCACCTCAGATTCTTGTTCATTACAGTAATCTAAAGTCGTGTGACGGAGAAGAGATCAGTTGGAACTGGGAATCATAGCAATAATACTATTTCTACCAATCCCACAAACATCCGCACAATACCGATGATTACATTAGCATTTTATGATTACACAAAAACAAGACCTTGACTGGTCCTCCATTTTTTTGGCTTGACGCAGGAATCGTATTTACGCGCTTTCACTGGCCCTGGATGGGCTCCAGTGGTGTGGGGGGCTCGCGGCGTGTGACAGTACTGAATACTCACAAAAAACAAGTGCCATCAGTGCCGCCTTTGGTGAGGTGCCCGAAACAAGAAATCATCAAGACAAATCGACGGCTAGTCAGCCCTGAAAGGATCCACTCCAACTTCACAGACTGGGTTGTCCCACACTACAGGACAATCCCACCTACTTTGGGACAGTGCAATGGGGCAAGGTGCGCAATAGCGCTGCCTCATTTCATTTTCTCTTTTGTTCCCTCTTCTTATAAATAATTATCTGTGGATATATGTAATAATGGATGAGACAAATTGAAATGAAAAGTGCATAAAAGGAGCGAGCACTTTTATAATGTAAAAGTGTCACTTCATAAAAAATAACTTACAAAAGCCCCAAGGGTTCCGTGCCATCTGTACGTTTATTTCGCGGGTGCACTCCTGAATAATTAATTATATCTTTCAGTGCTTTCTGGTTGTAACGGAAACAGAAAAATGAAAATTTCAACTGTCTAAATGTGTCGGTTCATAAAATTTTGCCTGGTGACATACGGATTTGGAATAGGTAGTGCCATGCTGCATGGGAGGAGATAGTGCCATGCATAGTGCATTACACTACATCCTCCTATTCAACGGAATTGGGCCGGCGCGAGTGAGGAGGTACCTCTCGCTCACACAATATCACCAGATAATCACATAATCTTCAGTACCGCGTTTCGTGTGGTTTGTGAGTAGCCGATGGGCCATTCGGGGGACGATAGGAGGGCAACGCGTCCGCGTAAAATCATGCGACTGTCCATGGCGGTAGAGAACAACAAATCGGCATATAAATTATGTGGATTTTCATGGGTGTCGGTAGTCGTAAAAAGGCTCCGATTTCTCGTTAGTCCCCACATTCTTTAAAAAAAACGGAGCTAGGAGGTTTTATATTACCAGCCTTTTGAACTTGAAGCATTTTTCAATAGCCGAGTTTCAAATAACAACGGTTCTAGAGTTTATAACTTCTCGCGAAGATTGAAATAGAAGGTTTTAACATTGAATATTGAATACCTAGAGAATATTATGGTAGAGGAAATTTTTGCTAACGATATTTCGCTATGAAAAATCCAATTTTGATCTTGTTATACACAGTCGACGATTTCTTTTAGGATTGAAAAGAGACCACTTTTTTGAATTCATACGAAATACAAACTTGATGTAAATTTAAACAAAAATTTAAACCATCTAAAACAACTTTTTAAATTTAATTTCGTTTTTGACCTTTATCTAAATCTATCTCAATGAACCGATATTTTCTTTTTCTATGAAATATCTTACGTCTAAGAAACTATGAACGCAATAAAATACATTTCGATCGGTCCCGTTATTTAAAACTTTTTCAATGCTTACACATACATACATACAACCACATGCATACACACTCATGCATACAAACTGACGTCATATGGATATCACTCTCAAATGTGTGAGGTATGATTTTCTTAATCAGATAATTTTTACCAGTTGGACTAATTTGGGACTACCGAACATCTATTTTGCAGGTACGTCGTAAACCTTTACCCATCGCTACTTTACTAAATGCCTCCAATGGGCCATCTGACTTGCATAAACTGCACAAAATACGAGTGCAAACCCATCATGGTAAACAATTATTTATCCGAGTTGGCTCTTACGAAACAAAATTCACTTTCAAAATTCAAAAATATAACCGGGGTACTTTTGAGCACGGCGCTACATCCTAAAGTGAACGCAAGTGGCAATAGCGCTTTGGGTTTACGAAACAATATCATGTTCACTATTACGACCGCAACATTATTAGCCGTGACACGTGTGGGCGTAGCCGCTGCGGCGTGCGGTCGACGCACCTGCGTTTGTGTCGCTATTCATTAGTGCACAAACCGCTGCGGTCGCGACGCTTGTTCCAGCCGACTGCACGATTTTGCGCCCGGTCTATTGTTTGGATTTGACAGTTGCTGTTGTGAAATTGAAATTGTAAAATGTTGAAACGATGTGACCTAGGGGCGATTTATCATGTTATATTATATATCAAAATTATATACATATACGTAAATGTGAAAAATAACTCTTTTCACCGCCTATTGTTGTTAATGTATAATAATATTGTTGTAAGATGTGATAATAAAACTCATAGGTTTGTTTGATGCTATTTTATGGGTTGTGGGTTTTCAGTCAACCTACAACGTAAGTTCTACGATTATGTGAGGACTGTTTCCCACCCCAATAGCATATAGTCAACTTGTATTGAGTTCACTTTACTGGTAAGGATATTTATGGTACGGATAGATCTTACAGATAAGTTGCTTTTATACAACCTACTACCCTTAATGGGCCAACTGTTAATGAGCCAAATTTGGATGAAACGATTGAACATGATTCGCATAATTGATGTACCTCACATCTCATTCAAATTATGACGTCTGAAAGTCGCAGCTTTACAGTCGCATTTCGTGTCGTTTGCCCATTCGAGTGGTGGAAGAGAGAAAGACAACGTGTATGGACAAACTGTGCAAGTGCTATTGGCTCTGGGTTTTTTATAGCTCAAGGTTTTCCCCCTTATATATGAGAAATCAGTGCCTTGGCTACCGACGGCCATGGACATTCGCATGATTGTCGTTATATAGTTGTGTAGATCTTGACAGCTCTCGAGAGGTGGGGAGGAGGATGGGCTGAGGTCGATATGTGTTACGTTGAATACAGCTTTTAGCATCACTACCACTTACTTCTTTATTTGACAGGATCTTATGGCTCAGCTGTCATTGGTTCCTTCAATAAACATATACGCAGTATATCCTTGTAGCGGTAATTCCACATCTGCTCAATAATTCATGCCGCCAACTGTTTACGAGCTCATTGTGCCATATCTGCATTTATATTGAAGCCTTCTTCTCTCTCACCTGGGTGAACAAATTACTGAATGTACGTTTTTTGTACGTCTCCTTCAAGACGTAAAAGATTAATTCGTTTGAACAAAAACACGTTTTCGTTCGCTGGTACGAAACGATAACATTCGAACTTCGTACTAATATACTATCTGATGGACTGGCGTCAGTGAAATAGATGATCATATAAAAATCACCAAATTATTTCAGTTAAAATGTATGTTATGATAATTATATTATATGGAATTAAATTTCATTGGATATTGAAATTAAATAAATATAATGTCACTGGATATAAAAACCAAATAATAAAAAACAAAATTAAAACCCATCGTAATTAAAAGATTATATCATTGTTTTAAGCTTATTAGCAATTCCACGAATCGCTCGTATTATTATTGAGTAAACTAATATTTCGATATAATTATTTGCGCATCGCAGCTTCGTTAGCCAGCAAGTATGAACACTTTTATATACACTTTCACCCTGTGTTCCGTGTTCCGCTCTGCTTCTACTGCATATCAATGAGATTATGAGCGGCGACGCAAAGAGGTAGAAGTGGCAAAGCCTAGTACTTTGTCAGTTTTAGGGCGGGAGCATATAAGTAAATATACATGTTTCTTTTCGTGTGGTTTGTGAGTAGCCGGTGGTCCAGTGAAGGGGTGAAAGAAAGGAGTACGTGAATGAACTGAACATTAATGAATTATAATGTTTATGGGTATCGGTTGATGTCAAAAAGCTCCTCCTAAAGTGTATAAAAATAATTACATATATATACAATTAGATAAAAAGTTTAAAATTATCGCGAAATATTCGAAAGCGCAAATATTATACGTTTAATAAAATGTTATATTGTCACGAGCAGTGCCAACAGAGTATTGTAACTGCGATGATATTCGTTTCGTGATAAAATTAGTAGCGTTTAAAAGTGGACTTGTATTACTGTGTTACCGCAGTATTTCGTGTTTCTTGTTCCCTTTTACCCTGCAAATTGCTAACATCTTGACGTAATTAAACGCCTGTGCCATAACTGCGTGGATGAAGTGATGCGATGATATAACTTTAGTTGTATACCTCTACTACTACTAAAACATCGATCTGTATCTGTTTAGAGGCATTGGCTGGAATTAATGGAAATCTAATTTCAGGAGGTTCAGTCGGGATCAAACCCAGCTTTCACTTGTGTATGATAATTTAATTTTAAAAAATAAAATACAATCTTGTTACAGTAGTTTTCTTAGCTAGGCTTTCTACTTTTGACATAGTAGAAGTGTCCGGCTGTATTGCAGCCAAATCGGCCCCTCGCCACCGGGGTTGTACCTCTCGCTCACATGAGAGCGTCCTCATTTTATGGCTTTGCTTTCAATTTTTCGTGTTTTCTGTTCTGTTATAACTGTGGGGCAAGACTGAAGGAAAATAACTTGGCACTATGCGGATGTCTATTGGCATCCTCTATGTGCCAAGCTATTTTAGTTTATCGCATGACTCGGACGTGAAGTGACGTTCGATCGTTTTGCTAACAAATTAGCCTCAAAAAAGCTGGGCGTGCTCAATATCACTCCATTGCAGTACTTAAATCCAGCCCATCGGCTGCAACTTTATAAGGCGCAGGTCGGACCGTATATGGAGTACTGCTCTCACCTTCGGACAGGGGCCCTACAACATCAGCTCGTTTCATTTGACCGCAAACAACGTAGAGCAACTCGAATCATTGATGATCAAGTTAATTCCGGGCAGCTCGATTTTTTATTCCTACGAAGGTGTTGGTTCGCTTTGCGTCTTTTATCGTATTTTTATGGGGAGTGTTCCGAGGCATTGTTCAGCTTAACACCAGCAGCAGATGGAACTTCGGACACCGCGACAGAACTCTTCGTTCCATGCCCTCACCTTGATGTCCGTTTAAACGCCACTTCTTACCACGCACATTTGTGCTGTGGAACCAGCTGCCTCCCTCGGTAGCAGTGCATATCTATTCCTTAAAGGCCGGCAACGTATCTCTAAGACGCCTACTCTGACACATGTCTATGGGTGGCGGTAGTCACTACCCTCCTGCTGCTCCTTTGCGCCTATCTCATAAAAAAGAATCGATAGTCATCAAAAAGAATCCATTGCTCCTGCAACACCACAAAAAAATACATCGTTTTTTTGCGAAACTCAGTATTGTGTGCCGGCTTTTTTCGGTTTTTATACACTTGGATGGATTAATCCCATCACTATGAGGAGTAATATATCAGTAGTTCGTGGGCTTCACTAATCCTTATAAGTTCCACAGTTGCGGCTGGAATTATTTTTGGTATATTAAATCTGTTTCCATACATATAGCAACATTTGACTACTGAGTTTGTTCTTTATAGTATAAGGGGATAAACAAGAAATCGGAGCCTTTTGATCACTACCGACACCCATGGACACTCGCATGATTGTTGCGCAGATGAGTTGCCCTTCTATCATCCGTCAACGCAATGAGCCACCAGCTCTCACGAAACGCGACAGCGACGCTGTCACTTTACGCCTGTATCAAGTGATTGAGTGGTACTTCCTAGGTCTAGGTTCTAGGTTTCCTAGGCCGGCCCAATTCTGTTGCATAGGAGGATGTGCGTCATGCATCATGCGTGACACTACCTCTACCTATGCAGCATTGCACTACCTCTTACAATCTGTTTTATACATATTGCGGATAGCTGAGTCCATCGTAAATTGGTGGTAGGTTATATGATTCTCCTAGATATAGATCTCCACTATGATATTGTATTATAATGAAACATCCATATGGGGATGAAACTGGGGATACACATTTATATTTAAACATAAAAAGGTGACGAACACAAACCACATGCACCGCGACAACTAAACACTCCTTTCGACGGTATCGTGTGTGGGCCAGTACAGTATTGGTAGCTCCAATATACACAACTTGGCTGCAGTGTAGCACAGCGCTATGTTTCACTAAAACTTTTTGTGTATTTATTATTGTAAATACACAAAAAATAGTTTGACAACAAAGGTTGAAACATAACCTCAAATGCAATTCCTAATTTGTTCCGAACTCTATAATCTTTTGCTACCACATGATGTCTTAGATTCGCTGTTTTTATTGTATAGAAGTTTGCCTGCCAGCCAGACAAACTTCTATACAAGCGCCTTTGGATAACCTTTAAATATTTAAACAAACCTCTGAACAACATAACTCCCATTTTATCGGAAACGTATCCGTTACATCCATCACTTCACTTACGTGTTACGACAGAGAGAGAGGTCCGCAATCGTGCATGTCCCATTCAGTTGCAAAACAGCAATAACATTTATATGAATTTATTGGCGAAAAATTACCTCATCAGGGCGCTAGCGTGATGATGTGTAATTGTTCTTGTTTAAGAATGTCCCTAGGAAAGGGGCCTAATCAAAAATTATTTAGGAAAATAACCCCGGCTTCACCCGTGAATAACTGCTAAAACTTTACTCGGGAAAGAAAATATATCTTGTTGGAAATCGCAGGGAAATTATTTCAGTATATTCTCATGAGACATACGCAGACATCTTTGGGGACTTTATTTTATAAAATGTATGAATATTACATACAATTCGATTCTGCGGCTACGACCGACGCGCGATTCGTTAGCTTGTGTGGTGTCCCGTAAATCGAATAATGGCGTAAAATCCGTTTACAATAATCGCCTTTTACGGCGTAACTATAACGCAAAACAAATAACAGGGTCCCTCAAATATCGAAACAACATTTTCACAGAACAGATTAATATATTGTTTCATAAATCCATACATGAGTCATCGAATATTTTTGAAACAAGCTATAGTATATACTGTCACGGCTGTCTGCTTCGAGAAGAATGCTCTTTGCACAGAGGACCAACGAACAGTGGGCATCTTCTAACACATGACTATCAACTTCCATATCAGCTAGGCTAAGGTTATCCAGTTCCTTACCCTTCACCCTTAATGAACCACGGACCGTCGACTGTACGAAACGCGATAGTATCACAGAATGCCAGTTGTTCGCAGTATTAAATGGTATTTCACCGAGTGGACTAATGTCTTCAGCATCGCGGGGACCTGCTGAATACAAGCAGCTGGTGACCTCGCTTAACCTCGGTGTCCAGCCGTGGGCATCCCTGTCTGCTGATGATACCACGCAGTATATGAGATAGAAGATTTTTATAACCCCCTACTGCTGTCATTACAAGTTACCATATAATAAAGGGGAAAACGAGATTTCGGAGCCTATTGGTGTCTACCGAAGTGACATCCATACCACAAGCATACGCATATTTTTATGAGAACGGGTCACCGTAGACTCAGAAACATCACGGAACACGACATCGCAGTATCACTGTACGGCGCGATCATGTGCACGAGAGGTATATCTATGGTCGTGCTGGCCCAATTTGCCGCAATGTAGCACTAGCACAACGCCATCTTACCCTCTTGTATATTCAAAATAAAATTGGTTTATCGTGTATTCGATTACTAAGGGTTTGGTTCTTGTCACATATCCGGGCCGGCACGACCAGGGAGGTACCTCTCGTTTAATTGATACCGCCTTGAGTACCGCCGTAAAGCCTATTATTTTTTATTTTATTTTAAGTACTATTTTTATCGACTAAAAGTAACGTACAAAATAAGAAATTATATAAGCACCGAGCTTCGTATTACTTTATGTGAATCCCTCGTCTTCTCTAAACTAAATAACGCTGACGTGGTGACAGGGCCCCGCTTACTATACATCAACAAATTTAGTACAGCGTGTACAGAATGCATGCGTCCGTTACTGTTTTGTCATCCTCCCTGCGCACACGTTACTCCCTACATGAACAACGCGCGGTTGCTTAACATGGAGCGTCGTAGCCAATTCCATCTCGCTGCCCTCTTATTTTGTGTTGTCAATATGAATCTCCACCATACCTTTTTAGCAAACTGCAATGGGCTAGAGATGAACAACTGAGTCTAACGACGAGGGGTGCTTCGCACCTTCTCCTTATGCAACTACATCATACAGCAGCATTCCGGGGCAGCCTCCGGCATGCCGCCGCCAAATGTTGGAATGACTTGCCTCCGCCCGCACGAACTCTGTAATCGATTAGCTACTTTAAATTCAAATATAACGTTACTTACTTGACCAGCAAATAAATAGCCAGTTGGTCTCATGCAGGCTTAAATAAAGTGTGTAAAAATATATATCATCACAGAACAGAGAAGACACCATGATACATAGAGTAACATAAATTTAAACATGGGTAGGTAATTAATAATTAAGATTAGACGCAAGCTATGCATAGAAAGTAAATAAATAAATAAATTTATGAAGCTTCCCACCTGATCGTTTCCTGAGCTCTGTAACGGCGGCAACGACGCAACAGCCCTTATTTTGTTGACGTCTGTGTCCCATTGTGTCGGTGCTCTGGGAGGTGCAACGTAACTGATACTCTCCATCTTCGAGTCTACACAGTTTGGTTACACATTCAGAATATGTTAACAGTTATAAAACACGGGTAATAATAATATACTCACATGGTATGTATCACTGGGCTCATTTTAATGAACGCCCAATTACATTATTCGATGTTCCAAATTAGACATGATTTTCACAATAATAAATACATAAATTCGGTTCATTTTTCTTGTATATTCTATGCTGCTGCTGGCTAAGTACGTGACTGATGATAAATATTTTTTCCGTGGAGTGAAGTAAGGTCCGTGTCAATCGCTGTAATTGGACGCCATGGGACTAGCCGTAAGTTACGTAATACGTACGCACCACAGGATGCACAGACCATTATTTTATTTATCATTTTGCTAACGTATCTACAAATTTTATCACCTATCTTTAATTACACATTCTTAGTCAAAATTGACACTCCAAAACAATGAGTTACAATCATGTATGCACCCCCAATGCATACATTATTATAACTCATTGTTTTGGAATGTTTAGTTGCTCAACTGACTCGAGGACTCTCTTTGTTTACTGAGGGACTACATAATATCAGGCCTATGATATTTCCGGATATCATAAGCATTAACTGACTGGTCTCACCTTTTGCAAAATTATGTTATGTGTACTGTTGTGCATCTTCCGGCACAAACACTTAGTAGAAGTAATTCCTATTACTTTTTGGCTTTAATCCCAACATTTATTTTATTAATATATATATTCTTTCTTTCCCCTTATTTTTTTTAATTTAAATTTTAACAAAATATATATATATATATATATATCTGAGTGTTTGCACGCATGTTCAACCATCCAAAGTTGGACCTCAACATTTAATCATTTGTCATCTAAATTGTACCACTAAAGTTTACACATTATGATATAGACAAACATGACGAGAATCAGATTTTTTTTATAACTTTGTACTAAATGTAATAAAGTCAAACTATCTGAAGCAAGATTGTTGTGATTTATACATTAGATAATTTTCTAACCGCGATTAGACGTTCTGGGCCGCGAATAATTCGGTAAACCTGTTTCAAGATCACTTTGAATTCCGTAGCACCGAAAGTAAACAAAATTATTCACGAAAGTTATAACAACAAACCTAATTTAGACAGACGCTGGGAAAACATTTTTTAGTTTGAAATAACAAAGAGACAAGTACGTAAGTTCGCCTTAAGCCTTTAAAAGCCTTCCGAGCGACAAACGGGGCTTTGCATAGGCTTTGTGCGGACTCTCGAGGCGAAACAGGGCCCTAGTTGATAAATCGAGGAGATAGGTAGCCTCCACAATAAATACTGGCGGCAGTCCGCCCCGACATATCGTGCTGTGGCCATGATAAACTCCGCAGGTCATATCTCACCTGGGTGAATACTTTTTTGTGGTCACAACCCGAATTGTAAAATGAGTTGTACGTCCTGCATATGCATGCATTTAGTAAGAGGTAGCGTCATGCTAGACTGCAGTCAATATGTGCTAGGCATATATAACCGGGCTTCACCTTGCTGCCGTCTCTTTTTTTCTTGACTCTTTAGGTCATTGCAATCACGTACTCCTCTTGATTGGGGAGGGAAACGAAACATTTCTTACTCCTCCTAGTTTCTTCTGATTAAATTCGTTGCGGGTCCGAAAGCAGTTTTTAGCATTCCCTCGGGCTCCCTGCAAATCATATTAAAGGGTCACAAGTGGTAGCTGCTGTCGATCCTGAAGACATAGGAGGAGCAGCTGTGGGAAAGTGTGGTGGGCCATGTCCGTTCAAAAAAAATGTTGCATTGCAGCACGTCTTGACTGGTATTTTTAGCTTACTTGACACAGCCCTACGCGACGGCGTAGGGCTGTGTTGCTGCTTACAACCATTTGCGTTTGGAGCGGAGAAGGAAAGGAGACCAACTCTTAAGTAGGCGTAGGTAGTCATCAAATGCCTCTGGATACTCGTTTATTCCCCTATAATACAAAAAATGCGCACATCCTTGCTTTGGTGGTGAAGGTAGTAATGTGAACATTTTAATTTAATTAGTTGGCCTTAAAATGTAATTTCATTTGATGGAAACCACTCGACCCACTTTTTACCCTTGGTATTTTTGATCCAATCCAACTTGAAGAACCAAAAAAATAGGTGACACATATTATACCAAAGGTCGGGCAAGATGACTGAAATATGATGTAAGTGTCTATGGGCACGATGAACAGATGAATATTATCTCGTAAAAATTTGTCTCCTTATTTAAATTAATAAAATAAAGATGAGTAGTTTTTTGTTTCAAGTACGATTTGGTAAATAATTTTTGTGTATGTTTTTTATGTATTTTTTTTTAATTTGCTTCCATGATGGAGGACTTCCATAATTATGCTGCAAGTATCTATAAAGTGTAACAGTATCTTTTAATTTACTTACATGATGGATGTCTTCCATGAATTTTCACATGAGAGTAACCGTAGTGGCTTTCCGAGTTCTTCGAAGTAAGTCTTTTTGAGGAGAATACAGTAATGGATCCTCCATACGGACGTACTATACCGATAGGAACACGCGCGGGCGAAGTTCGTACAAGCTGTGTAAGGGTAACTAACGGGCACACGGTCTTGGTAACCGTGTATTACGAATTTAAAAAAAATCATATTTTACGTACCTATTTACGTACCGAATATGTATTCGGAATTAATTTTTACATACTCGCAATTAGAGTCACTTAGAAACATCCTGTAAAAAGATCCATACAAAAGGCTGTACAAGGGGGCAATGAAACAGTCTGAACGTTTTGGTGACTACCGACGTATAGACATCTCCATGTTACTCGTATCATTCAGATGTGTTGCTCACCTCTCCTCCCTCGGATAAACCACCGGAGACTCAGAAGCCGCATGAAGTGTGACAGTTCAGCTGACACTTTACGGTGGCATTATGTGAGCTAGGTGTACCATCACGTTGTTGCCGGTCTAATTCAGCCACGATACAGCATGGAACCACCTCCTACTGCGTCCAACCTAAAGCGTTATCAACATGCTGACGATAATAAGAACAAACCTTTGATTAAGCAGACAGTACTTGTGGAGCAAATGACGACCGGCTGGCTCAGTTGATAACGTGGCGGTTGGTCCGCGTGGTATACCAGAGGTCGCGGGTTCGAATGCCGCGTAGGTCATAGATGTTTTTATGTATTTCTGTAATAAAAGTATTGAATATATAAAGTTTATTAAATTTATAAAACATTTTAAATACATTTCCGTGTTCTAGTACCTGTAACACATGTTCTTATAGTACTTAGCACAGGACTGGGGTGACGCGGGGTGATGTGCAGAGATTTTATTTATGCTGCAAATATCTGTTATGTGTAAATAGCGTAAATGATTGGTTCGTGTCCCGCTTGCTCGTCGATGTTTGAGCGATTACAATTTGTCGCGTTATTGTGGGACGATTGCTCCCGTGGGTGGATGCGGCCGAGTGCTAAACTGGTTATGCACGCGGATTTAACCTATGATGATAGTGCGGGTGAAAAATGTTACATCAGTTGTATTTTATTATTTTATTGCAATCGTTTGTGATAAATTGCGAGTAGCAGGAGATCGGTCGTCTTGACGTTCATTGAGAGAGGCCTGTGACCAGCAGTGGACCGATGAGGGGTAATAATGATGATGATGATGCTATATTTATTATAGAAACAATTAAAATTTGAAGTAAATATTATAGTATACTAGCAATGGGCATATATATGACAATGGGCTGGTTACACACACAGAAGATCAGACGGCAGATGGGCCACTGAAGTTCTGGAGTAGAGGCCGCGCTTAGGAAAACGAGGTGTTGGTAGACGGGTCACCAGGTGGGAAGACGATCTCCGCATATTAGCTAGTCCCGGATGGGTGCGAGTAGCAGGAGATCGGCCGTCTTGGTGTTAATTGAGAGTAGCGGACCGATAAGGGCTGATAATGGTGATGCTGATGATTGGAATCGTTATATAGCCAAGTGAAACTTAGTGGACGGCGTAAGGATTGACACAATGAACACTTCGAGCAGTGTAGAGCTCGCATCGCGCATTACTTAACATAGCAAGTGGATAAACAGTAGCATCGCTACTGGCAAGTCGCAACGTAAAAGATCGCCACCACATCGAGTAAATTTTTTTTTTTTGTTTATATTAACGAGGATCCTGAACACTAGTTCTGAGGATCATTGGACGAATAGACTATAGACACACAGATGTGTTTCCCTTTTCATGACCACCGACACCCATGAACATCAACATAAATAATATACCAATGCGTTGCCCTCCTTTTTCACCATGGGGTGCCCCATGGGGGGTTGGGGCATGGGGCACCGCACCATCTGGATGAAACGCGTCACTTTGCACTATGTGAGCGAGTCGTATCCCGATCATCCATCATCCGGCCCAATTCCGCTGCAATGCAGCGTAGCACTGCCACTTACATATTCACGGATTACAAAAATAGATTTCCCTGTTCGTGACAAAAAGAGACAGACGACTAGAATAATATATTTGACGCCATTGAGAGCAGTTTCGTTGTCCAATCAAGAGGTGTAGCTCCTAGCGCTGACAGGTTCCTGACACTGAATGACGAATTGATTCATAATATTTGAATTGGGGACCGGAAATATATGAATTATTTAAATGTCACAGTTTCGTAGGATGTTTTATTTTTGCATCGCAAAGTGGGGTTGCCTGTATAACCCTGGCGTGCCAAATGAGTCTAGCATTTGATACAGTTCAAGTTGAAGAAATACGCATGTGAATGTGGAGGATACGAGTCAAACTTTTGAGGATTGTAACGTGTGGATCTCGGTTCTCCCTGCCTACGAAAAGCTAAATAATTTTAAAATTTCCGTTACATTAGCTGGCAGAACGTCATACAGGTGAAAACGAGTTAAACTGAAAACAACAAGTAGGCAACACAAGCTTCCAAGAAATTTTCTTGTTTGCACTTTACATATCTTTGTAAGTTTTTACTTTCGACCTTGTGAAAAGAGAATGACAATATGAAAAGATATTAAGAAAATGAGTCCAGCGTGAACAATATCGTTTAGATCAAAATCAGAATGCTCCATAAATAGTAATATTACACATTACATAATAGTTCCGTAAATATAACATTCAGTATAGTAATTCTGTAGTTATGAGCTTACATACATCTCGGTTTTTACAATTAGTTTTAACCCGCAATGAAACGGAGACGTTTGGGATGAAGAGATCTAATAAACTTATATTATTTTTTACGATAATTTCCTCACAACACGAAGCTAATTCAATTCGGGGGATTTTTAATTGTTAAAACCTTATTCAATCATAGCCATGGGTTATTGCTTTTTTTATGTCGTTATTTAGATTATAGAATATTAGAGACATGTTGAGTTAATTCAATGAAAAATTGTTTGCACAATCGATCAATTCTCAAGTGAAACATAACTCACAATGTAAGTACAAATACTGTCCTTACAAATACTTATAAAGACTACAAAATATTAATGTTATAAGATATCGACTGCCGAGTCTATGTTTATCTACTACAAAGGAGTTTCCTGACAGTCTCAGCGCTTCGTCTGCAAAGTTTTTCGTATAGGACACTGGCACTCCAGTTGCTCAACTCCTCGTGTACACTTGGTTGATCTTAAATTAGCAACTGAACTGACGGTGGGGGTATTATTAACTGTTCATTGTGATTTAGTTACGATAGTCGTCAAGGTGTTAAAGTGTTTTAATTAATATAATTCATTAATTATTATAAGTTTTCTGATGGAAATTGAAAAAAGTATTAGGTACAGCTAGGCTGCTAGTTCCGTCTTTCCAGGATCGACAGCAGCTACTACTTGTGATCCTTTAATATGATCGCAGGGAGCCCGAGGGAATGCTAAAGACTGCCTTAGGACCTGCTACAAAGTTAACCGGAAGAAAATAATATTAGTAATAGGATTAGGAAGTGTTTCCAGTTTCCCTCGCCAATCAAAGCGGAGGCAGTACGAGTTTCTAATGCAGTTGAAGACCAGCTGCTATTCACCACGGAGATATGAGTGCCTCACGCATATTGACTACACGTTATATTTAATTATCAATTGGGGTTTATTGCGCTACATTATCTGCTGCCAGTAATATGTATGACAAAAATATATGAAGGCACGAGAATTTCCCACGTTGTCCACGAGGTCACTATAGTAAATTACTCCCGTAATATTTTGAATATTGTTAAGCATTATATTTCACCTCTTCTGCCAAAGATAATACTCGTATGTTGTGAGCGGTTTGCGCATATTTCCCTGCCTGGACCGAGCTGTTACAAAAAGGTGATTCGTAAGAAACTGCGCAGTGTAATAATCTACTTCTAACCAGTTTCTCGATAATCGCTCCCTTACGCAAGGGAAAAATGTATATATGTGTTAGTCCATCGCCATCAGATCACTGAGTAAGTTCTGAGTGGTGACATCTATTGGGTTAAAGAGTTTCATAATCTTCAGTCTGTGTTGTGGTCTTAAAAATTCAACATGAACTGGTAATACACCTGAAGGACTGGTGACCTGGACCTCCGCACTAAACGGTGCGGTAAGCTTTACATATAAATAATGATGATGCCATATAACTTTGTAATAATTTTCAACGCGCCGCATCTAATGTAACCCTATCTACCCGAACTGTAGAGGCGTGACATACATCGCATTGTATAATATTTTAATATCTTTAAGAATAGGTCCCATGTTGAGATCTGAATGTTGATAAAAGCGCAGATGTAACGTTTAGCCCTTTCTCCAGTCTAAGCCTATGTCTATATGTAAGGGTCCTTACGATTAACCGGCACGCTGCAAAATATAATACATAGACTTCATTGTCGTGAGCCTTTTAAAAGGATTTGGAAGGTTTTGTGCGGTGCGAATTCTAAACGATTTCTTTTACCCCAATTCGATATTAAATTAAGATACATGTTGATTTCACCTCAATTTCTGATCGTGAGTTTACCTGGACTAAAAAAGGGGCATCACCCGCGTATCCTATTAATGGACATAACACCGGGAGAAGTAAATAAAATAAATCATCGAATCCTATACTCCACAAATAAGGTGAAATAAGGAATCAATATTCGAGTAACATCACCTGTTTTTTATATCATGTTCATGTTAGGGAGTAACGTTCAGTTCCGCGGTTCTTTGGAAATGAAAGCTAAACTAACCTCAAAGACGCTGGGCGTGCAGAATAGGGCGAAGCAGTATTTCAATCCAGCCCATTGGTTGCAACTTTACAGCCGTGGTATGGGCACTCAGCCCGGAATCGCCAAGGGCGCCCGAGGTGCGTCAAGAGACCACGGCACAGCGGAATGTCTGAGGGGCAGATCCACCACCGAGCCCCCTGCGTGAGTACTTTGCGGACAAGTAGGCCACACGGCCAACTACAGTGGATGCTCGAAGGCCCCCAACTTCTACAAAATGAGGGCACCAAAGCCCCAGGGCATCTCGAAGCCGCCGCCCAGGGCGCAGAAAGCCCCACAGGCGCCCCAGCGCCAGATACAGAAGCAGTATGAATTCATCCCTGCCCCTTCTCCCGCCACAAATGCGTGGTCCCGGCCTCCAAAGATCGCGGGGCCCCCAAAGGCACAAAAAACCATTCTTCCCGCTCCTCCTAAGCCACAGAGGGCCCCGAAGCCCCAGGCTCATATGGGATCGGAGACATAGGCACCCGCCCCACTGATGTCGCTAAAGCCTCAGTAAGCACCCCCTCAGGGAAGCAGGGCTAAGGATATAGTAGCCGATTTTGAATTATTAGCTGAATTCATAAAGTCAGTCGATACTGAGAAGGTGCAACTGTTTGCACATAAGAACAAATTAGGCACCATCCACCACCACGTAGAAGATCCAAGCCATGGTTGACCATGCAGCGCTGGTCGAGACGATAAAGCGCTTAACGAAATAGAGCATCCCAATGGCTACAACGGGAAGGACGAAACCCAACTCAATAAGAAGACTGGTGTCGTTCAACGCAAACGGCATCAGATCAAAAAACCAAGAGTTGCGGGACTTCCTCCCGGAACATAAAGTAGACATCCTTCTAGTAACTCAAACCCGAGTATTTTCAATTATAATATTGTTCGAAACGACAGGACCCGAACCTGCTTGGGGGGTACAGCCATCTATTACAAGATGTCCCTCCATTGTATCCCACTCGACCCGCCCCCTCTAGAGAATCAAGAAGTATCCCTATGTAAGCTATGCATGACGGGCCGTCAGCCTATCACCATAGTCTCTGCATACCAGTCAGGTTCAAAGCCGCTTCTAGTTAGCGACCTCGACGCTAGTTTCGAAAATTTAAACGACCAACAAATAATATTAGCTGGGGACCTCAACGCCCACCACGTGACCTGCGGCAATAGACACAACAACAGTCACGGAACTGTCCTCAAGAGATATGTCGATGATCATAACATCATCATCAACGCTCCGTATATCCCAACCCATTATTCCCCGAACAATAATGGGTATATACGTGCACATAGTATAATCGATATAGCACTGGTTAAAAACATTTCACTCGTCATAAAGACGGCTGAAACATTACACGAGCTTAACTCGGACCACAGACCCGTTTTAAAAGAAATAGGAGATAATCGAAATAATAGAAATAGTAAAATTAAGAAAAAGATCATCGACTATAAATTACTAAAAGACTAATTAGATAATGTTAAATCGAGTGAACTCGATAACATCCCAGACAGTATAGACTCTCCCCAAGCCGCTATGGCGGCTTCATCCTCATTAACCGCACTACTGGTTAGAAAAATAGGAGAATCGTCAAGAGAGATCACCACCGTCCTAGAGGACCGTTTAGCTCTCTCTGACGATGTCAGGGACCTTATCCGTCGAAAAAATGCGGCTAAACGCCTGCACAATCGCTATGGAGGCGAAGTATGCAGGAAAGCCCTCCGAAAACTCGAAAGAGAAGTAAAAAAGGCTGTACCTAACTTCACTAACAGGAGATGGGATCACTTCGTTAGCGAACAATCCCTGTCGCATACGGCCTACTGGCCTCTCGCCAGAGCTATGAAGTCCGAACCGGTGGAATGAATGCCACCACTAAACCGCGCAAACCGATTAACTGTACTAGAGGATGGCGAAAAGGCGGAGTGCCTGGCCGACACACTAGAGATTCAGTGCACTCCTAGTCCCTCCCCATAGAAGAGGTACATAACATAGTAACAGCCCGCCTGGCTGTGCCATAGTGATTGGCATAAACAAACTGGGAAAACCCCGGACAGAGCCCACTAGCTACAGACCCATAAGTCTCATAAGCTCGTTAGGAAAAATCTATGAAAGGATAATCCTCGCACGCCTGAAAACCGTGATAAGAGAGAAAAATCTCTTCATGGACGAGCCACAGCTGTCCCCAACAAGTACACCGCCTCACGGAATACGTACTCTCGGGACTCAAAAGACAGGGCCGGCCACGCGACATGGGCGCTGTCTTCTTTGATGTAGCAAAGGCGTTTGACAAGATCTGGCATCAAGGCCTCATCTTCAAACTGTACCAACTAGGATTGCCCGACAGGCTGGTGCTGATCGTAAACAGCTGCCTAGCAAACAGGCAGTTCCGCTACAGAGCGGAGGGCAACCTGTCCTCCCCTCGTCCCCTCAGAGCTGGAGTTCCTCAAGGATCGGTCCTCTCTCCCACCCTTTTCAATCCATACACAAGTGACATAACGCGACACCCCGGCGTACAGCTGGCGATGTTCGCGGATGACACCGCACTGTACACGTGGTACCTCCCCAAATTCGGAGCCAAGCTA
>JAFELO010000796.1:0-19364 GCA_017140195.1 Eumaeus atala
CAATAGAAATTGCCCTAGCAGATGGGTAAGATTTTTCGATTGTATTTGGGTATCATTGTCATGCTTGGCAGTCTGAAAAGTCATCATTTTGACCTGTATCATTAGATTACCATAGCATATTACCGCTAGGGTAACTATCGAAATGAAAAAAAATCAAGTAAAATTATTTTATAAGGCCCATTAAACGACATTATGGAATGAGCTTCCCAATGAAAAAGTTAAGAACCTCAATGTTTAGGGCACTTAGCGGATACTTTTGTCTTATCTACCCAAGAGGTCACGATGGACCTCTTGGGTAGATATTTGTTCGATCTGTGGAACAGAAAACCACTGGGCCCACTTTAATATAATTTCACATAGAAATATAACTTTGTCAAACTTAAAATCATGTTAACTGATATTTTTATTGCTAAAGCATCGTACAGCCCGGTCAGGTAATTTAGAAATTTTAATTTCATAATTAAATTATAAAAAGGTTAAAAAAATAACTGCTATATCGTATATCGGTAAATTATTGTAATAAGTCAATAAAATACGAAAAAAATCGTACCGAACTATCGTGTTCGTTTTTTAAACCATTTTCCTAGTAAAGAACGTGGAGCTTGACTTTATCACACCAATACGGTTACATCCATTTCATTATCATACTTATAAGGAATCTAAGCATAAATATACAAGAAACTAGCTGTCCCAACAGACGTTGTTCTGTCATAAATTGAATTTATTTTCTCTCAGACCTACTGAATATGCATATAAAATTTGTTAAAAATCGGTAAAGCCGTTTCGGAGGAGTAAAGTAACTAACATTGTGACACGACAATTTTATATATTACATAAGATATTTATATGTCGGCTTTCTAATGATTATCCGTATATCCTTTCCATGCGCAATTTGATAATGCCGTGTTTATGCTATGTAATACATAAATTGATCACAATTACAGATAAATTAATGACCGACATTTATAGATCAAAAACCCCCCCTCAAGACATTGATATGTAATATAAATACTCGTGTTATTTTACCTTTGTTATATTATCCTATTTTTATAATATTGTTTTAAATTAAAATCCTCCTCGAGAAATGCTCTTTCCATTGGTCATTGGAAAACAACATAAAAATCATTTCAGTAGATATTGTGAATAGATTACATACAGATACGACAGCTTTTGGGTATTTTGTTTTATAATATGTACAGATAATTTATGGGTAATAATGCGTGTTTGCATATGAGTGTGCAATACACACACAAGGTGCAGTGAACAGATGTTCGATCAGTTGCAACTGTCACTGTTGGATGAGCACGAGCGGACCACTGTGCACTGGTAAGCTATCCCTATTACGTGTCCTCCTCTCGTCGGCACTACATTTATATTTTTATCCCTGTCGTAAACGGTCACGAGTTACTGTACTTCGGGGTAGAAGTGTTGTTGAAAGTTGTTTGCATGTTGCTACTGGCAACCGTAGTTCCACGCGGCCTGCAGACAAGCTATCAGTCGTGGCGAAGGCAGTATATTTGCTATAGTGCGTTAGAGTATTGCATGCAGATCATTGTGGCTTCAAATTAAATAGAGTTGTAAGTATTTAAGTAATTTATATTCTGATATTTCAAATGTAGACCTTAAGAAAAAGAAAAAAATTAAGTACATAGAACGTTTGTATATATTTTTTTTAATTTGCTGCCTTTTATATAACACCAGTCTCAGGTTTCAGTGCTATGAGAGTGTCCAGGTATCTATTTAGACTATTTACTTTCTTTCTTTTTTTTGCTTCATTCATCAACTTCATTACTTCTGTGATTAATGGTTCTAAAATTATTACTTTTTGTGCTTAGGTGTCTTAAGCACACCTTTCCAAAGTAATGTTGGCACCCCGCTGAGGAAAACACTGACTTTATACGTGTAACATTCCTATATTCCATAAATAACTATAAATAAACAAATTTTCCCATTTCCATTGTAATACTCAAGTAGGTAGCTAGAATATAATATGTTAGCGACGAGAATTAGCTTATTAAACATTTAGGTTATTAAATAGCATTAAGGGCATAATTTACTTATTATTTAATTAATAATAAATATAGGTATTTTGATCGTCTTGCCGTTCATTGAGAGAGATCTATGTCCAGCAGTGGATCCATAAGGGCTGATAACGATGATGATGATGATGTTGATAGGTATTTTGATATTTGATATTAGTTGTGCTAAGTGTTTATAAAATTTGCAACTCAGAATCCCATATTACTACTTTGTGTCAAATAATAATTGATTCAGTTGTTCATATCTAATCAAGTGGGAGTCTATATTGAGTAATCAGGCAACACTGTAAATTTTAATTAAGGACCTACATAGTACAGTAAAATTGGAACTCACTACTCACCATATTTCCTCGTCACATAGGGCTAAGTGATTATGCCTACAGACGTACTTGCCAACATAATAAGTTACTTTAATCAGTATCGAAATTACAATTCATTTGCCACAAAAATATGTCAAACTTTATATTTATATCCAATTTCGATAAAATATTTTGGTGCAACAGCCAACTAGTAAAAGATACCAATCTTTAGCGCTAAACTTAAACGTGTTATAGATACCTACTTATAGTATACTTTAGTGCTACTACTAGCTACCAGCTGCGCTCTGCAGTTTCGACGTTGGAACAATTTTTTTTTTTCGAGATTGTGTTTCATGATAACCCACATTAATCTGTAATTGAATAAAACTATAATTTAAATAAAACTGTGCCAAATATTAACCAAATCCGTTAAGTCGTTTTGATATATACAAACGTTCACACTTATTATGTTAGTTATTAGTCCTTGACATTAGCGCGTTCGAACAAACAAACAAACACACTCCTCACATTTCATTTGATTAGTATAGATCTTAATGTAATTTTGGACGTATATTCAGAATAATAGGTTAACGTTTACGATTAGTGTAAACATCTGTCTTTCCCCGGACATATAAAAACCGGCCAAGGGCGAGCGGAACTCGCACGAGGGTTTCGTACAAACGTATACAAGTTGAAAACGTTACACATTTGTGTATGAGTTTGTAATGGTGTTTTAGGCATATCATCATCATCATTATCAGCCCTTATCGGTCATAGCATAGGCCTCTCTCAATGAACACCAAGACTACCGATCTCCTGCTACTTGCACCCATCTCGGACCGGCTACTGCACGGAGACCTTTATCCCACCTGGCGAACGGTCGGTTCGTTTCCATAAACGCGGCCTCCACTCCAGAACCTTACTGGCCCATCTGCCATCTGTTCTTCTGAGTGTGTGAACAGCCCCTTGCCGCTTCAGCGAGCCTATCGTCGCGTCATATCAGTCACTTTAGTTCTCCGCCTTATAACTTCGTTACGAATTCTGTCGGGCAGAGAAACAGCCAACATTGCACGTTCAATGGCCCGTTGAGCTACCGCAAACTTGAGGACCAGTCCTAAACTAAGCCCCGTAAGAGTGAGGGCCCCGTAAGTCTTCAAGGTGAGAACGCATTGGTTGAAGACTTTCTCTCCTTCACTTAATCGTACCGGTTGCTGAGCGACTGTATACCTAATGTGTGAATAGTTACTCGGAAGAGAGAAGAATACTAATTCATTGGTATGTGTCTCTTAGGTACTTACAATGTTACATGTGCCAGGTCGTAGGTTATCACGGGGAGTACGCATTGTTTGATGACTTTCGTGACGTGAGAATGTGACGAAGCTTCCGGAATGCTGCCCAACCCAACTGAATCCTTCTATCGGCCTAGTTCTCGAAGTTATATCTACCTAATTGCAATTGTTGCCCGAGGTAGTCGCATTCGTTTACGATTCCGAGAATAGCACCATCGACGTTGACCGGCTTAGGGAGCACGTGTTCGTTGAACATGACCTTTGTCTTGTCCCTCAATCCAAGCACAGGGTGACGTAAGAGTCGTCAAAGTGCACTAGTCCTTTAACAACAAAGAGGCTCCAGCGTGCTGGTTTTTAGGTGTCCCGTCTGTTCCATAGCGACAGTGAAATAGACAGGAGCACCGAACGGCGCTCGCGCCGAGTGGTAACGGTACTACCAATCGGCGACAGGCAGCAGTGGCGCCGGTCCGAAACCTAATCTGTGATCCGCCTGCTTATTATGAGCATTGGATTATTGTTATTATTACATCCAATGGACGACAGCATTAGAATTTAGTGATATATTTAATTATAATTTATCAATTCGGATTGACTACTATATTAGTATTCTAAAACAGTCTAATAAGAAAAGGTTTTGGATACACTGCGATCACGTACAAAATACATAAAAGTAATCTTTGGAAAGAGCGCATATTTTCTTTCTATTTTTCTGTTATCGTGTGCGTTTTCTCTCTACTACGACACGTAACTGGTTATAATTAAGTTTCGTATGTCTCAAACAAGTTTCACTTCGGTTGTGCATACTCACTTTTTTCTCTATTGATGTATAGAACCCTAGAAAGCACCCTGCGTCGCAAGTCACAACAAAATGCACGAAGCATGTAATGACAAATTTATTTTTGTAAGTTTTCCCTTATTTTACACTCGTATGGACACCGCCCTCGCTAGGTATCAAATTTTATTGATAATTAATTAATTAGGTACTTACGTGAGAGCTTTTATGACGATGATTTTAAAGATAGAATTTTCGGCTTTACAAAAGCTCTTTAGAACAGAATTACTAAATTGTTTTTCACTATTAGTAAAAGTGGGTTAACTGTGTGTCGGGTTCGCGTTACGAGTGTTACGTGCCAACTTATAGATATAAAAAAATCTGTAGGGCGTTCGTAAATAGATAACATACGTAAGTTTGGCAGTACCCAATAGAGGTTTTTTGGATTTTAGAGAGGCAAACGGACAATAAAATAATTTTAATGAATCTGCTTGCGTAATACTTGAACGGCCTCTAGATACCCAGGAGGGTAGCACGAATACTTCAGTATACCCAATACGTATGTCAGTTTTATTGATTAGAATATTTTGACCAATTAAAGGACAATGCACGAATAAAAACGATATAATTTTTGTTTGTATTCAATTTTTAACGAGCTTTGCCTCCTAGTTATCAGGCCGAATACATTTAGCGACTAACATTTCCGGACTAACACGTATACATTTCACGCCAGTTCTCTAATGGGTTAGGCAGAGAAGAACGGAGCGCAGTCTACGCGACCTATAACTATCCATGCGAATTTAACACTCAAAAAGATAGAAAATCAAAAGCTATTGATATATATATATATATATATATATATATATATATATATATAAATAGCCACCAGCCGCATCCGAACTGTACTAAAACAGAGTTAGGTATTGGATCAAAGCTTATTATGTCGACGACGTACTTCTAATTGATCAATTAAATACCAATCCATTCAGTAACTGTGCCTGTGTCCAGGAACTAACTGCCATTAATTCTCTTGGCTGTTGTAACTACCACGACAAGACACTTGTCATTGTCACTTTAACTACTTGATTTTTATATTAACCAAGCTTTGAAAATTAATATTATGTATTATTACAACGTATTGATATACCAGAGATTGGAAAATAGTATACCGCGGCCTTTTTAGTACTCTATACTCTAATAAAAACGTGCTACTTGCGGCACATATGTTATTATTAGTTGCAGGTACTTGGAGAAAATAGTTCTTAGCACAAATCATGTCACGAAGATGACAAAGTAAGCAATATGACATTACGAAACAATAGTTTAAGCGTAACTAGTGAACGAAGTCATTGCACTCACGACATTTCTTTCAATTGGGACACGTTATATAGTTCACAAATTTGGTCAAATAGTAATAAAAGAAGAGCCATTATAAACACTCCTTTCCCACAGAAAGAAAGAATAAAATATTGTTATACATGTCGTGGCAAAATAAGAAATTATCAGTTGAAATCTCCGAATACAATATTTGCGCCGTGCAAGCACTCCACGCCAAAAGGAAACCTCAAACAAAAAGAATCGTACAGAAATGAGAGCGATATGAATTATTTATCTACAGCGGAGCGTCCATGTGTTCCCATTCAAGATATAACGGTAACAGATATGGACGTTAGTGTCAGTAAATTTGAAAATTCACCTGTCCCTACAATATCTGAGCAGCTCGATAGAAGCTCAAGCAACAAGTATGTAAGTACTGAATATAATACTAGTTGTCATTACGGGCGTAGACGACTGAGAAAAAGTATCAAAGGTTTAAGTTGTATTGTAAACTTTGCTTTGACCGATAGCCCGAAGAAAAAGCGGACACAAATTCAGGCATGCTCAATAGGTCTTATGATTATAGCAATTGTAATTATAAGCTTAATACTAGTTAATTTTACATCTACAAGTTTTATAAATGCCAACAATACTAGTACAAATGTAGTGCCAACTAATGATATAGTATTCAATGAAACAACTTCGGCTATAGTCAATGTAAGCCCTGTGACGTTATTAGAAGAGGTGAAGTCAAATTTACATAATTCAGTTGTAACTGAAGAAGCTGTGTTGTTGTCTACCTCTAACCACTCACATCGGAACAATATCCTAGCTAAGTTACGTAAAAATATTAGAACATATCGAAAAAATTCAAGTAAAGATGAAGTTAAGAAGTCAAATATTATGAACAGAGATTTGAGTCAGAAATTTTGCTCGTGCCAAACTGATGAGATTTGTATGTTGAATGAGACGAGTGGAACTTCCATTTGTAAAGTCCCAGTAGACGTGAATGATCCAACAGGTAATTTTTATTGATTATTTTATTCATATTAAAATAAACTTATATTGTTGAGTTGTTTTAAAATTGTAAAATTAAAATATTTTTACAATTCTAAAAACAATTGCTGGCAATAAATATGTCTAGCGCCATCGCTTGTTTATATTGCATGCTACCGTCATACAATGCTGAGTGAATTAGTGTTTCTGTTAGTTCTTGTTCATTGAAAATAATCAAATGTGTTTTTTAATTTTATGAGAGATTTTTCAGACTTTAAATTCAAATAAGTACCTAATAGTAGGTACTTATTTGAATTACTAGTACCTACAATTTTTATTTTTTTCATTCCAACAGAGATCGATACATTTCTTATTTTGACTATATTTAGTTAGTTTGTGAATATAAATCTTTATAATACATAATATCAATAGTCCACTTGCCCCCCGGGATGGGACGGAGATTAGGACAGTCATATCTGCATGACCTTTGGTTTTGTGGATGTTTATGTGCGTCGGCATTCATTAAAGGACACGAATTGCTCGCTTATCACACGTAAGCAATAAAAAGTATCTGTAAAAGTTAGAAAATGACTAGTGTTTCGTCGGTGAAGATTGTCTGTCTTATAGTTTCATGACATATTGATTATTATTTTCAGGTTGTGGAGGATTGTGTGCCTTAGAGACTGAAGCTTGTCATCTGTTGGATAAGAGCCACGGTGCTCGTGTATGTAGACAAATCAATCCAGTGTCTTGTTCTGCTATACACTGGCGTTGCAACAATGGCCTCTGTGTGCCCCTGGAATATAGATGCAATGGCGTCGTCCAGTGTTACGATAGATCAGATGAAATTAGGTGTGGTAAGTGTATGAACGATCGGCGGAGCTAACAAAGACTCTGTTGGAATTACTCCTTAAGAACGAACATGATTCGTAGCGTAAAGCATAAAAAAATATCAGAAGTAAACTTATGTTATATCGCGGACCCTAAGCTATATGATAAAATATATAAATAGAGTAGACGCTTAAAATTCTTAAATCAATTCAATTATGTAAATAATTCTAATCTTTTTAATAATTCTAAGTTTTCTTTTCAGAGTGTGATTTGAAAACACATTTTCGGTGTGGCCAGCAAATATCTTGTTTTCCCATCAGTAAAATATGCGATGGCTTTGTGGATTGCTGGGATGGATATGACGAACAGAATTGCACTACAGGTAACGTTCAATTTTACATTAAGTGAAACAATAATTTCAAGCTGCATCTCTGCAGCATGCAGCATAGCAATACCCCTTGAAATTGAGAGAGCTCACATAATTGATCGTGCATAACAATTATGTCTTAACTGTCTAGGGAAGCCTTGTCTTTTATTTTGTTTTACAAGTAATTGAATAAAAAGAAAACATTGATTTTTGGAATCGTCGTTTGAAACCCTACATTTTGCTACCCATACACATGGCACATGGCAAAACGAATCTAACGACACCTAATAAAATGAAAATAAGGGCAACAAATAAGATATTCACTCAACAGCCAGATAAAAAGTAACGTGTATAATCCCAAACAGTTTTGTAAGAGGATTGAGGAAATGTCGTTGCTGTATTGCAGCCGAATATCGGTCATAACCCTGTCAAGCGACAGTTAAGTACTGCACAGATATAAAAAAAGTTACCGAAATGGAAGATATTCTAAAAGCAGCTGTCTTAGTCGAAAGAGACAGCAAGTGTTGTCCACTCTTTGTCTCTTTTCTCATTCATTCCTCTCTGCGCAATACTAATGCAGAGTAGATACGCAAAAACATTCTTATCTTCCTTCTCTATATACCAAGACGGTCATTCGCCGCAAAAACTGCCTATGGTATCCCTTCTCTATCTACATTATCTCTATGAATTTCTGTCTCGTTCGTGCGGATTGCGAGTTTCCGGCCCACTGGGGGCGATTCTCCCGTGGGTAAAGGAGAATCAGATACTGCTCACCGCACGCTTGAAGCGTGTCCTGCATGGGATGCAGAGCGGTTGATTCTGATAGAAGAAATTAGGCCAGATAGAGCCCTGCGAGCAGTGTTGTTGACAAGGCTTAGTAGGGATTCAGAAAGGAGAGCCGTGGTTTCCTTCTGTGAGATCGTAATGGTCCGAAATGAAACTGCCGAAAGGGATCGAGAAAGGGCCGATCCAGATTTCCTTGCACGGCGGCATCGCGGTCGTGCTACAAATCAATCTGGCCCTTCAGCCCCAACTCCAAGGGCTTAATAAATTGGGCTCTATACTGGGTCTTTGTCGCTCTGTATATGGGGTACTGCCCGTTACTAAGTAAGATCTATAATAAGTGAAACGAAAATGATATATACACCATGTACCCGTAGATGAGCTAGGCACAGCGCAGCACAAACAGGTGCAGCGGATGTCGTGCGCTTCGAGTTCCCGCAGTCCCTCCATAGTGCCGATGGATGTCTATCGCAGGGGTTTCAGTGGGTAAAAATCCCACATAACCCAACCCCCAAGCATTGTGTATCTTTTGAAGATTTCCACTGCGGAAAAAAAAGGATAACATAAGATTTATATAAATCCTAAATTAAATTATTTTATATTTGAATACCAAGTGTTTAACATTTGGCATAGAACCAGTAAATAAGCGAGTGTGAGTGGTGAGTACCGTTTAGTAGCTCACGAAACGGGGTTACGAACGCACTCACCTAGACTGGAGAGCTAACGGGAATTTCAACATAAACCCACAACCTTGGAAGTAACATTTGTTGTACTTGAAAATAATATGTATTTTTGTTTTTAGAGTTTACTCCATATAAAATTAATAAAAAATAAAGTAACTTTTTTTCCTAGTATATTTTCTTCATGTATACAAAATACTGAAGATCCATCTTTTAAGTGAAACCTACATGCGGCAAGAGGCACCGCTTGTCCTTTATTTTAACAGTGTTAAGTTATTGAAAAGATCTAATAAACGACAAGTTAGAGATATAAAATATTTAATATATACCGATATAGCGCATGGTAGGAAAAATATATGACGAATTGACAACAAACAACGTAATGCTAACGTAGCGCTTTACAATGCTTACCTTGCTTAAAATTCTTGCTCACCTTTCACGACAGAATCGTGTTCGTCCTTAATGAGGATACTCTGGTCGCGTGTTGGTATTTTTTATGTGTAGGGGCGCAAACTAGAAATCAAACCCCTTTGACAACTTCTGACGTCCAATGACATCCACATCCGCATCACTCTTGTCCTGTAGTTGCCTTGCCCTCCTTCCGTCCTCTCGAATGGGCCACCGGCTACACACAATCTACACGAATCGCGCCAGCATAGCTGTCACTTTACGCCGGCATCATGTGAACGAAAGCCGAGAGGTATTTTACCTGTTGTGATCATTTCAGCTGCAATGTAGCATGAAGCTACCTCTTCCTTATCAGTTTATTTATTATCTGTGTTAATAAATTAAAAAAAAATTGCAGAATGTCCGCAAAATCAATTCACATGTAACGACGGGCAATGCGTACCGTCAGCAAGGTTCTGTGATGGCGTGGTGGACTGCGACGACGGGACCGACGAGCCTGGCGCGTGCGCCGCCTGTGGACTTCATGAAATGCGCTGCAATAACAAACGGTGCATTTTATCCTCGTCTCGTTGCAACGGGAGGAACGAATGTGGGGACAATACTGACGAACTGAACTGCCCTTGAGAATTGAAAATTACAACCAGACTTCTGAATTGTTCAGAGAAATTGTTGTACTTCGATAAATTTAATAGTGTTTCAAATATTTATTTTCCTGCCAATGATAATGAAATATAATTTTGGATTAAAATTTATGTTTTACTATATTTTCTAATGTTTAAAACACGATAGATAGGTGCATACTCAGAACGTATGCACGTTCTGAGTAGGCATCTATCTCATCTTTGCACATTCTGATTAAACTACTTCCACTACAGAATACGAAATTTGAAATAGGTTTGAAATATTTTTATTGGTGATTCAACAGTACATAGTCGGGGCTTAGCCCCTGGGATTATTGAAATATTTCAACCTTTAGTATAAACAGTACAGAGTTAAGAAATGGTGTAGGTAACAACTTACTATCTAGTCCTGCTTTTTCTCCGGTCGTGTTAGACACTGTTAAGCACTCGTGCCTTCACACACACCTTTCCACTTGATACATCTTCTGCGTGCTAGTCCCTGAAATAGCCGCGGTAGCCAAAATTAGAGCAAGGACAGTATTCTTATTTTCTTATTTCTTTTTTTCGGACCTGAACTTATGCTGTGGAAGCGAAGAGAAGGCCAATACAGGATGAGCGGATTAGAGACTAGGTTTGGGGTCGTTTGCGGGATTCTATTATTAATAGGAGTAATTTGGAACTGGTCTGATGATCGAAGTTAACTGTTATTATTTATATTAGACACACAATGACTTGATTTAAAGTTACTAGTCGTTTTAGGAGAGTCTGGGAGTGCTCCCTTTATGCATAGCCTACAGATGTAATGGTGAGGCCCCTGGAACTACATTAAAAAACGAGCTAGATCGATTTTTACTTAGACTTAATGCAATACCGACAGTAGGTACATATCGACAGTTAGCTAAATACATATGGATACAGATTTGGAGTAATATATAATATATAATCAAAGGGAATTCATCACCTTACATATATGTATTTAGCTCTAAAGCGAAAAAATAACCACACTTAATACACACAATAAAAATAATATTAATTAATGTCTCATTAATTAATATTATTTTTATTTGATTTGTACTTTTTGAAAAAGCAACAATAAAATAATAAAATTAGTAGTGACATCTTCAGTAGTTACACTTAGTAGAAACTTCCGAAAAAAACATTTGTGCCATAATTACTATAACCTAACCTAGGTTTGATATTTTACAATAATAGTAATAAGTAATTAGGTTATTGCTGGGTGGGAGTGGCCTAAGAATACACTCACACTCATTCCAAGCCCAGGGTGACGTAAAACTCGTCAAAGTCTTGACGAATCAAAGAGTCAAAGCTTCATGACTTCCAGCCACTGGAACAGGCTGGGTTTTGCAAAGGATTTAGTACCATGGACCACATTTTCTTGATGCCTTGTCTTAGTGGACTATGAAAAAGCTTTTGACTTTGTCGAAACATGGGCTGTTCTGGAAGCTTAATAGCGATGTCAGGTCGATTAGCGATACGTCGAAGTACTGAGAGCATTGTATGACATTGCTTTTATGTCTATTCTGATTCCGGGATGTCAAACAAGGCCAATCCAATTGCATCAAGGAGTGCTACAAGGGGATGCTATTTCCCCGAAACTGTTCTCTAATGCTTTGGAGGATATCTTTAAGGCTGAAACTGGGCAGATCGCGCCATAAGTAAGCTTGCAGGATATGTTGCACAGCCTAAATGAATGATCCCGACGTATTGGCCTTGGCATGAATTTGGAAAATACAAAGGTCATGTTCAACGAACATGTTCTCCGTAGGCCGGTGGACATCGATGGTGCTATTCTCGAAGTCGTAGACGAAGATATCTACTTCAGGTAACTATTGCAATTTGGTAGACATAATTTCGAGGATTCTGATAGATGTGATTCAGTTGGGTTGGGCGGCATTCTGTAAGCTTCGTCACATTCTCACTTTGCCTATACCGCAGAGCTTGAAGACAAAAGTCTTCATCCGATGCGTTATCCTGTGATGACCTACGGGGCCGAAACATTGCCTCTTAATTTGGGACTGGTCCCTAAGTTTGCGGTAGCTGAGCAGGCTATTGAACGTGCTATGTTTTGAGTTTATTTGTCCAACAGGATTCGCAACGAATTCATGAGGAAGAGAACTACAGTTTCCGATATCACGCGAAGAATAAGCTCGCTGAAGTGGCAATGGGCTGGTCACACACCCAGAAGATTAGATGGAAGTTGGCCTTAGTTCTGGAGCGGAGGCCGCGACTAGGAAAACTAAGTGTTGGTCGACCGTTCAACAGGTGGGAAGACGATCTCCGTTCCGTAGCTGGCCCGGGATTGATGCGAGTAGCAGGACATCGGCCGTCTTGGCGTTTTTATTATGATGATGAATTAGGTTATTACTTTCAACAATGTTTATCAAGTTTATATTAGAATCATGCCAATCAAAGTTACAACTATTATTTAAAATTACATCTTTAGCATTGTAAGTTCTTTTCTTAGTTTGCACCAGTGGATTTTAATGCAAAAAGATCAAAATAATCTAAAATCGTTTCATTTCATCTTCTAACATTAGTTGCTTCCTTTTTAGAGTCATAGATGATGTCCTTAGGATTTCTTTTATAATACATTTATAGCCTTACACTATAAATGTATATATAATACATATAAATACATTTAATAAAAGTGTTTTTATTGCGAGAATACATATTTTCTCGAACTAAATAAGTGTCCCAAATGTTTCTCTATACGTAATTGGTTCTAAATTAGTAGATTCGGTCAATTCTAGTGGCAATGAAAATGTTTTCTCTGTTGAAGACAAATATTTTCAATCCACCAATAATCATTATTTACAAATAATATTACGTCCAAGTATTTTATGCGTTTAAGTTACTGATTTTATGTTGCCATGTTTTATTTAACATAAAGCAGTAGGGTAGAAGAATTTATTTTTTATTATTGGCAGCTCCATTACCTATATTGTCTGTGGTATGTCACTCGTCATTGTCATTGAGGAGATGCATCAGTTTGTTTGGCCCTCGTGGTGGTTTCGTTCGCTATGAAAAAAAGTTGTATGTGTTTTTAGGTAAGATAGTTTTATTTTGTGATAATCTTGAGGTTATTTGATACACATAATATTCGAATTAGAGCTCTGAGTCACAAAAGTTGTTAATTATTAATTACAGTGCCATGTTTTATGTGTTTTCTGAAAAGAGGGTAGATTTTATATTACTTTTACGTTTTATGTCATATATATATTAGATACTAATATCTAATATATAATTATAATAACAAGAGTAATCCTGTTGTTTATTTTTAAGTTACGTAACATAGAACTGATGTAAAGCCTCATTCACAATTATAGATGCTCATTGTTGTTTTTTTTATTACTGTTAAATTTTTTTATAGATAAAATAGTTTTATTAAAAGCTCCTCATTAATTATGTATGTTCTAGACATGCCTTTAGAAATTAATCTCTGTAATTATTTCTATAATTTAACTTTAATTAAACTTAAAAGCTCGTGTCGTTGTTTACTTAATGATGCATAATCAATACTTACAAAATAACACAATACAGCACGTCGATTTTTTTAGTCAACCCAACCGGCCGCGATTTAGGAAGGCGTCCATGATTTCACTGTTGTTATATGGACAGTTTTGAGATGCTTACTGTACGTCTTGGTCTTTTTATAAATCTATGTATGAAATCTGTGAAATACTTGATTTAACACTCAAAGGAAATGTTGGGATTGATGGTTTCGTAATACTTTAGTATGAAATAATTAAAATTATATCTATGGAAGCGTCCTCCTTTATTGTTAACTTTTGAGTTGTCAAATGTCATTTTTAACTTATGGTGACATGACAGTTGGTCAAGCAATTCATTTCTACTTTTCCTGTCAAAGATAAAAGTTACACTATCTACGTGTAAATGTCTAATGAGATTGTCTCATGATTAAATTATTCTACTAAAATACTTAGTGCTTGTTAATTTTAGTTGCTGTAAAGCTTTGATTTACGATGGCCGACAGCGATGATGAATATGATCGTAAAAGGCGCGACAAGTTTCGCGGTGAAAGAGGAGCTGCTGAGGGAAGTAGCTATAGAAGCAGTGACAGACGGGAGGAAAGAAGTCGTGGCCGAGAGGAATGGTCTGAGAGGTACGTACATACAAACATAAATAAAAATGATTTCCTAACTTAAAATACACCTTCCTTTTCCAGAACCCATCCTAGATATCTCGAACCTTCTAAACCTAATCAAACCTCTAAAGCCAAACGTTCTTATCCATTTATATCGAGGTAATTGGCATTAAAATTGTATGTAGTTAGAAAAGCTATACTGATATTATTTTATTATTACTTAATAATTAACTAATACTTATTCAGGTATTACATAGTAAAAGTAAATACTTTTAACTCCTATTTTAGTCTAGAAATTAAGTTTAGTTTTTCTTAACTATCTTTAACAATTTAATGATTTTTGATCATTAAATTATTAAAGTTATATTAGTATTTGATTTGATTGATTGATTTAAAACAATAGTTTGAATATAAATTTTTGTTATTGTTTTATTAATGTTTGACGCTTAGACCACGTGGTGGAAGGTCTGGGCCTGACTACAGGGAATATCGTGGAGGTGCTAGTGCAAACAGAGGCTACTCACCGGTCCGCGGAGAGGGGCCTCCAAGCAAGAGAGTGAGAATGACTGATTGGCCTGTTGATGATCGAAGATATGGGGGTCTAATCCATGACTCATATGGGTCATATGGCTGGGCTCATGATCATTTTGGACCACATCCTGCACACCAGGGATATGGACAACCAATGCCACCAGTGCCAGCGAGGTATGTAGATAACTTTTCAATTCATAAATTTAATATGAATAATGTTTAATATTTCTTGAAATCTTTTAAGGGATGCTGTCTTACCAATGGGACCTACAGATGGACCTCCAACCATGATGTCTTTTAAGGCATTCTTAGCTGCTCAAGATGACTCCATCACAGTTGATGATGCTATTACAAAGTACAATGAATACAAGCTTGAATTTAGAAGACAACAACTGAATGAATTTTTTGTTGCACACAAAGACGAAGAATGGTAAGTTTGGTTGAGCAAGAAAGTTGACCTATTAAGAACCTTAAGAGCTTACATTAACTAATGCTACCAGCTACATTTAGAGGCAAAGCAGTAAGAAATATAATTGAATACATATAGGTGTACATATTACAAATTTCATTTCCATATATAAATGCTGTTTCTATAACTTCTATTTGCTATAAATTAAAAGATTCTATGTCATAATTGATAGGCAATTGGTGTATGATGATATAATATGTAATATTTGGTGACAATTTGTATATGAATAGATGTTACAACAGTTATGCATAGAATCTTTTAAATATGCAAATATTAACTATACCTTTTTTCCCTACAGTCTACAGCGTATACACGTGGATTCACCGGTCTTCAAAACGAAAATATAATACAAATTTTATGCAAATGTATAATGCTGTGTGTAGCTAGATAATTTCGCGTTGACCTGTAGCGCGCAATGCTACAGGTTTCGTTATGGTTAGGAGTAGGGTTTAAAAATTCCACATCTGTGGAACAGGTGAGATTATGACGCTTTTTTTAAGTATTTAATTATACATTTTAGTTCTGTTATATGTACTGCCTTTATGAGCAATATACAGGTTTGTATTAGATATAAGGGGCTTGAAATGTTGACCCTTTCATTACTTCATTTGGTGTTTAAAAAAAATGTGTTGATTTTTAAACAAAAACAAAATAGATATGTATTTTATTAAAGATCAAATTATATAGTAAATAGAATACAATAAATAATGATTCATTTGAAATAAAACTATTTGTTGTTTTTTTTTTGCTATAATTAATGACACCTATTTAAATAAAAAAAAAATATAAATACGTTACTTGTAACTGATTGCTAAGTACAAAGTTTTAAATCTCAATTTTCTCATATGTTGCTTTTTATTCAAAGGTTCAAGATTAAATATCACCCTGAAGAATCAGTGAAACGTAAAGAGGAGCAGCTATCTGCTTTAAAGGTATAGTGAAAAAAATACATGTTCCCTGTACACAAACACAGACGGTCTAATTGCTTACAACCAATTAACTAGGTCAATGTGCAACATTGTTGTGGACATGCTTTGTACATACATACAATATAGTGTTTTTTTGGCGTGTTGGGATCTAGCCTAAACTCTAGATTCCAACACCTTGAAAAGTGCGAGTTCTTCAAAGCATGGTGCAGCCAATTTTTTCAGCCCTATAAAACAATTTAAAAAAAAAAAATAAACAAGCATACCAATACCATTTATTATAGAAGTACATATTTAAACATCCATGACCTGGGCCAACATTTCAAGTACAGCATGCTGTGTAACATGTAGGGCTTAATCACCAACTCAGCCAATTAGTTCTAGAAAGTGTGTATATTTAATGTTTTTAGAATCGCCTTGGTGTGTTCTTGGAGCTATTGGATGATGGAGAGTTAGATAAAGTGACAGTGGATGTTGAGAAATCTGAAAAACTGATACGTCTCCTTGACACTGTAGTTATTAAACTGGAAGGTGGAACAGAAGAGGATTTGAAGGTCTTGGATGACCCAATTCAGGTTGAACATGTTACTAACGAGAAACAAGGTAAGATAAACAAAATCTATAATATCTTCACATTATCTAGTGCTGATGTAACTTCGTATTGTTCCAAAAATCCACTAGTACTGATTACAGACACTTCCTGCATAACAGAAGGTTTTGTAAAAGAAATTAAAATAAATTACTTGTAAAGTTCAATCCCAATATTTCAAATATAAAAGGAATCATCAATTTTGTCAGACAATATTTGTCAACTATTTTATTACACTACAGGTAATAAAACTGTTACATATATCTTGCTTTGGCACATACAATCGCACATATTCATTTTTTTTAATTGTTAGATTGTGGAAATAGTTATGAGGTTACACTGTAGTGAGTATTAGTGATTATAGCCACTATAGAATATGATGTGTACACCTGTAAATGAATACAGTAGCATAGAAGTAAATTTACCATTAAAATTTTAGTCCTGCATCCGTTGTATACATTGTACAATACTATTGCATTATAAGACTTATGTGTATAATGCTCATGTTTACAAATAAATTTGTCTCTATCTCTGCTTTTTTCTACTAGTGTATTAGAAATTCAAATCTGAAATAACTTGCGGAGATATAATTTTCACTAATTGGCATGACTGTGTTTCATTATAGACAAGGTTGAGATTGAGAAGCCGGTAGTTATTGATGTGGATGCTGTCAAAGTTAAAGAGGAGAAGGAAGACACTGAGAAGAAAGATAAGGTAGATAGATGATAATGATGAATGCTTGATATGTTACAAAAGGCACACATCTGGCGTGATACCTCTCTCTGATTGTCAATAATTCATAGTTTGAGAATTTCTTATCAGGCTGCTTATCACACATGCATATCTTCACTCCAGTTCTTGCATTGTAATCCTCACATAACCAGGTTTGCGTCATCCACATTCATAAGTTTCATAATAGATTGTGCAATGACAGTTCAAAAAATATAAAAGCATTGTTGGTAAAGTGAATTTGATTTTTATGTTATTTGTTGTTTGACAGACAAGTACACAAATATTACTTTTTTGATAGTCAATGTTTATTTTATTCAAGTGAACATCGGCCCACAAGTTATGGTGTATAGAATTATTATTAATTGTGCAATATTATCAAATTGAAGAAGTAACTGTAAATAGTTGATTATGTGTATTTTTTTATAGTATATAGGGGCAAACGAGAAATCGGAGAATTTTAATGACTAGGACTATTATGTTAAAGAGAGGCTTTAGAGGTCTAGTTAAACTTTTAGATACATTTATTTCAATTGTTCTTTCCACATTCACAATCCAGGAAAGACTTAAAATAGTACAAGCACAACAATGGAATTATTAATACAGTTTTTGTTATTGGTTAGTAAAAAGGTGAGGGTCCTCTGGTAGTTGTCCGAGACCCACGGCTGCAACTTGGGTGGTCCTTTATAAATATAATTATTGTTCCATGATCACTAATTTTGACGGATTGTCCTTCATTCTTTATATTCAATATTTGAATAATATAGTCTTTAATAAAATGAAAAATAAAAGTTTAAAGGAGTACTCTGAAAAGGAACACACAACCAATGAGGTTAACGTTCTCTTGGCCTCATGAGCCAACTAAAATCAGGCAATAACACTCAGTTACAATTAAATAGAATTTAACATCAAAACAACAATAAAACATGGCGTGGGCAAGAAATCATGAACTCACCCTTTTAATGAAATATTAATTCGTGTGACACGAACATGTAGGCTCCCGGCTGAAGAGAAAAAACTGTTTGATTATAGTTTGGCGATGGCAGATAGCGTCGGTCAACGCAATTATATCTAATGTCGCCTTCGCCAAAAGAAAAAAGAGTGACATTTCTTCAAGACAGAGCGCATTAAGCCTTACAGTCAAAGATGATAGATATACTTTTTTATGAAATATTTAAGTTTCGAAGGATAATTGTTACACACTTTACGCCAGTATCATGTGTATGAGAGGTACGTCACCGATCGTGCCGGCCCAATTCCGTTGCAATGCGCGGAAATCCGCATGGCACTGCCTCTACTGTATTGTAGTGAAACCAAGTAGTGACAGTTCATGGTGTCCCTTGAATAAATAATTTTTTTATCCAATTCTTACTATATATTTTTTTACATTTAGCTGTAAAATTCGGTTACTGTAGACATTATTGGCCAAAGTCATAAACAACTTTTCTACCGTTTAGGACAAAGAGGCTCCGAAGTCAACTGCGCCACTGACGATGGAAATCGACCCTCACCTCCGTCAGCTGCAGGAACAAGCGAAACTTTTCTCGCGGTTCAATTCCGCGCCCGGCACTGAACCTGAGACCGAGGTTCCTG
>JAFELO010000796.1:19605-58171 GCA_017140195.1 Eumaeus atala
GTTACGCCTTAACCATCTCAAATTTATTAAAACATTCTTAACAGTTACAATAAATATTGAATATATATGCCTTCGCAGTACCTAGCTCAGTTGCTGCAACAGTGTGTCAATATTATTGTTATTACAGCACCACCGGGCTCCTCGTCGAGTTCGTCGTCTTCCAGCTCCTCCTCGTCTAGTTCAGAAGACGAGGGGGAAACTAAATCTTCTAGACGCAAATCGAAATCTAAATCAAAGTCTAAATCGCCAGAGAAGTCTCCCAAACAGATGGAGAAGTCTAAATCGCCTGGCGTGGACAAGGCACTTGAAGATGAAGCGAGCAAAGCGAAGGAAACCGGTGACGATGACAGTAAGATGGAGAATGGGTCGGATGTGAACGCAGACAAGAAGGAGCACCGCGCACTTCATAAGACCACATCCATATTCTTGAGAAATTTGGCGCCTACCATCACCAAGGCGGAAGTAGAGGCTGTAAGTTGTGTATACGAAAAAATACAATTGCTTCTTACTATATCTTTTATCTATCATGTTCAGCCACAGGACATGAAGTTTTGTATCCGATTTCTGGATACGATTAAAGATTTTTTTTTTTTTTTAATTGTATTATGTACTAGTCTGGTGTCAGAAATTCTGTGGTCCTGCCAGATTAATCTCTGTCCATGACTGATAGCAATCTCTTGGGAATAGGAGAATAGAGAAATAAATAGTAGCCAGTTTTTCTTCAGCGTTGACGCGTAAATGACATGATGCAATGAATAATTTGGAAGTGTTGTTTTTAAGTGTAACAGTACTTAAGGACAGATTATTACTAGCTGTTCTTAAAATAATTATAACTAAGACCTGGCTATATGAAACAGATGTGCAAGCGCTACGGTGGCTTCCTGCGTGTGGCGTTGGCGGATCCGCTGCCAGAGCGGCGCTGGTTCCGCCGCGGCTGGGTCACATTCCGCCGCGAGGTCAACATCAAGGACATCTGCTGGAACCTCAACAACATACGGGTCAGTTGTACACTTGTTGTCGAATCGCTACTGTGTTCGCACTCTACTCGTGGGTGTGCAGCGAGCCCATTCACCCCCACGTGAGGGCAAACTACGCTCTCACTTGATAAGCTTTATCGAGTTACATCTTAACACTTACATTTAGCGGGCGGCATTATAGCCTCTCCTCAGGAGCTACTTAAGCTATAAATAATGAATATGTATAACGTAGTAAGTTTGTGTTAGCTGTATGCCTTCGCGTTATGTTCAGCGTCATGGTCACCCTGATGCCAAGGTACCCAGTATACAAGTTGGTCACAATATATGTGCAGCCGGTGACGATGATGTCATCTCGGAGCTCTAGTACAGCGTGCTAACAGTATGGCGAGAGCCGAGGGGTGGAAGGGGCGGATCGCACGCTAAAGTGATATTCAGATATTGTGACTGAGTTGTTACGCGATATTAAGTGTGGATACTTTTGTGTTCTACAGTTGCGTGAGTGTGAGCTGGGAGCGATCGTGAACCGCGACCTGCAGCGGCGAATCCGACCCGTAGCAGGCGTGACGCTAGAGCGCGCTGTGCTGCGGGCGGACGCACGGCTGGCAGCGCGCCTGGCGCATCTGCTCGACACGCGCACGCGCCTGTGGCACACGGAGAGCGCCGCCGAACTTGAGCCGCCAACTACCGAACACGTGAGTTGCTACATACAGGAGGCTCGAGCGCGGTTTGTTTCCCTTAATTCTTATAGTACGAGAGCTGCCTGAAGTTTCATCTGTCGTATACTATTTATTAAAGGTTATGCTTGCATAATTTACATTTTTTTTTCATTATAATATTTAAATAAATTTCACAGAACTTCAGCCTGAATTCCAAGAATCCAGTTCTCCATAAGATCACGGAGCACCTCATAGAGGAGGCTTCCACGGAGGAGGAGGAACTTCTCGGTCTGGAGGCGTCCGCTGAGGCCGCGCCCGATCAACCGGATCCTGAACTGGTGCGGGTGCTGGACCGGCTGGTGCTGTACCTGCGGATAGTGCACTCTGTGGACTATTACAACCACTGCGAGTACCCGTACGAGGATGAGATGCCGAACCGCTGCGGCATTATGCACGCCCGCTCAGGGCCACCTGCTAATAAGGTATGGGTTTACATCATTTGCGTTTGCTTATTTTAGGCTTCTGTACCACTGAAGAAACCTTATATAGGATGATTTTGTTATCCATCTATTAGTTAGCAAGAAGTGAGAAAAATCCATTTCTTCCATTCAACCAACTTGACTACTACCAGTGCTAAAATTGATTATTTATAATTATAGAACAAATTAATATGTCGGTATGTTGATAGTTGAATTTTCGTACTAATAATAGTCCAAACTAAAAATTTTGCACCTATTTAGGATTATATAATATATGATTAATGAAGGTGTAATTAATATGTGTTTCTTCTCAGCCAACTCAACAAGAGGTTCAAGATTATATCAAATCATTTGAAGGCAAAATGTCAGCCTTCTTACAAGATGTGAAACCTTTGAGTGATGAGGAGCTTCAGAAGTTGGGTATCAAGGTAATTCATATTTTAAGTTTCAAATAGATAATAAGGGAGAAACCCTTTACATCATGGAACAGATGTAGCATGTTACCGCCTTCGGACAGCCCTCTAACAATATGATCATAGCCATCACACGAGGTCCTCACTGGTTACATATATCCTGGTAAAACGACATTTCTGAATAATTTCTCATTTTTACACCAGTACTTCATTCTGACGTGGGAAACGAGTACCATAGCCTTGTCTTTGCATTCATGAAGTTATTTGATGACATGTAGCTATTACCTTACACTTGTAACACCTACACATTTGTTTACTTGATAAATTTGTTTATACATGTCTTGAACAAACATATCTTAACACTTTAAGATATTAATGTATTAAAATTTTAATGACCTATTGGCTTAGTTGGTATGACAAAGGTCAAGAGTTTCTAGGTTGAACCCCGCATAGGTTGTACTTGCTTGAAGCTACTTTGTATGGGCTAGAAATTAAACATCCCCATAATCTAGAAAATTGAATATATTCCTGTTATCTAGTCCCTTTAATACAAGTCAAATACATATTGTGGTAAAATTGTAACACCAGATGTTTTTCAATATCAGGATCCTGATGCTGAGGTGGAGAAATTTATACAAGCCAATACACAAGAACTTTCTAAAGACAAATGGTTGTGCCCCCTGAGTGGGAAGAAATTCAAAGGTCCAGACTATATCAGAAAACATATATTTAATAAGCATGCAGAGAAGGCAAGTACTAGTCATTGTTGATTGTTATTGCTACAAATACATACAAAACTTGTAAAACTTTTTTTAGCGTACCAGTGTACGTTTACATAACATACAACGCAGGCGTTAGCTACAAGGCTGACACAACAGTATGCATTGTTCATAAACTTTCTTTTGTATGGATTCATGAAAAACTTTAAAAATGATGCAAAAATCTGTGTGCAGGTGGACGAGGTGCGTCGCGAGGTGTCGTACTTTAACGCGTACGTGCGTGACGTGCGGCGGCCTCAGCAGCCCGAGCCACCCGTGCGCTCCGCGCCAGCGCCGCCTGCCATGCACGCGCACCACGCGCCGCCGTCAGTACCGCTCATTTATACATTACTAGAAAACTGATACTGTTGTAGCCTGTACTGCAACAATCTGATATTGTGCCAAGTGGCACCGATCTGTATGTTTGGATAAATGATAGTCCAGGGTTTGTCACAGTATGACTATGTACTCTTTAGAAAAGCTATTACGTAAGTGATGACAAGTCGTTTATAAAGTTAAGCTTCTTGTCATCACGTCTCATAGTCATAGAAATAACCTAAGCATGTGTACCTCAACTGCAAAATGCATTCTGACGTATAAAGTTAATAGACATGCATAGGGGGTATATCTTCATCATCATCATTATTATTATTATCAGCCTTTATCGGACCACTGCTGGACATAGGTCTCTTCCAAGAAACGCCAAGACAGCCGATCTCCTATTACTCGCATCCATCTCGGATCAGCTACAGCACGGGATCGTCTACCCACCTGGCGAACAGTCGACCAACACTTCATTTTCATAAACGCGGCCTCTATTCCCGAACCAGATGGGCCACTAAGGGGGTATATAGATAAAAAAATGTGTTTATTTGTAATTCGATTTTCCTTTTGAAGAACAATAGTACATGTGTGGCACTGATGTCTTAAGTTTACGCGAATTTCGTCATTAAAATAAAAATAGTTTTACGGATTTTATCGCGATTAAATTTTATTTTCTGTTCAATCTCGTTTAAATCGGAATGCTGCTTTAAATAACTTAACGGCAAATAAAATTCGTCGCCTGAAGAATCTCATGCCCAAAGCACGCAGGATATTTCTAACGTCACTGATATTCTTGGAGAGATGCCGAGACCATGATCTCATCCCTACGTGTGCCAAGATTTCACCAAAAAATTATATACGAGGGTGCACTAAGACTATAAACCAGGCGAGTAAAAAGTTATTAAAATCCGACAGGGACAGAAAATTGAACAGAAATCCGTAAAAGTAGTTTTATTGTAATGATATGTGTGATATTTGTGAAACTCTTAATGTAAATGTCGTTATTTATTGCAGGTACGGCGGTGGAGGCGGCGGCGGTGGGGGCGGCGGAGGCGGGCGCGGCTGGGCGTGGGGCGGCTGGGCCCCGCCCGCGCCCTACGCGCCGCGGCACCCGCGCTTCACGCGCCCCAGGTAACTGCAAACTAGTGACGTGGCTGCAGACAGCTGTATACATCACCACCAGTGATAACACTACCGCTTACATAGCTTTACACCTCACCTCTAGTTGCTTACACAGTTTCACGCCTCATCTCACTAGCCATGTAAACAGTTTACACAGACGAACCTCTCCTCACCACATGCGCGATCGTTTATCACGGACAATTGTAGTGTCGTGTAAGGAAATTCAATCGATTGCGCTAAGATATCGAATCAGTTAGCAATTCGGAAATGATGTGATCGGGATTCCCGTAGATTTTTCAGATCTTCTGCAAGAAAATGCGACATCTCCGATTCATCGTGATATTTTTAACATATTTGCATGTTTAATAAATTACTCTGTTTATTGTTATTAATTTTTTCTAAATTATATTTCAAAAAATATTTAGCACGCATTTAAATATATATACTAGAGTTCATTATATTACTTGAGCATATAACATGATAGAAATTGTGTTATAAATTTTTTGGTGCTAACAACATAAAAGTATTTTAATATTATAAGTGACATTTTTCACTTCACGAAAATGTTAATCCGCTTCGGTAAAACAAAAAAGAATCATCACATCTTTGATGTTAGGTAGGTAAAATAGAATTAATTGCTTACTTAAAACAAATAAAAAACCGGCCAAGGACGAGTCGGGAGTCTTCTAAAAAGGGTTCCGTAGCAGCAAACCAAAAAATCTTTTAAAATTTCTAATCAATTTTGTTCAACCAACCCAGTTGTACCAAGGTGGGTAAGAAAGTTTTATTGAATCTTATAATCTTAATTTTTTACAATTTTCCTCTCAGCAGTATAACAGTTAGGAGGGAGGAAAATCGCATTTTTTACAATTTTCATCGCAGCGGTACAACACATAGCCCTGGGCGAAGTGGCAAATTTTTTACCACTTCATAAACACACACTATTACAACAAAACTCACAAATGATTGATTAGCGTCAATCAACTTGCTTAGAAACATCCATACCATTTAGAAATACCTATTCAATGACATGTCACTCAGCTATGCCCATGTATGTAAACGATGTTTACGAAAGTTTTCATCCCCATACAAGTAATGGAGTGCTACACTTCGTAATTTTATTTTTCCAATTTCAAACGTACGCATAATCTCCCGAGAGAAATATCCATGTAAAACTGGGGGTTCCGTTTTTGGTGATTTGGCTACGGAATCCTAAAAAGTAATGACGCAGTAATAAAGCATATACTTAATATGCTTTTAATACGCCTGCATGCTGTGTTCAGTAATATTCATAACGGCCATTATCTTGTTATGTAATAAATCTTATATCGTGATAAAATGTCAAGCAATATTTTTATTTTACCGCCAGCAGGATGTTGTGATAAACAATATTAATAGTGTTTTTTTTTATAAATTTGGAACTATCTATTTTTATATATTTAAAAGATATGCTTTTACGGCCGTTATATATATTTTTTTTAAATATTTATACACATATTTCATTGATTATTATTATTATTATTCCATTTACAAGGATTACATTTAAGTTTATGAAATATCAGCTATAGGTAATCGCGATAGCACAGAATGAGTTTGAGCATATTAATTAAATCGATATGGTCCACAAAATAAATTTTTAAATAAATAAGTATGTTTGTGCATTGATTTACATAGTTAGTTATTAAAGTGTGTTTTAACACTTAGGGAAGTTTGAACATCACATTCAGTGGTATGTACTGTTGAAAGAATCTCTAAGTTCTGAAAACAAACATTCGAAATTATGAATTATAAAATTACTCTAAACAGTATTTTTATAATTGATAATTTCGAATGTGTATTTTTCTAAACATTTAAAAATCTCAATCGATAGATAAAGAAAAAACATATACATGATAGTCACCCACATCAGCTACTTTGTAAAGTGTTTTATTATTTATAATTATTACAATTACTATAAAAATCATTGATTTACGAAAGTACACTGTCAGCGTCTCAAAACATAAAAAGTGCTCATGCCAAATTACGCACTTTGTAAAAACAACTTAAAATCAAGCGAGTAAGATTGATTTGCAGAAAAAATATGTTCATGTACAATGAATGACATTTTGGAATGACGGTTCAGTATGAAATCGTGCGTCTTGTGTTTTCGTAAATCAATGATAAAAATACAAATTCAACAATTATTTCTATAATAGTATTTTATATCATGTTTGCACACGAAGCCTGTCCACCCACGCCTATTGTGTTGCATGACCTTTATTTGTGTTGTCAGTGCGTTTGCAATTTCATACTAAATACTTACTAATGAATATGCTAAGTTTACTCCCCGTCAAAAGTATTGTAAATGTGACGGCTATCGCGTTTCGTGCGGTTTGTGACTTTCCGATCGTCCTTAGGAGGGGAGAAGGGAAAGACTCCAGCACGTCTGCATAACACCAATGAGGATATATATATGGGTGTCGGTAATCACCAAAAACCTTCGACCACTTATCACGACACGTTAACAATAAAGAAAAATGTTTGAAATTTGCAAAACAATTGTTTTTTTATGATAAAGAAAGTTTGTGAAATTTTGTGGACATTTTTGTAAAATTTGTTGATGTTCAAATTAAAATGTATATTAAAGGCTTAAACTTTCTTAAATATAAGAAAACAAGTTTGTGTGAAGCACAAATATTTCGGTGTTGCAATACTTTTGACGGAGTATAATAATACGCCTCAGTGCCGCTTTGTTGTGTATATCATGTTGAAGGTAATAATAATTTGCAGGGAAAACGTGGATCGCTCCCGGCCTATTATTGCTTACAACGATCTTGACTTCCCGGACAGTGGTGACATGTTCTGAGATAAAAAAAATTCTTTAAAACGGACGATTTACTGTGTTCCACCTTACTGACTTAAAATGAATCACACGAAATAGTATAAGGATAAATACAGTCTGCTAAAAAATCGTAACAGTACTTTGTATTATAAAAGTCACGGAGACTGACGCCATTGAATTTCAATCGTATTGTAAAACTTAATAAAGTGTCCGATATTATTCCTGTGTGTTTTTGTTATCCCTCCTCCCCACTTTGCCTAGTGATTGCCGGGAAGCTAAGATTTCCTAGTTTTCGGATAGTTGTAGATAGTGTGTTTGTGTTCTAGGCTGGAAGTTATCAGACTTGCAAAACAATTCAATACGGAAATTAACATGTACTTATATTCGGCAAAGAACTGTTGCTTTTGCTGTCTATATACTTTCTACCTACTATCTGTGCATTTGTGTGTTTGTGCGGATGTGTGTAGCACGATGTCGACTGATCACGTGGTATTGTTAAAGGGGCGGCGGCACGGAATTCCGTCCGATCGTTCACTACCGGGACTTGGACGCTCCGAGAGAACCCGACGAGTTCGCTTAAGCCCTGCAGCTAATACCAAGAAATGTACTTACCATTTATAGTTTAGAAGTCGAAAATATTTGTTTTTCGTACAATTTTAAGTTGTACATTATTTGTATTTATATCGAGTCTATACAAAGTTTAAGTTACAAATTTTTATATAAATTCATGTTAATGTGAATTTGTTTTCTATTATTTTGTATTGGGCAAAGTAGAAACCATTTCTTAAGTCAATATTCGAATATTTTAGTTTAGTAACGTGAGCCCATAGATATTGTTATTTTATATTTGTAGGAAATAAGTAAAACATTATATTCCACATTTGTCTCATTATTTTAAGATATACTAATATAATAATAGTAATAGTTCTCTGGACATTGCGGTTTTTAGAGAGCGCACAAAATAAATTGGAAAAAAAAGTTCGCCTTTATGGGTAAGGTATAAGAATTTGCACAATTTTGTGGACGACAAACCGACTATGTGACGGAACCGACAAACCGTTGTTGGTACAACGTGCTCCTTGATATCTGCTTAAAGTTTTTATAAAATCACTAAACTAAAATAATAATAATAACATAACTAAAATCGAAGCGTGGGCTTCCCTTTTTTAATTAGCTCTTTTTAGTCAAATTAATGGTACAAATATTTGAATATCAGGGGTATGTCTGGTTTCGCGAGGGCTTACATGGCCGTGGGTAAAGAGGGATGCAACTGCAGTATAATAATTATTCTATATAGAGTGCTAGAAGATTACCCAAAATTTTATAGCACTCTATATAGGATCGCAAAATGTACATCTCACAAAATGCTGGTTGTAATGACGCGGCCGGACCCCAGTGAATATTCTTATTGGTGACTTGGGGAAGGGTGCAGGCCCTGGATGAGCTCTAGTGGTGTTTGGAGCTCGTGACACGTTAGTGACCCAGTACCTGTTAAAACCACCGTGAGTATCATCTGTGCCGCTATAGTGAGGTGTCCCGAAACCGAGGTGAGGTGGTCATGCGGACCACGGCGGACGCCACGTACACATCTGGTCATCCCTCGCCACAGAATAACCCCATCCACTACCAAACAATGCAGTGGGGTGAAGCTTATAGCCTCGCCCCTTGTTTCATGGCGAATAGCAGCTCTTTGGCTTGTCCTTTAGTCCCCCCTTCTTATAATATATATCCCTATGATTGTAAGAGTAAGAAGCACTGTACTCTGAGAGCAAGCGCCTGCCTCCACGGCAATTCTTCCACCGTGTCCGTCTTTGTGCCCTGTAGGTATAAAGGAGGACAACGCCATTAATTGTTTATTAGGCGATGCGAGTCTTATCGGCGTTGGTAATTACTTACAATCTATAACATATAGTAATATTATAAAGAGGAGACATTGAATTGTTTGCTTGTTTACATTGAACAGGCCCTAAACTACTGAACCGATTTGAAAAATTATTTTACCATTTGAATCCTTCATTATCAAGTAGTGAACGTAAACTATACAAAATTTTCTAAAACGTTTTGTTCATTATGAAAACTTCGATAATGTAACCAAAGTGTTAAAAAAACAATGGAAGTAAACCTTTATTTAGATGCAGAAATTGTTGAAACATAACTGTCCCGGCAAACGTTGCTCTGTCATAAATTTAATTTGTTGTCATTGTAACGTGCAATGTTTACGAGGGTGACACGAAATTCATAATTTTTATATTTTTGTAAATCAATGAGTTCGTCATATTTGGTGAAATATTCCTGCGAAGCCGGGATGGACTGCCAGTTAGACTATATATTCTCCTGTGCAATAAAGAAAGAAACGTTTGAATATTATAAACAAGCAGAATAAAAATACATTACAGAAGTGACATACCAACAAAGTTATTTTTGTATTTTCGGATCAGATCAATGATATCACGATAAAGGCCAATTGCATTATATTACGTCCTTTCCATTCGGTGCTGAGTAATAACCTTGTATCTACTTCTCCGTACTTAGAATATGAAAGAGGTCAAGAGGAAAACCCGAAATAAATCTGATTGTCCGGGTCTAAATGTGTCCACGGTATGAGAAGTAAAAATGAATCTCCGTTTTTTATGTGGCGTACAAACCAGAAATCGGAACCATGTAGTGACTCCTCGTTACCGCATGGTTAACGATAATGCTGATGCCCCCTCCTTCACGTTATCCCCGAGTGCACTACAAGCTACTTACAAATGATACGAAACGCAATAGCGAAGTTCATTACTTATAATGCGGTATTATGTGAACGAGAAGTACCTCGATGATACCGGCGTAAAGTGACAGCGTCGCTGTCGCGTTTGATGCGGTCTGTGAGTGGCCGGTGGCCCATTAGGTTCCCACACAATGTATTATCCCTAATAGGAGGGCAACGCATCTGCGTAACAATCATACAAATGACCATGGGCGTTATTAGTTATTATATTATTAGCTCCGATCACTCGTTTTCCCCCTTATGGTATAAAAACCTCTGATCGTGCCGGTCGTATTCGGCTGCAAAGCAGCAATAGCACAACTTATTGGCAATTGCGTTTATTGTTGTCATAACAGCGTGTAAGACGTACTGTACCTTGACCTCTAGAATGAACGCCGCATGTTCCGTCATGTAACCATTGTTATTATTAGATGAAAATTACTCTGCATTTACTATTAGATTAAGACGATTATGTTATGGAGTAAGGCAAAATTTATAGTTCATACATGTAACCATTTATTACGGATTTATTATCCAGGATCTAGCGTAGGTAATCTATGGGGAACTTAGCACAGAGAGGTAAAGCCATGCTTTAATAAAGTCGTGTTACTTCGTAATATAGAACGGTGACATCGCTGTCTTGATGTCAACTTGGCACGACGTGACCGGGGGCGTGGAAGTACCTCGTTCCTACATATGCCGACATTAATCGGATATCTTTTCCCTATCTACTGCTCTGGTCAACGGACATTTCTAGGTATGCAATACATATCTGCACAGGTCTAGTTCACGATAATATACTACTCAAAACAAAATAAGGGCCACTAGTTTATTTACATTTAAGTGCAATTTATTAAACTGAAAGTAACTGATAAGTAGCATTATATTCATATTACGAACTCTTTGGTATTTGATCTCTTTATGCTTTTTTTTATTTTATGTGTTCGTGTTCCTAATTTGAAAGTATTGGCCATCATTTTAAGAAAAAATAATTGGATGTTATTCTTATGTTTTTCTTTGATTGTCTTTAGTAGTCTTTTTATCTTCCTTCGGTTATTTTAGGAAAAAATATTACTTTTTCAATTTTAATTGATTCATTGATCATCTCGCGTTAATCACGCCACCAGTACGGAGGCACATTGATACAATTACAGCAACCAGAGCCATAACTATGATTCAAGAAGGACGTTCTCAGCGTTACGTCGGTTTGCGGCTGGGTTTTTCTCGAAGAGCCGTCCGAAATGTATGGAATCGCTTCCAAGACACTGGTAGTGTTGCCAGGAGACCTGGTTCAGGTAGAGTTCACACAACAATGACTCATGAGTATCGGTACATCCAACTAAGTGCTCGTCGTGATCGTAAGTTTCAACACCACCTGCGGCTGACAACAGGCACCCGTGTCCGTGATCAAACTATACGTAATCGGTTGCACGAAGACCAGCAAACGTCAAGACGACGAGTTGTTTGAATTCCTCTGAGCAGGGTTCAACGTGCAAACCGTGAACCGGGGGATTAATCTGTGGGGCGAGGTGCTTTTTACAGACGAGTGCAAAGTAAAATTTCTTAGTGATGATCGGCGTGTTAGAGTGTGGAGATTACGCGGCGAGCGGTTTTCGGAGTCCTGCATTTACGATGTTGACCGTTTCGGTGGTCCCAACTTAATGGTTAGGGGTGGGATTAGTTTACACGGTAAAACCGAGCTCACCATTTTAAATACCGTACCGGGTACCGTAACTGCAGAACGTTACATCGAGGACGTCATCAGGCCTCAAGTTATCCCATCTGCACAGCGAGTGGGGCCTGGATTCATCCTGACGCAAGATAATGCCCGTGCACACACAGCTCGATCAACCCAAACTAGAATCCTAGAAGGATTTCATATTGAGGTATTACCATGGCCAGCTAACAGTCCGGATTTAAATCCGATCGAGCAATTGTAGTACTAATTGAAGCGAAGAGTTAGAGAGAATGAGCAAGGGGTCTACAACCAACATCAGCTGATTGACGCTTTAAAAGATGCTTGGGGGGAGATTCCAGATGAAAACGTGAGGAATTTAATCCAGAGTATGCATACGAGGCTTCTGGAGTGTATTGCTAAGAGAGGAGGACATACTCGTTATAAAAAAGTAGAAACAAAAGTTCCTGTCACTTTTGTTTCTTCTTTTTAAGCAGTAGTTTGTCTTTTTCCGGTGATTTTTTTTGTTCATGTTTTTCATTCAAAATGTTTTTTTATAAATACATAATAAAATTGGCCAATTTTATTATGTATTTATAAAAAAACAATTCATGATCATTATTTTAAGCAAATTGTTAGCCTATATTATAATCAACAACCTTATTTTGTAGTTACATAAGTTAAACAAGTTAATGTCTTTATTATTCTCATGATACATCAAAAAATCTTAGTGGCCCTTATTTTGTTTTGAGTAGTATATATTGTAGATAATAGCAAGCATTATTATTTTATATTCGTTCTATTCGGAGCGAACGGGCAGTCGGATTATCTCAGCGAACACCGACATTCAGGCTCGCTTATCACTAAGATGAATTCGCTACCACCCTTGATACACGGCACTTTGATCGATCATAACCTACCGAACAAGTCTTGCCTGCCACGTGGTCTAGCGTGAGCATGTCCAACCACAAATAGCGATACACCGGGGATCAGTACCCGGTAAGATCACCGATGTTGCATGTACCGCAGCACTGCGAATGTGACGTAAAAAGTTTTTTTAATATATAGAATAGGAATTAGAGCATTTTTACGACTCCCGAGTCACGACGCCCATGAAACATCCACATAATTACTATGCCAATGCGTTGCTCTCGTTAACTCCATCCACCGATGGGCCACCGGCTACTCACAAACCGCACGAAACGCGACACTGAAGAGGTCATTTTACGGTGGTATTATGTGAGCGTACAAAATATATTTCGTCGTATACCGTCAGAAGATGGAGCCGCATAATTATGGACCGCATATTAAATCCCTAGATAAAAATACAGGTAAGATAGAGCACAGCATGTAGAATCCTGTATGCTGTGGTGTCTAATTCACGAAGACAGAAATCGGAGTAGGACATCGATCTTATTCATTGAACGTGTGCAAAATCTTTTAGCGTTATAAAACGAGGATAGTCTAGCATTCACGGGCTCTTTGTCTATATGTAAGTATTTGGTATTCAAGTGAGAAGCCGGCACACTACCGCAGAAGTGAGGATTGCGGTATCACGACATGCGCTTCCACACACAGTGACGTCATATCTTTGTTCCTGGTAGCCACATTAAATTTAACACACCAACACAAAGAGGTTTAATATTCAACAGGTTTTGTGGTCAAAAATAGCCCCGGGTGACCTCGAAATCTGTTAACTGCTCTACAATTTGGCCATAAGTACACCTGTCAATTTACGGAGATATTTGAGACGAGTAATGTCATTTTACATAGTTAAAAGTTTCATCTATACTAGACAATAAAAGGTGTAAGAGGTAGTGCCATGCTGCAAAGATGCATGCATGGTGCATGACACTACATCCTTCTATGTAACGGAATTGGGCCGGCACGAATTGTGCGGTTTGTGAGTAGCCGGTGGCCTATTGGGGGGGGGGGGAAGGTGAAAAGGAGTGCAACGCATCGGCATAATTATGCTAAAGTTCATGGGCGTCGGTAGTCGTAGAAAGGCTCTGATCGCTCGTTTGTCCCCTTATACCATAAAAAACTGCTAAGAATAATATAAAACTGAAGAGTTTGTTTATATGAACGTGCATATATCAGGAAAATATATATGCAATACATCAAAAACTTCCCGAATTAAAAATATTTTTGTGTTGAATAGTCCATTTATCGAGGAAGGCTATGTAGAATGACGTTACGTTGAATAACAAGGCGTTACACGGGAGCAATAGCAGGGTGATCCAAGTGGCACATAAGAAGCAAGTCTTTACAACCACCCAACCGTATGAAAATAATGTCTACTGAATTTGGAGGAAGCGAGACAAGTAGGTATGTGAGTATTATTACTAATGGCACTGCGATCTTTTTTTTTTTGGGAAAACGTATTTACGCGTCTTCACTGGCCCTGGGTTGGGGTCCAGTGGTTCGGTGTGCGAAAACAACCGCGAGTGCCAACAGTGTCGCCTTTGGTGAGGTGCCCCTGAACAACAAATCAACAGGGCACCTCGACGGCCAGTCAGCCCCCTAAGGAACCGACACCACCTCCACAAATGGGGCTCTCCCGCACCACAGGACAACCCCACCAACTTTGTGCAATGGGATGAGGTCCCTTCCTCGCCCCTTGCCCCGTGCGCAAAAGCGTCGTCTCTTTTAGCTCTTTTCCCCTCTTATAAAAGGGGTACAAAGAACACCCGCCTCTTCGATTCAATTGGCTTCGCCCAAGGCGTCTGGGTTCACCCCAGGCTACTGAGCCCCACCGCCACGACAAGGCTTCAACCGTGGTAGGGAATGGCACTGGGACCTGGGTTCACTCTGCCCGTAAGGGATCGGAGCCCAAGATGTTAAGAATTATCTAACCTTTTTTTGTGATACGGGGAAACGCATTTACGCGCCATCACCAGCCCTAGGTGGGGTCGCATTTGGTGAGTTGCCTCAGAAAAACCACCCATTAGGGCGACGGAGTCCGGTCTGTCTGCTAAACACAACAATGCTCCGACTACTCGGTTGTCTCATCATAAGTAAATACTGAACCTGGGTATCGCTGTCAAACATGGAAGACTTACTGCGTGCCTAAACAATGCCACCTCAACGAAAAGCACTCCTTATGCTTAACTTGTTAGGTTACTTTTGTTGTTCATAGTGGTATTAAAAGGAGAATGGTCTTACTGGGCCGGGCGTTAGATAATAGTAAGCGTGATCAAGTGGGGAGGGATCTATCTGAGAAACAACCAGGAATAGTAGATAATGGCGCAGACTAAGTGCTATCTATTTGGTATACTAATATTGTAATCTGGGTACTGTAAATTAGCAAGATATTTGTAATCTTTGTTATACATAACACTAAATATGGCTCATCTCAGCTAGATTATTTGCACGTTAGTTTGTGTTCAACTAGCGACCAGCCCCGGCTTCGTCTGTGAATAAATTATACACTCAAATCTTCCTCGCGAATCGCTCTATCCGTGAGTGGCAACCGCTCGGAAATCCGTTTCGTAGAAGTAGAAAAAAACTTTATTTGGAACAAAGACAACATTACTCAGAGAAAGCGACAGAAAAAAAGGTTAAAACTGTCATATAACAATAAACAAAAACAGAAATTCTCAACAAAACAGCACAGAAAAAAACACAGGCACAAAATTATTCACTTAAATCAGTAATGTAGCTTTTCCCCGAAAAGGGATGCCACTCGGCAGAAGTTGGAAATACAATGCAGTATTTCCAACACCTATATTCTGTGGCACCCTTGGGGGTGGAAAGGAAGGAAAATATTACAACAAAATAAAATATATATACACAGTGACAGCTCAGAACAGTAAGAGATAAATACAAAAGCCTTGTTAAATACACTACTTACATAGATATACATATACAAATATGAACGTTAATATACGCAGTATAAAATGATCTAACGAAAATAGCACATTCAGTCGAAGAACCCTCAATATGTTATATTATGCAGCAACCAAAATAAATACAGAACTACTACTAAATAGGAAATAACATTTTTGTAGGTCAAGTAAGTGAGATCTTAATTTGGATTTATAATACGTTTAATGTTTTTGCTGCTCGTGTATTGGTGACGGCAGATTATTCCAGCATTTGGTTCCTGCATATCTAACGCTACCTCGAAAATCCAGTAGGTTTTGGGAAAATCGATCACATACAGACAGACGGCTTTTGAGCACTTTGTTTCATAATGAGTATACTTGTATACAAAAGTTTCACTTGCATCGTGATTTCGTGAAACCACGCCATTAACATTTTCTGCGAAATCTTTTTTATGAGTTAAGATGCTGTTTCCAGGTATTCTAAGTGAAAACCAATAATGATTGGATACTACTAGGAAAGGAATACAAAAAAATATTAATGACAGGCACCATTTTTAAGTTTTTGTTCCTCTACTTTTGTTAACCCCCAACCTTTGCGTGCGCGCGTGTACACAAAATCTTAGTTATTTTTTTACTTCTATATGCTGAATTATTTGAAATAAGTTTTGGTGAAGAGTAATAAGGTAATTATTTTATCATGAAAATTTAACTAGACATACCTACCGCTGTGAAATACAGGTGAACCTACTTATTGTAACCTGGTCATTTATAAAGTTAAGATACAGAAAACTGAACTCCGATCTCTTTTGTCGCAAGTATAGAATTATCCGCGCTTTTTTACAGTACCTATAGGAAGCCAAACGAGCAATAGCAGCCTTTTGACGACTACTCACGCGCATAAACATCTCATTGTTGTCATACAGATGCGTTGCCCTCTTTTCTACCTCCCTTTACAATGGCTAACGGCTATTCGCAAACTACACGTAACGCGACAGCATATCTGTCACTATACGGCGGTGTCAAATGAGCGAGAGGTACCTACCGCACCGTGCCGGCCCAATTCGGCTGCATTGCATCATGGTACTACCTCGTACCGACTAGTTCTTAAACCGACGAAGGAAAAAATCCCCTTAATGAAAAGATTGAAAAAAAGTAAGTCAATGATTTCATTTGAACAGAATATCTAAAGTTTTAAGTTATGATAGGAGGGCAACACATCCCTGGTCAGTATCTAAATAATCGCATTACTGTATCCACTTAATCTGCTGCGATTTACGCAGGATAATGGCCAGGGATCATGTTACTTTAGTTATTATGTGCAAATGAAATAAGCGACTCACTCATTCAGCCTATATCTGAACAAAACTCTCATTATCCAAGGCTTAGAAATGCTCAAGGTGAAAATCAACATACCTGCTAATATGGGAATCAAAGCAGAATGCTTCCGCCTTGGTGTCTTAGTACGTGCAATCGTTCACCGTACGCCCTTTCATTTGTTTATAGCAGTTGTATCGCCTGATATCAAGCGGCGCCTATAAACATCCGCACGAATAATACTCCTGAAGTATCATGCAACTTGCTTACGGCTCAATTTCCTGTAATGCAGCAACTGTGCTACCTACATATCTGTAATCTTATGAAGGATATCTTTACCAAGTACTGAAAACAAAATGTATGAAATTTGTCCTATTTGGTAAAGGCGCCGCTATTGAATGCTCGTATAAAATATTATATACATAAGCGCGGTAAAGCGTTACGCTCGATCCGTTACTGTTTCACGTACTTTGACTGCTAATTTTTTCATACAGCGCGCCTGCAATAACCTAAGAGTTGATTACAATATAATCTCTAGTAAAGGAATGTTCATGATAAATTACAGTATTGTTATAGTTTGATAAATGATGATAGAGGTCCGGGGCAGTCCGCTCCGGTCATGACATATTCCTCGAATGAATCTCGTCTCGATAAGTACAAAGCATAAAAAACATAACCACGCAATCATTCATACATTCTACTTAAATGGTATTGATGAGGCAATCAAAACACGTTTATTCAAATCCTGTATATAGAGTGTACAAGCGCATCCCGTCACTTCGTCTGCGCTTCATACACACCCCTTTTCCTCACAGTGATATATTTAGTTATAAATCTTTTCTTTATTCAAATGTGACCTAGAGCAGACACTTACATTTTTTTGTATATAATATTATTATATATAATATTAGGTTTATAAAAAGTATTTTAGCTACAGCCGAATTTGATTGGCTGGTATTAGTGTTAATACACAACCTAGGAAATCGTTCTCGTTCATTTGTCTGTACCAAGGGGAGCGGGGAGAGAGTAGAGCTACGGCTGGCTAGGACGTGTAATACCGTCTATACCCCTGCTCCTGCCTTCAGTAGCTATAATTAGAGGGCCCCGAATCTGCAGGCAACTGGATCCCTCCAGTGATAGGCCTCGGAGATCGAAGGCAGCACTTCAAACAGTCCCCACGATGTCTCGCCTAAACGGCCGGTTCTCATCCCGGCCCAACGCGAGTACAGAAGCAGGACAGTTAAATCCGACTACTTACGTTACTCTCTAATAAGTAAAATAATGCAATAGCCCCATTTTAGTCGGATGTGTTAAATATTTAAAATCTAAATAAAGTGTAAGTCACACCTGTAAATTTATGTTGTAGTGTACTTAAATATACACAATTATGTGGGGAACTATGTACATGTTTAGATAGTTGCCTATGCGATAGAAAGCCCTTTTCTTGCCTTAAATAGGATTTTTTGAAATAAATTTAAATAGTTTCCAAATGCCTGTACAAATATCCTACATGTGAAATTGTTGACTCCGAGACAAGCTAACCTGCCTGCCTACTACCGGATTATCAGTTATTATAAATCATAAAATTAATATGTTAATAATCGATTATTAATAAATTAATATCCTAATAATATAGATTATATCATCTCCAAGCTGTCGCTCCGTAGTATCAAAATACATGATTGTAATTTAGCAAAGATCAAATTTGAATAGCTGTTAGCAGAAGTAGGAATGATTTAAAAACTTTCAAGGCAAGGCCACATTTTGAAATGAACGTCCTGCCGGTGTTCTGGTGATTGCGAAATAATCTCTAGTAAGAGGTAGATGGACATTTGCTACTCTTTCCTTATGTTGTAAAAAAATCCTTCGCAGCAACGTACGATAAGTATTCTTCTATGTATAAAATTAAATAATACTGACAACTTCTCCGCTTAAACTGGGACTAAAATCTCGAAAGTCTATCGATACGTTCTCTGCATAACAAAATAAAACATGCCAGTACGCTGGTTACCGTACATGTTGCCGTAACTCAGCGTGCTATGAAAAGAGCCGTCCCCTGGGTATTCTTGATCCGAGATAGTCGGAAGGATAAGCTGGGTTTGTGGCAGCGGACCGAAGAACATATAGCCAACGAGGCTCTGAAATAAGTGAGGGCCACTGTGGAGTGAAGAATGATCTTCGAAGAAATGGGACGACTAACTCAGCGGACAGATTAAAGTATGATGATAATAGGGCGACCATATCTTAGATTATGACCTGAGATATCACGATTGAGGCCGGGTTTTGCCAATGTCAGGGTTTTTTAAATTTTCTAATAAATACACATTCTTAACTACTACAAAGTCTCAGGATTTTTTAATAGAAATAGGTTATTATTTGGATCATTTGGTGTTTTCATCTGGTATCTGGTACCAGAGTAGCCCTTGTAACTGTATCTGTAACCGTAAAACTGTTTCTGTGTAAACAATGAAAAAATCCCATTTTTGAGGACGGAAGAGAAATGGCATATTATTACGTTAATCTGCCATTTCTCTTGTTAGATAACGATGTCTATGACGAACGTGAAAATTCTATAAAGTATTTGTCTATGGTGGGCGCTACTTGCACCGCTCGTTGTCTTTTTAAAGGGCAATACATGAATGCAGCGTCGATGACATCACTTGGCTTTTTATTGAAGGAGTAATCAAACGAGTATGGTCTTATGATAAGCGGCTGCCACCGTCCATAGACATCAGTCCCAGTATCATGTTCAGTGATAATCCTCATGTGGTGTCACAATTAGAGTCACCCTGGGAATTCCTGGGACGAAACAACAGATTCTTTTAAGATTTTGGACATAGATAACAGAGCTTTGGATATCCTTCAAGGTGGACTGATACCGTAGGAAGCCGCTGGCATGGCCGTGATTTGTGGCGCACTTTGGAAAACACCTACGTGTGCGTCATAATAACTGACGATAAGGAGTACTGTTGTACTTAAAACGAAATTCGATTTTGATTAGAAAAATATCACTTTGATTCCGAATTCATTTTGACTGTGCATTGAACCTTTACATGTGTATAGTGAATAAAAACGAAATGACATTGTCACTTACGTGCATTACACGAGTTTAAGCATTGTCACTGGCCGTAGTGTGTGTATCGTTTTATTTAATTAAAATAACAAAATCTAATGCATATTACATTAAAATATTAGCATTCTTCACATCATCTCTACATAATCTTCAACTGTTCCGAATTTCAGAATCCTTCATTATCTTCTTTGAAAAAGGGATAGGTTTTTTTTTATTTACGTATTAACACATAGATGCCATCGATTTTTGTGATGGGCGAACGTGGTAATAGAGAATGCACCTGTACTGAACACATAGACGGAGTAGTATAATAATTTTCAGGTGGTAGAGCCATGCTGCATTGCAGCGGAATTGGGCCGGCACGACCAGGGAGGTACCTCTCAATCACATAATACCGCCGTAAAGTGACAACTTCCGTGTCGCGTCTCGTGCGGATTGTGAGTAGCCGGTGGCCCATTGTTCTACGCATCGGCATAGTAATTATGTTCACGGGCGTCGGTAGTGATAAAAATGCTCCGATTGCTCATATGCCCCCTATTCTATAGTGATAATAGTAATAATAGTAGACGTTGGCAACTAAAGTTGAAGGGCGAGAACTGGCTACCATTATTAAATTGTGAAATTTAAAAATCCCAAAGTTAAAAACCGACAATTATAAGATTTACAATATTACATTGTAGGAGATGAAAACACGTCACACCACAGGGCAATACACGCATATGAGAAATGTATGTAACGATACATGTCACATTGTCACAATATACACCAGCAAATGGCCAAAACATATTTATTATTATTTTGTTCACATCTGCAAATCTATTCTTATGCACGTTTACGTACGTATAAGGTAAAACCGGTCAAGCGTGTGTCGGATACGCAGGGCAGGGTTCGCAATATTATCTGTAATATTTGCTCAATAGCGGGATATGTAGGTACTTGGACTACTAGTTTAGGTATTCCTATAGGCACAAGACGGGAGAATCTTCATTTTCTGGTTCCTTAACTTAAAAGAAAAATACTTTTTTGGCTGTTAAGAAAAATTTTTCGAGAACGCTTGAAGTTATCATACAAGAAATTAATGTCAATTATAGTACGGTAATGTCAAATGGATTATGGAAGAATTTTAAACTTCAAAGTCAACTCAAGCAAAAGATAATGGCACACAGGTATTATTAAGCTCTCAAGGAAATGACTACATACAGAAATAGGGACCAGCGCATAGTACATGTGCTATCATTATAGCCCCGTGGGCTGAGACATTACAAAATACATATATTGAAAATTTGAATGCGTATGAAAAAAAACAATCATTCTAATAACCTAGTCATCATTACTTTAATGCTGATACACCAATTGTTTAGTTTTGTTTTTCTCGCACACAAGTATATTTTTTTTTTTATTTCAACACTGAACATACGTTATACATTATTGGGCATGTGTGAAGAACTAGCAACTTTCACCGGAGACGCTCTTTTGTATCTCACTCTTGTTCTTTTTCCAACAGCGGCCAGAATAATATATTTGTAAAACTATAAATACTTCGTAATATGCATATAATTATTTTCCTTTAAGTCATTCCTATGGAAAGAGATAGACATCGAAGGCATAATAACAGAGTGTCGTTTACCTTCGTTTGTCTGCGGAACCCTAAAAACCGGACATGTAAAGACGGAGTGTGTATTTTCCAATGACTATATGATAATAAACGCTGTGAATTATTCGCTGTAAATGTAATTCGTCAATAGTCTATTATCATATTTTTTGTGCTGGCTCTGTATAAATTAACTATCGTCTATTATTTAAACGAGACTTTATTTCTGTGAAATTTCCTTAAAACAATCTCGAAATTTACTGCCATGTACAATGTTGCTCTCCTTCCCCATGCCACATGTAATGCGTCACCAGAAACTCAGAAACTACACAAGTAGGCGGTATCGTGGGAGCAGGAGGTACCTCCCCGAATGTGCTGGTACAATTGTGCTGCAACGTAGGCACTACAAGGGGTAATGTAAACCATAATTTTAATTTTTGAAGAAATTTTTTTCAGTCATAAGAATGTCAGCTGGACTAACACTAAGTAGAACGGGCAGATCTCCATTAAGGCCATCTTACAGAGAAATATAAATTTTTTTCGACCATCGCGTCGTCCAGGTCAGCAGTAAGTCCGAGTCCGTCGGTGCGAGGAAGTACCTGCGGTAAAACTGTGTACCAGCTCCCACACATGACTGGAGTTTACTCGAACGAAAATTATTCGGAAATAAATAAAACTTAAAGATATGTAAGCGTTATAAGAGCTACTGTAGTGTTGACATCGCTGTATCACACGATTTCTCTGTTCATATTTTGACACCTTAAACCGTTACTTAAGGAGTAAACTGCATTAACAAAAGTCTAAATTTGTGCTTATCATCACAATTAACTCATTCGAGGTTCAATGAATTATAATTCTCTCAGTAGGTGCGTATGCTTACGTTGATCTTAGGTTGAGGTTTATACATAATCCTTGACGCGTGAATCAGTCGCTTGTCCGGTTTGTATTTTGTGCGCTGTTTATTTATAATGCGAGCCGCCGTGAAACAATAACATTGCGAAAGGGAAGCTGCGCAAAGATGGTGCTCCTAGGCTTAATAGTGTTAGCTTTATCGACTCAGGCGCTAGCCACTCCACATGGTTACGGTGTGAAAGGTGGAGCAGCAGCTAAAGGTTAGTCTTATACATCTCTTAATTGTCTCTTGTCCTGTCTTTAAGATTCATTTAAAATATGACAAAATTTAATATTTGTTTATAACTGATTTAATCGCTTAGTTCTATAATTTAATAAATATGAAAATAGTGCGGAAATGTTACGTTTTTACTTACTGGTTATTTTGTAATATAATTTATATGTCTTTATCGCTCACTTTATAATGGGTCCATTACTTGTCGGTGGTTAAACATGAATTATATTGGGCGTTAAAAATCGTTAATCGTACGTAACCGTTAAATAAATACTTACGTTAGTTTAAAAATATTACACGTATAATCGATTACATAACATTTTTTTTTAAATCAAAATATTTTTTACTGTTCTGGTAGTCACCACTAAGACGGAATGTATTATTGTCTATAATAATTGAATGCTTATGTTGGTACTGTGGCGTTTGAACACAAAGTCCCACTCGAACTTATGTGTTAGATGAACAATATCCCTTGATAATTTACGTACTAGGTTACCCGTATACAATATCCCTCGTCTTTCCCTGGGGTCCTTCAGCGCAAAGACTTAGTTCCTACATTTTAAGTGGATCTGAAGCAACGCCATTGATAGCAATCATCGCATGGAGCCATTCGTGTCAACCGTCTACAGTTGACTATGACCTTAAATTTTGATGTTTAGACATAAAGACGTATACCTTACATTTAAGTGTTGGGTTGTACATGAATTTTTCTCATGTTTTCTTGATTTTATCTTTTATGATTTGGTAGTACCTATTTGTCTACGGAAGAACAAAAGTTGTAAAACAACTAGGACTGAAGTAAATAAATAATAAAATTCAGGTTTTATGAAGAAGAGGTCTCATTCATCGCCATTATTTTGTTTCTTATACTCTAATGGTAGGGTAGTAGTACCATTGTTGCACTACAACAAAGAGGCGGACAATAATCCACTTTATTTCAATACGGCTATCTTTATTGAATTAAGTATATTACACGAACTATGGCGCAATTTCACTCAGCCGTATTCAATCCGGCTAATCGATGGCCTGCCACAAGACAAAACAGCCCTGTTTTTGAAATGTCTTTCCATAATGTAATATTATACAATACGACTAGACAGATAGATTAATTTTCCCAAATGAATTCCACTCTTTTATAAACGAGTTTACTCACGTTTTGATATTATCACTATAATCACTATATAGTAAAAACACGTAGATTGTTCTTCCTCTTATTTTGAAGGTGTTTGTGATAGTAATTATAGGTGTTCTTTATTACCGCTAATCAAAACTTCGTGTGAATTGAAGTGAGTGTTGTAAATTCGGGATATGGGGTAAGTCTGAAGATGTCGTTTTCCAATTACCTACGCTAGCCTCTCATAAAAAGATAACTCACGTGGAAGTTTTAAGCTGTAACTATTGTCTTGCACAATTTTTCTGTCACGTTTCGTGCGTTTTGTGTATAACCGGTGGCCGTTTGGAAAGGAGGAAGGAAGGAGGCTAACGCACATGACGATAATAGTACAGATGGTTATGAGCGTTTGCCTCCATAATGTAAAATAAATGTTTGCTTCACGAGGGACTCGAGTACATCACGAAAATATTTCGGTCGAATACTTAATCCGTGTGATGTCGGTTTATCTTCTTTAAATGTGTACCACAAAAAAATCTCGCCTGAACAATCACCATGACTCGTTTTATGACCTATGTGAAAAAGCGCTAACACAGTTTTGTTACTGAATCGATATAGGAAAGTCCATATACAACATACACTTGTGATGTAGGAGTAGGTGCCGGGGTGATGTGCCGGTTTTAAAATAATTAATAGTTTAACTATATTTCTAATACATATTTTATGATTTTCGAATTATTTAAATGATACATTTATTGATAACCGTGGGCTGATGATATTAATAGTGGTCGTAGAATGATAAACATGCAAATATGATGTATTAGAAGTTATTCGAGTCACTCTACGTGACAAGCAGTGTATAGAAATACCTTCGTTCAAGCAGTAGGAACTAGGTACGGCACCCGTTATCCTTCGTGTCATATAACTTTAAAATAAATCCATTATCATTATAATTATATATATTATTATTAATATATAATATTATTAATATATATTATGTATTTTAGGTTTACTCAATAAGTGCTTCAGTAATGACCCTATATCGTGACGACCCCGGGATATTATGTATCTATATTTTTACATTATTAAGCGCTGTTTCTTCAATTAGTCTAGTACTTTAATAGGGGATTAGCACCTAATTACAGTAAGAGTTAGTGCTGGCTGCAACGCACCATGCCTTGCTGCCGAATTGTGTCTGCTCGGGTGGGGTGGTGTCTCCCACTCACACGATACCGCCGTAAAGATACAGCTATACTCTCGGGTTTCGTTCCTTTTGTGTGCTTCCGTGGTCCATGGAGGGGAGGAGGGAAGGAGGATAATATGCCGGCACAAATAAGAAGCGGATAGCTAAGGGCGTCCGTAGTCATAAATAGTATAATTTTATTATAAAATCTTAAATTAAATCTTGTGTTGTTTTAGCTGAGGCAACAGCCACTGCCGGAGCATTTAGTGGACCACCGATACCCCTGTCGATACCCAGCGGTGCGGGATATTCCGGCTCTTTCTCGAAATCGTCGTCTTCGAGCTTCGCTTCATCCAGTTCAAGTGCAAGTTCCAGTTCCAGTTCCTTCAGTTACAGCGGAAGCGGTGTAAATGCGATCAATGATTTCGGATTAAATAACGGTTGCTCAAATGGATTGTGTCAAAATAATGGATGCTCGTCTGGAACTTGCCACAACAATGGCGGTGGCGACGTAAAACTTGCAGCTGACAACGGCAAATATGAAAATTCCGCACAAGCTACAGCCGGATCAAAATTATTTGTTTCGTCACCTTATGATTTACAGCAAAGCAATCAGCCCTGCCTAGGTGCAAATTGTGATGACGACGATAACAAAAAATGTGTTTCAGGGCAATGTGCTAATAATAATTCCCCTGTTAACGCTTGCACTAATGGAGATTGCTCGTTGACTGATAATAAAGTACCTTCTAGTACAAATTGCATATCAGGCACGTGCGGACAAGAAAATACCGAAACGACATTCGGAGATACATCATCTAATGATGTTAAAATTAATATTCCTGGGAAATTTACAAATTATAATGATTTAAATGGTCCAAGCCAAAACGCATACTCTAACAAAGCCTTCGAAAATGGAGACACAAATAAATGTTTTAATGGAATATGTAAGTCAGCTTCGCATGCATCAAATCTACCCAATAATTATGATGGAAACACAATTCAATCAAACAAAGACTTTAGTGGAACATCAGCATCAAGTGGCAATCAAGAATCTACGGATTATGGTAAATCATCTACTTCGGAACCAGAATGCATAACTCATGATTGTGTTTCACCTTCACAAAGCCCTAGCTATGATAATGCACATAGACCCACGAGTTACGAGGTTCCAATTTTAGGAACTACTTTACCTAACAATTTTGACAAAAAGGAATTATGTACTTCAGCGGAATGTCAACAAAATGATGTCCAAAATAGCTATTCAAATAATTTGCCAGTTCCTGAGTCGCCAGATCAATGTAGTGGTGGAATCTGTACATCGAAAACCCCAATCCCGCCTAATGGAGAATATCCAAAATCTTTCACTCCCTCCTATAATGTACATTCTAACGAACCCACTAGTCCTTCCACAGATTCTATAAACTGTAAAGGACCAAACTGCGGAACATCTATAAATGTAGTTGCACACAATAACCAGCCCAATCATGCAAATTGTGGACCCTCAGGTTGTGGTAATGTAATCCCAGCCAGTACCACGGTCCCAAAAAAATCATATGGATATGGAAGTAGTGAAAAGCCTTCCAGTGATAACTATTTATCCGTACCTGGATACGTAGATTGTAAAGGATTAAACTGTGATACAACAGGTTTTCCAAATGCTAATCAGCCTACTTATAATACACCCGTAAACTGTGGTTCATTAGGTTGTGGTCCGACTCTTCATTCGTCATCCTCTACGGGCCCTTCCGACTGTAAAGGGCCAAGCTGTATTCCAAACAATATTCCAAGTGTAACTTCTGACACAAAAAATCCTTCTTTTATTAGTCCTGGTAATTGTGGCCCATCAGGTTGTGGTAATATTCCACAAACTGGTGTGATATACTCTCAAAATCAACCTGGGTATAAAAACATCGAAAAGGTTACGCCATCTGGTGAATCCTCATATGCTCCCTCTGGAAACCAAAATTGTAACGGAGAAAACTGTCGTACTCCAACATTTCCAAGCGCGGGCGCACATGTGAATCATCCTGCTAATAATGTTGCTAGAAATTGTGGATCATCAGGTTGTATTCAGCAAACAGGTACCACATCACTTTATAATCAACAACTTCATGGAGGGTTAGCAACGTCAAATTCATTTGGTCAAGGCTCTCAATCTTCTTCGTCACCAAGTTGGTCAACACTTAGTACAGTTTCTTCAATTCCATCTGGAGGTTACACAAATCCATTTTTAAGTTCATCCTACAAACCAAACCCATCAATTGCTTCGCCTAAAACGGAACTTGCTCCTCCAAATGAAGGCTCCGGACTTGGTATTCATTCCGAGCCTTTTGGCGTATCTAAGCCATTACATACATTAAATGCCAATCAAAATACTCAAGTATATACAGGAGGTTTTGGAGGTTCTCAAGGTAGCCTGGATCAAAGCGTATCCATCAAACCCCACTCAACAACAACGGTAGCTCCTGGTTCCATAGCAGTTACTAGTCCATCTAACTTACCTTCAATAGCACATGCTTATCCATACCCAAACATTCCTACTTCTGTCCCGAATGAAAACTCTGGACTTGGACTTCATCCTTTAGATATATCGAAACCAAGCACACCTAAGGAAAATAAACCCATTCAATTATATACTGGTGGCTTTGGAGGAGCTCAAGGGAGCATTGACCAAAGTGTTGCAATCAAACCATTTAGCCAACCAACAGCTGCCCCGATAACAGTAACTACTCCATCTAATCTTCTTGTAACACCACAATATAGACCAATAAATTCAGTTTATGGGCAACACACACAAACTCCAATTCAAAATGAACCCCTAATTCCTATATCACAAACACCTGTTAACAAAGACACGCAAAAAGAAACTCCTTACACGGGTGGATTTAATGCACCAAGTGGTTTTTTAAAACCCAATGATTATACTATGCCATCAAAGGTTCTTCTACCTACTAAGCCTGCACCTTGTACTTCAAATAACTGTGGTTCCCAGATAAGCCATTCCTCATCATTAGCCAATGCATTCCATAGTAACTTTGCAAATGCCAATGCACATGCAGTAGCCAGTGCGACCGCTTACACTGGTGGGTTTGGAGGACCTCCCGGTTTGTTCAAGCCATTTGATGACGGCAAAATCTCTGGACAAGGCGCATACGATGGAAACCATTCACCTAGTTTCCATGGGGCACAGGGAGGTTTACAAGGAGCTTTGACTCATACTAATTTGGGATATAGTAGCAACAAACAAGATGAGAAAGGCATCTCTGACAGTGGAGCAGGTTCCTTATTTAATAATGCCGGCGCCATAGCACATGCAAATGCTGTGGCTATCGCTGGTGCTGGAGCTCATGCTGGTTCTAATGGAGGTGGTGTCAAGGGCTGTTCATTAGGTTGTAATTCCGATAATGGACATGGTGCTGACGGTTTAGATCTATTTGGAAATAACGTCAACGCTGGAGCAATAGCGTCAGCTAAAAGTATTGCCGGAGCGGGCACTTATGGCATCGGTGGCAGCTTTGCCAGCAGTTCTGCCTCAGCTCATGCATCAGCGGGAGCTGGAACCAAAGGAGGTAATTATAATCTAAACCTTTTAAAGAGCAGTTTCTTGGTCTCTATTTAACAATAAAACAAAATAATTAATACATAACTTGTAAGTTAAAAAAAATTAAAATGTGATATATTTAAAAATTAAAATTAAAATTACATGAACAATAATAGGTTTCGTAAGAGATAGTGCCATTCGAGCGCGACCGGAGGTCCTTCTTACATAATACCAATCTGAAGTAATATTTTTTCCCTCACATCACTCTAACATGTAGTGGCGGTCTTTTCTCTCACATAATTCTATACTGTAGTATTTTCCCTCACAGAACACTACCGAGAATTTTTTACTTACACAATGGAATATGGTATTTTCCCTTAATTTATGTTAATGTGAAATAAAGAATTTTTCCCTCATTACCAACGTGAAGTAACGGGCCTTTTCTTTCAAATAATACTAACGTGGAGTTATGGATGATATAGAATTCAATGGTCTAGAGGAAGGCATCTACATCTATTTCTATACTAATATTATAAATAGGACACATTTGATTGTTTGTTTGCATTATATAGGCTCCGAAACTAATGGATCGATTCAAAAAATGTTTTACCATTAGCGTCTTACATTATAAGCGATAAACACAACCTATACTATACTATATAACATTTTCTAAAACGTTTTCATCATCATTATGAAAACTTCGGTAATGTAACCAACACATGAAAAAAAAAATGAAAATTAATCTTTATGTAGATTGACAACTTGCTGTCATGACAGATCCTTTTCTGTCATAATTTCAATTTATTGTCGTTGTAACGTGTAATATTTTGAAAATTAATATTCATAATTTTTATGTACTTGTAAACATGTAAATGATTTTTTGCCATATTTCGTGAAATATCCGTGCGAACGAAATGCCTGTACGGACTGCTAATATGCAATAATCAGATATTAATTTGCATAATCGGGCGCCTATGGGCGTCAGTTTAATACCAGAGCTCTGGCCACTCATTTCCCTCCTATGACATAGAAGCAATTGTAAAATATCATTTATAATCAAAAACTTTCCAAGCAAAAAGCTTGTGCAATTTTATGTGTAAGCGAATCGAAATAAAAAATATATTTAACGATCGATACAATGCATAATAAAAAATAAATAAAATCTATTTAAGCTAACTGCATTATACTTTTGAACCTTTGTATGATATGTCAAATTAATAAATTTTTTTTATCATTTCAGGATATGGTCGAAGATAAAAAAATAAACGAAATCCCTGAATAAACTATTGAAGACTAAATACCAATAATAATTGTGATATAAATGTATTTAGAAGATTCAACCGAAGGAAGTATTTAAAAAGTGTTAAAATAATCATAGAAATTAATAGAAAAAAGTAAATTATAGTTTAAAAAATTACCTTAGTACTTTTATTCTTAATTTATTACAATTGAAACTAATTTGACCAAGATCTACATTTATGTCATCTATCTGACCATAACACCAGGCTACATTTGCATCGTTATATGATATGTAAGTTCGACATAAAAGTTTTACTTACATCATGGTTTCATAGAACTATATATTTTTATGTCTACAATAAAATAAAACCACTTTTACTTGATACTGACTTGAAGTGACATCTTAGGTGTCGTGTTTCGTGCGGTTTCGTTTATATATATATATCGCGGTTTATTTAACACACACACACACAGCCAGCTAATAGGTACCTTCTTTATTGACGCGAGAAACGCATTTACGCGCCTTTACCGGCCATTCGTTTTTAGTGCCGCCCTCGGGGAGGTGCCCCAGAACAGAAAACATCAGGGAAAACTCGACGGCTAGTCAGCCCCCTAATGGACCGACTCCACTTCCACAGATGGGGTTGCCCCGCACTACAGGACAACCCCACCTTGGGACAGCGCAATGGGGTGGTTCCCATCATCGCCCCTTGCCCCGGGCGCAAAAGCGCTTCCTCCTGTCGCTCTTAGGCCCCCTCTTCTTATAGGAGGGGTGCAAAGATCCCCTCGGTTTAATTGGCTTCGCCTAGGTTCACCCCAGGCTACTAAGCCCCACCGTCACGACAAGGCTTGAATGAAATTGAAATGAATAGGTACCGACATTCTCTGAGAATTACTATTTTTTAATTTGGTTAAAGCAAACCAAAAATCGCTCTAATTACCATGTCTAGTCGATATATCTAATGAAAAATTCCCTTAGCATCAAACGCTCAAGGCGCGCACCCAAACATATAAATAGTCTGGTTTGGTTGATAGAAATATTTATTATAGGCAAATTTGTGACGTAATGGAAAGGATTCCATTCGCGACTCGCGTCACACCTCTTTCATTAAAGGAACACGATAAGCAAACTTACACATCCTGTTCTCAAGCTTCTGTCTATGTGACTTTAAATCTGGTTAAACGAAAACCCATTGCAAAATGAGACAGTTTCTTAATTTATATACATTTTTTTATAACATACCTAAAATATTTTGATACATTCGTTCATTACGGAGATTCTGTCTTATTCTACATATAAATCTGGAGAAACGAGATAAAATCCCTTAAATAGTCATAATAATGAATAACATTTGCGTAAATATACGAAGATAATAGATGAAAACCCATCATGACAATGCGATATATTCATGTCTTCTCTCTCAAATACTACTTTTCTAATGGTTCAATTCCACGTTACGTTGTATCTATGTTGTAGTCGTATTGTAAAAATCGCAGTATAAACATTACGGCTAGTCATGTACAAAAACAGGGTCGTTTTGTTTTGCGGCGGGCTAACGATTAGCCGGATTGTCACTGCAAGACAACAAACGACCAACGATCAATCGGAGCCTCTCAATGACTACCGACGCTCATGAGCATCAGTATAATCATGCCGATGTGTTTGCCCTACTTTTCACCTCCCCCCCAAATAGGCCGCCGGCTACTCACAAACCGCACAAAACGCGACACCGTAGGTGTCACTTTACGGCGGTTTCAAATGAGTGAGAGGTACCTTTCCGGTCGTGCCGGCCCAGCTCCGTTGCATAGGACGATTCGTTGCGTAGTGTCATGCACCATGCACGGCACTACCTCCTCATATGCAGGCATGGCACTACCTCTTACAAAGTTAAACCGCCTGGCGGTCCCCTGAATAACATACCAAAGTTCGACTAGATAGTGCGACTGGTCTGTGGTTTCTAAATGCATTGAGTACAATCAAAGCAATATTATAGTCGAGAAATAAAAGTTTTATCTATATAGACTATAGAATTTAGTTAGACTAAATTGAGTCTATCTAGTACTAGGGTAACTTTAAATAATCCCCCCATTGGGGGGTGGACGAAATGGGGGAAATATCGGCATTGTAATTATGTGTGTGTTCATTGGCCTTGGTAGACGTTAAAAGGCTACGATTTCTTGTTTGCCTTCTATACTGTGAAAAAACTTTCCTCAGTCACGGCCTCATATGCATATACAATGCTTGCCTACCTGTCAATCACTCTAGACTAAGAAATACACAGAAAGTACGAATTGAAATCTTGGTGAGCGAGGTCCATTCACATCTGCTGATAAATGAGACACAGGTCGTGGCTTTTATTGTAGCTATATTTTAGCCGAGTCGTGTGGCAATCATTGAATTAATATTTTGGACATCCTCTTTCGTGTGGTATCCGTCTCCTAAATTCGTATTCTATGGTAATGCTTGTCGCGTACTAGGCGCAGCACTGAGTCACCACATCCGTGATCGGTCGGTCTGTGTGTCTCGAGCCCAGTGACGGCACTCGCCGCTATTATACGAAATTCCAAATGTTTTATGCGTATAAAGTGTGCACAATGATGTAATCGCTTCAATGTCTCAAACAATATATGACACGCAACATACATGACGTGAAAACTCCAAGTATAAGAAACAAGAGAAGTGTGAGTCGGGCTTGCATTTTTTTGACTACTCTATGCCGAAGTGTCCAGTGCAGCTTCATCAGTTACAATGGCACACGTTGGGCGACGGTCTAGGTGAGATTGTGGTGGATAGGGGGGAAGAAGGGCTTGCGGATCGAAGACTCCGTATGGGAAGTACAAGCACGACAATTTACATAACATAAAATAACATATTATAGTAACTCGCCAGAATGAATGAAAGTCTCATGCTGTGTAGGGGTGGCCTAAGAATACCCTCACCCTCAGTACAAGCCCAGGGTGACGTAAGAGTCGTCAAAGAGCACTAGTCTCTTAACCACAAACAGCCTTCAGTGACCTGGTGATTTGGTGTCGCGTCTATTTCTTAGTGACAGTGAAATAGAGCAGGACAACCGGACAGCGCTCGCGCCAACTGATGGCGGTACCATCAATCGGATCGAGGGCAGGCAGAAATGGCGCCGGTCCGGAACCTAATCTGCCATTGCCAATACGCCTGCTCAGCGTGGCAATTATGAGCGCACATACCTTGACACACTCCGATGACGACGTGGAGGCAATTTATAAGGATGTCTCAAAGGCCTTACATAACACCTGTAAGGCCCACTTCAATGTTGTTATGGGGAATTTTAATGCCAAGGTGGGAGTACGAAATGGTGTCGAATCGAGTCTGGGAACACATGGAGTCAGAAGTCAGGGGGCAAATGCTGGTAACCTTCCTCGAGAAAGAGGGCCTCTTCTTAATGAACTCCTATTATAAGGAAAGGCCCCATAGGAAGTGGACATGGCAGAGCCCCGATGGTGTGACACGAAACGATATTGATTTCATTATGACGGACAGAAAACATGTATTTAGGGATGATGAACCATGGTAGGTTCCGAAAAATTCCAACTGGAATTAAGCACAGCAAAAAAATTTTTTACGCAGGGGAAATCTTCAAAAAGACACACAGCGCTTGGGGTAGTCCCCAAGCGCTGGGTATCTTAGTGGGTATTTATTTTAGTGGGTAAAAATACCACATAACCCGGTAAAAATACCACATAACCCGGTTGCTAGTGCAACCGGGTTATGTGGTATTTTTACCACTAAACCCCTTCGGTAGTCATGCATCTTCTCCACGGAGGGGCTGCGGGAACTCGATTCGAACGACATCCGCTGCCTCTCCTTGTGCTAGGTTCCGCTCGTAAGGCAGAACTCATCCGTAGGCACATGATTGCACTCGATATCCTCCTCCTTCCTATTTCTTAACCTAGGTCACTAAGCTATCTGTAGTAATCCCCGTCTGCATAGCACTGGGCCATGAAAGAGCCCAATTTGTAAAGCCCTGGGCATTGGGGCTGCCGGGCCTGGTCGATTGACGATGCGGTATCAACATGCCTGATAGGCTGCATCGGCCCTTAACCGCTCCCGTTCTGCCGTTTCCTTCTAAACCATGACGGTCTCACAGAACGTAACTACAGCCCTCCATGCCGTATTTCTACCAAGCATAGCTGCCACCACCGAAGGCAATGCGAGGTTCTCTCCGATTTCGCTAATCAAGATTTGATGTTCAGCCACCCAAGCAGGACATGCTTGAGGCATATATTGAGCTGTACCTTGATCCAACTCACAACAACGACAATTTCTAAGCTCTCGTATTATAATTCCATAAAAAGTATTGGTAGCTCCCGTGTCCCGTTAGTACCTGGGTACGTTAGTAGGTTACTCGCCGTTTCCTCGTCCAAACCTCGAAGGCAGGCAAAATTGCATCGACGACTCTTTTACATGCATAGGGCTCTTCGCAGAACCGAGCACGCCATACCGCCAACGCTCTGTCGTGCTCCTGTCGTTTGATCGCGTTCGTGAGAGATTTTTTATGACCTTGGTTGATTTCTGTCAAAATATCTAGGGGTGGAAGCGCGCCAATATTGTCGCCGCTTCAAAAGATATGGTGCGATAGCCCCGTAGTATGCGAATGGCTATTCTTCGCTGTAAGCTATAAAGATTTGTTCGACAGCGTCGCACGCCTATGAAACCACATGGGTGCACCATAGAGATCCATCGATCGGACAATACCCCCATAGAGACGGCGAACTTCTGCACTTGGGGCCAAGGCAACTAAAGTGCTCCGCAAAGCCTCAGTGACTATCGAGAGTTCGGTATTTCATGTAACGGCTGACTTGTACCACTGATTCACCTACCTGGATACTGGGGGTTCCCTATTCCTAGGTAGGCCGTGGAAAAATAGTGCTTCGTGCAGCTTAAAAGGAAAAGAAAAGCTCCGGGGAAGGACTGAAGTGACAATTGTCTGGTCACGCACTCAAAACAAAAACGAACAGATGGCAGATGGGCCAGTAAGGTACTGGTGTGGAGGCCGCGTTTAGGAAAACGAAGTGTTGCTCGACCGTTCACCAGGTGGGAAGACGATCTCTGTGCAGTAGCCGGTCTGGGATGGATAAGAGTAGCAGGAGATCGGTCGTCTTGGCGTTCATTGAAACAGGCCTATGTCCAGCAGTGGACCGATAAGGGCTGAAAATGATGAATTATGAGTAATTCGCCTATATAAGCTTGCGCTCATAACGGCTAACGGGTTCTTTCAGTGACGTAGTTATAGCTTTGGTAAATTATATGAATATATTTTTTTGTATTTCTTATTATACAACAGAGTATGTGAAAGTTTCAACTGTCTTACTGTCATGGTTCATGGGATACCGCCTGGTAACAGGCAGTTAACGGACTGACAGCGGAGTACTAGTATAGGTTCCCGTCGATACCATGTAAGTATGGCACCTGTAAAAATAATTATAGATTCAATCATTTTTTTCACGACGCTAGTAAAAAAAAATCATATAATTTTTTTGTTAAATACACGAGACAAGTATAAAGGCTATAGTGGCGAGTGATGTTAAGTGCTCGTACATATATTAACTGCAGATGTAGTTGAACTGTAACTTGACATGCGTTATATAGCACGAAAAACTTTGACATCCGTGACTTTACGGATAATTTCAGATATAACCTTATACCTAAATTGATACAGTCTCATCTTTTGAATATCATTACGATATTATATGTTAGAGGACTATACTATACTCTCGCCCAAATTAACTGAACCGAAATCTGAAATGATTAATTATGAGATTTGATTCGACAACATGGACATACCTGTATAATGAATGAGTTTATTAGAATATCATTGTTGATATCTGTGGCCCTACTTGTTTTTTGCTTACTTGAGAATAAAGAATAAATGAAGAAAAATCTTTTTTATATTCATCATCATCATCAGCCGGATGACTTCCACTGCTGGACGTAGGTCTCCCTCATAGTCTCACCGGTCTCACCCACGTAACACAGTTAAATTACATATAAATTCCAACCTCCAATTTGGACCCCTTTGGTGTATAATTTCTAAAAATCCTTTCTTTGTGCTCGCTTACTTAATGAAATCAACTTACAGGGGTGTACTACATTTCAAATATTCTAGGAACAGTGGTTTCTTCTGTGCGTTGATATACCCCTATATAAGGTATAAACGCACAGCAAACCAACCGAAGTGAAATAATGGGTGTTTTGTAATACATTGCAAAATCACAGAGCAAATCCATTCTGATTCCAAATATATAATTTTTTTTACATAACTGTCTTTGAAATTCTTATAATATCTAGACTGTGCGGCCGCTAGTCACACATACAGGTAACGCACCTGGGGTTTTTGACCATTGGCAGTTGAGTGTCTACCGATATCATGCGGTGCCCATATTTTATAAAAGTAATGACACTAAATTCGGTAATGTTTACTATGTACATAAGCAATACTTTCGTTATATTGTAGCTTAATTGGTTACATAGGAAAATTACATATTGTATCCTAAAAAATATATTCTAGAGTAAGATTTTTTATAACTTATATATGGAAGTATAAAAGGTATAAAAAATCTTACTCAAAATTACAATCCTGTTATACATCCTGAATAACATAGCCAATAAACTATTATTATATAGACATTATTATTTGTCAAGGCAGACATGTTTACATAATATTATATTTATTGATTTCGCTGCAGATTACCTTATAAATACATTTATCGTAGGTACTCAGCTGCGCAGCATATCCTGTTTTTTTTTTATTAAAAATATTCATAAAAAAACGATTACATAAAATTTTATGCGGATGATATTGTTCATAAATAACTCATCTAATAGGTAGATAACATCGACCATTGTTCACGACCGCAAATACTTGAGATATCATTCATTATTCATTAACACCTGACAAAACCCACCTACACGCATTCTATTTATGTGGTCGGATCCTAGGTTACGTGTATATAACGACAATTATCTGAGATCTGATATTATGCGACGAATAAGTTCGCTGAATTGGCAATGGGTTGGTCACACACTCAGAAGAACAGATGGCAGATGGGCCAGTAAGTGTCTGGATTGGAGGCCTAGTTCACCAGGTGGGAAGACGATCTCCGTAGAGTAGCCGGTTCGGGATGGATGCGATTAGCAGGAGATCGGTCTTCTTGGAGTTCAGTGAAAGAAGTCTATGTCTAGCAGTGGACCGATGACCGATAATGATGAATGATCATAATGAATATTAGTTAAAGCTAACGCCCGCTTTGGCTTCTCTGCCTTCCAGTAGGTCCTTCTTTATTTTTTTTCTAGTGTATATACTGAATGACAACTCTAGAAGGAGACAATTTCCGGCTAGAAAATAATAATAGGAAATAATAATAATCTATATCTATATATATAAAAGAAAGTCGTGTTAGTTACACCACTTATAACTCAAGAACGGCAGAACAGGTTTGGCTGAAAATTGGTAGGGAGGTAGCTTAGAGCCAGGAGACGGACATAGGATACTTTTTATCCCGTTCGACAGCGTTTCTGTGTGACTTGACATGAAACGTCAGTCACTATAAAACGTGGTATAACAAAAAAGAATCAGACTTGGAATAACAAAACGCAAATGACAGCTATGTAATGACGTATGGATGACAATTTGATATTTGTAAGAAATCAATATTAAAACTATTTCTATTAAATAAATAATTAAGAAGTGGATTGAAGTGAAGTGAAGTTTAATTAAAAGTGAAGTGAAGTTTAATTACTAATGCCGCGACCAAGACAATCGAATCTTTCCTAACAAAGCCGTAATGCAAGAAGAATACAAAATACTGCAAATGAAAGGACTGAAGAAGATCAAGAAATTGCACGTGAACAGCGCCGCGTTAGTATGACTCGACTTCGTGCTTCTGAATCACGAGAGCAAAGTGAAGCAGCCCGTGAAACAGCTCGGTTGGCAATGCAGAATCGTCGAGCGAACAACAGAAGGCAACAAATAGATAATTTGCGACGCAGAACAAGATATTTAGGTGATTTGAATCGAGCAGCGTTTCGATACGATTGCAGCAATGATTACAGCTTGCATCCTAGCGTTTGCATTGGGCAAGTGGACGTTGCTCGCGACTATTGTGGTGCATTGAAGTTTTCCGGAGAAACGCCTGGATTACGCTGCCTTAATGATAAAGTGAAATTGCCAGTGTTGACTCCGCCACATGAGCCATTGTATTCATTGCTTTGTGGCGAAACACAAGAATCACGCCACTTTCTTGCAAATACTCGAAAATACAATAGTTGTTTCTAAATAACGTCATTTGGGGCAGACATTATCGAAGAAGGAGGATTTAATCCGACATTTAAGGTATTTATGTTTTGTACTTACATAGAATGTAGTTAAAGAATAACTTACTTTATCTATTGGTATGTATTATATTTGCTGATACTGAACTCTACTCTCGCACAGAAAAAGTGTTTATACCCAGTTAATACTGTCTGGTTTTTATTTTGTAGATACAAGGACAGATTCACCATCGAATTGGATCATTACTACCTTTCGAAGATACACAGAATAAATTTTTA
>JAFELO010000796.1:62690-91061 GCA_017140195.1 Eumaeus atala
TATATGTGTGTGTGTGTTTGCTTTATCACCCACTCTACTTTAATATTGCAAAATATTGTAAAATATATATGTATACATATATATTATACTTATTTTTCTATATGTAATTTTTGTGCGATTGTTCATTGTGTTTTCGCGTTTTGGCGCCAATACATTGTACAGTATTTTGCGATATTTAAGTAGAGTGGGTGATAAAGCGAACAGAATCGCTGTGAAAGGAATGATTGCATTACACAAAGTAGGTATGGCACGAAATGCAATTTTTAAAGCTCTCCATACACTTGGTATTAGTCAAATGTTTGCGTGGCTATGAATACGTTCAATGAGACTTCCACAGTCTTTGATAGTGAAAGATCTAGCCGTCCACGTAGTGTTCGTACAAAGCAAAATACTTTATCTCGGGAAGTGATGATAGCACCTAGAACCCATGCGATTGGCAACGAAGAATTTCCCTATGAAAAGAGTGCTTGCTTCTCTTGATAACTAGCCTCAACGTCTAAAAAACTGTACTGATGCCAATGCGGACCACTTCGAATAAGCTTTTTGTATTTTTGGTTGTTTTATATTTGTGTATTAAACTAACACACTGTAGAAAGTAATAAATGTTATTTTCCGTTTTTTTCTTTGTTACAATACTTATGGCAGGAATATGTATGATAATAATATATAAGAATAAATTTTATTATTATTTCCAATATATATTATATATATTATATCCAATATATATTATATATATTATTTCCAATATATATTATATATATTACATCCAATATATATTATATATATTATATCCAATATATATTGTATATATTATATCCAATATATATTATATATATTATATCCAATCAAGATTTTGATAAATTATAACCTGAAATATAATATTATTAAATCAATACATTGATCAGAAGCTTTGTTGGGTACCAATTATGTGCTTATATGTTTGAATTTTAATGTTATAAACAGACTGCTCAAGATCATTGTGCAGTTTCGCAAAAACGAGTTATTCAAATCTAGACTTTGAACATAAATTCTAATGTTACCTAAAAGCTTTTAGATAAAAAGCATAGTCATCATTAGTCATAGTTCTTCTTAAAATTAATATTAGTCGATTAAGAATTAGACACAAATGTAAACATTGAAATACTTAGAATTTCTTATTTATTCCGAGTCATTAATAAACACGGTGTGTTAAATTGTTTCTTAAAAAATTAATTCTTCTCAGGAACAGTGAATAATATTATATCTAGCCAATTGCAATGTAAAAAATGTAATGTAACAAAACATTTGATTAAATGTAAAAGGGAGAAGTTCTGAATAAAGAAGAAGATTGAGACAGACCTCTTACGATGTTCTATGTAAACGCCTAGGTGTTAGCGTAGAGCAAACTCGTAGCTAGCGATTGCAGACACTTTCAGTTGCGATAAATTGAATATATTGCACCAATTCTTTTGCGCCTTGTATAAATGTATAATAACCTACCTAGAACTTTTATTTTTTGCGGGAATAAGCATTTACATACTGCCAACGGACATGGGCGGGTTCTGATGCGAGTGTAGGACTCGCAAATGAACCGAATACCCATTAAAACCCCGCGGGTGCGCATCTCGGTGACTAGACAGTACCTCGGGATGCGCCGCACTCTTCTAAAAAGTTTTGGAAGAGGAAGTGCCATGCTATATGGGAGGAGATAGTGCATGCATAGCGCATCACGCTACATCATCCTATGCAACGGAATTGGGCCGGGAGGTACCTCTCGCTCAAATAATACCACCGTAAGGTGACATCTTCAGTATCACGTTTCGTACAGTTTGTGAGTAGTCGGTGCCCAATTGAGGAGGGGGGAGGGGGGCAAAAAGAGAGCAACTCAACTAATTATGTGGATGTTCATGGGCGTCGGTAGTCGTAAAAACGCTCCGATTGCTCGTTTACCCCTTATTCTCTAAAAAAAAGTTGACTATTCCAACAAGCACTACATGGCCTCGACTACTCTGTAGAGGCCATGTAGTGGCGTTGGGCTACCTTCCTGGCCTTATTTGTAGCCTGCTGGACAAGCCATTACGCAGTTCCTAGCCCACCTAACGGCCTCCTTCTGGGGCATAAACGTCTCGAAAAAGGACCTGTCGTTATCGGGCATTAAGCAGATCGCGCAAAAAGCATCATATTACACAAATTAGACAAGAGCTCATTTATTTACTGCCGCAAAACAAATTTGCCGTACTATGTTTTTGAAATACATAACGAGTACGTTATGAGTATACAAAGGCCAATAAATTTGAAAGGGATCTGAGAATGTATAATGAGATTATTTTAAGGTTAAAATATTCAGATAGTAATGACACATGCATAATATGTGTAGCTTGAAAATTTGAACACCACATAGTCACTACTAAATATAGGCTTCTAAATCCTTTTTAATAAACATCAGGACGCCCGATCTCCCGAACCTCATATCCAACTTGACCTAGTGTATAAAGTATTGGCGTTCAAATGGAAATGTATAAAATCCTAAGTGGAATAATTGCTCAAGTTTAATGATTACCTCCAATAGCGAGAGGTTTTAAATTATTTGTACGACGCTTACAAGTTTCATATTATATAACACTATTTTTGTTTGGTATAAGGAGTTTTATAATTTGGTTAAAATAGCCGCACTCCTCGCTCCCCTGGGTAGAGGCTCAGGGGTCGCCACTTGAACGATCGCAAGGCTGAAATTGTGTGCCTAAAGTAGGAAACTAGCAAATGCTTCGTCGGCCGTAGCATATACTTTACTTAAATTAGTAATTACTATTATGTAAATATGTAGTAATAATATTGACCAGAAGCTCGGAATCTTATCTTTTGTTGGATTAATGGATACGTCCACTGCTGAATCTTAGGCTACGCGCTTCTACGCACTACTGAGCAACACTTAGTATCCCATATGTGGCCTCCACTGTAGAATCTAAAAGGAGAAAAGTTCTCCAGTATGGCCCACTGCCACTTTGAATTCCCGTGATATTGTTTCCTTTAACTTTTTGAGTCTCCAGTATCGATATAACTTACTTGAGAATCCTCAGAATATGGAGCATGACACGTTCAAAAAGGCTCTCGGGTAAAGCTCTAATAGAGGCAGCAGCGAGCCGATTACCTCGTGGCGACTCCGTCTAACGGTGACAGGCAGCAGCGTCACCGGTGCGAGCCATCATCGTGTGCGTCCGCTAATCTACCCGCTCAGCATTTTTTTTCACAGTTCATTCCAGACATTTCCAGTTCGGAACGGCAACAGAGTAATATCAAATGTAAGCATTAAAACATTTATATTTCCAGTGATTCATTATCCTAAAATAGAAAGACAGATTAATTCAAATTTGTCATTGTCTTTACAACAACTTACAAAGTAGACATTTGTTAATGTTACATTTATTAATGGATACTTGTGTGTGTCTACTCATGGTCTAGTGGTAAGCAATTTTCAATTTGCAATCAAAATTCGGAGTCAGGAAGTTGGCGACGTTACGCCCCCGTGTCTCGGAGAGCACGTTAAGGGATGAGGGCACAGAGTGCACATGTGGCGCGCACACACTTGTGCACTATAAGATGTCCTGCGCAGTTGGATCTTTACTATTGAGATGGACGCCGTGGCTGAAGTCCGGCTAGGACGACTTTATTATAACATATGTTGATGTCTCCTTCCAGCTGCAGTCATGAGGGCCAACTGCTTACTGATCCTGTGTTAAAAGTGGGTACGAAAAAACGGTTTTCACGCTTTACAGCTTGTGTTGGCATTATAGTTTATTATTCAACTCAATTTATTAATCTATCGAGGCAGTCCCAAGCGATTTAATGAACATAATACTATCCGCAAAAATAATGTTTAAAATTTTAAAAAATAATATCTAAGAAATTTCAACCTAAATTTCCATTGATAAGAGCAAGGCAGACGCCTTGAATGTTATCGTATTCCTACAACTCCATATCTTGAATGAAAATTAAATATGACGATAAGATTTATTGAATGAACCACACCTTCACGAGGTGGGTCGCCATACCTTTACGCGGTTGAGTATTCTTTGAAGTAACAAATAAATTATGTAGTAGCAAAATAACTCATTATTCTCTTGTGCAATTTTTAAGGACAATTTGCTGTATTATAGCTGAACTAGGTCCGAGCGATTTACGAAAGCTCAGCTCAAAGGAGGGATAGATAGAGTAGAGGATGACAATTTACAACACAAGTGCTTATCCTTATGTTGATACAGTCTCATAATAATAAGCCTCTATAATTGAAAACACTAAACCTACCTGTCAAATTAATATTTTATGTAACATTTCTTCTTCTGTTTATGTTATTATTAGAATTTTCGTTCCATCTCGTGTTCCTTTTCAAATGTCTGCCATTTATTCACTTCAAACTGTTCTCTATTATATTTACTAGTACAAAACTTTTACGAGTACATATCTTCGGCGATGTTGCTCTTACATTTAGGAATTTCATTACGACCTAGCGGCCATTACATTACATAAAAGCATTATATATATGCTATGTAGGTGGACTAAAGTCTGCCTACATAGGTCCGACAGCCCTGTCTAGAATCGTCAAGTTCTAGTGCAGTCATTGGGTAATAATTTGCAAAACGCTTCTTCGTGGACAATACCGTGACTACCATCGAAAGCAAATACTCGTTATCTTATGAATAATGCCCGATTATATTGAGTAAACACGCACGCACGCGTTTGAGTGCATTTTTCACAGGCTTTTCATTTACAGGGTGTGTTTACTACTCTAGGAATTGGATGGAAAGTATTATACAATTGTACAACGGTTTATTTGTTTTCCTTATATAACATATAAGATAAATCTAATATTTTATATCACTGGCATTGGCAAATGATAAAAATAACAAATATGTGTATGATATATTTTTTCTTATTGGTTGTTGCTTTGTGTGCGATTATCGTTTTCTTGCATGCGTATATTATGCTGGTTTGACTATTCTGTACTGCTGTAAATTGACGCCTAAAATTATGTACATACATATACATTCCGTTATCGATTATACCAATATTCAAAAAAATATCACAAGAACAAAAAAAAAACAAGAAAAAACAGTAAGCAAAATATGCTGTGTTTTAAGCTGATCATTATTATTCATATTGATTGATTTATTATTCGGGATTGAAACAGTATAGAAATCTGTAGACTCTATTTATGGCAACAACATCAGAATATACAAAGACATATTTGATAGAGATAATATCTGTATTATTAAAATAACTTACATATACATGCGAATTGACTTTTAAAGCCTAGCAATCAAAATATTAAGATGCAAGAGAACATAAATATTCTGCCTAGTTAATTAGTGTAATAAGTTTGTAGGTCAACAATAAATTGTGATAAAAGAGTTGTATTAAAAAGCCTCAGTGGATAAGTTTAACGCTTTCGAACATGACACATCATTAATGCAGTAATATAATGACATATATTGCAACGACATGAACCAGTCATAATGTATCTGATTTTTATGGTGATTGCATTTAACACCATAAAAAACAGATACATTGTGACTGGTTTATGTAGTATTACAAAAATACTCGCGGATACATAAATCGAATTTCCACACACATACACGCACATCTTCATACCAGCTCCCTGATAGGGTAGGCAGAGAGAACGGAATCCCAAATATCACTATCCTTACAATGATTTAACACGTATGTTAAATTTAAAATAACTTAAAGTAATATGTAAACTGCATTGATATAAACTTGTCTACTCTTTCATATACTTATTGACAGTGTATTTAAAAAAACATGGGGGAAACTTACGTATTTTAATTAATGGCGGTCGTGGCAGTCATTTTGTGATACAGCCTGTGTAAACGCGCGGCGCACGAATCACCTAGTTGTCGCGCCTATTGTCTACACCACCATCCGCCGGCCGCGGCCGCTGGGCGAGCCACTTCGCTATACATTACCTCACACTTAAATATTGGGTTACGAGAATTTTCAAGGTCCTTCTTTGGGAGTAAATAGAGGTGGTATAAAGGCGAAGACGAGCCACAAAGGATCACAGTTGAGCTTTTGTTACTTCGACGAGTATGAATACACCGTTTATTTTTCTTTGCTGTATTGTAGGTACGTATGTTATACGTAATTTTGCAGTGCGTTTCATTGCTAAATGTTGAACAAAACTCTCCCTTTTTGCTCAAATTAAATACAAAATAATGTATTTTTTTTAATCTAGAATATTTTTAATTTAAAATATTTTAAAACATGATAGTGAGATGCACATCTCAAGTTATAGAATTATGCATTAGTAGAGTGAAAAAGAAATTAATGCGAAGTAATCGGATTTAAGTGATTGGGGAAAGTAACAAATCACTTTTTATAGATTAACTATACTTTTCCACAGAGCCACTCGTCTCGGCTATGTATAAAACTTTTCATCTTTTTTGATTGTAACTACATATGCACGTATGTTTTCGCTAGTGTGTGGATAGAGGTATAAAATAAAAAGCACTGATTATGGGACATACAAACTTCAATAATATTATTGTGACGGGTTCGATGAGGCAATGCTCTGTTGGTTATGATATTCTATAGTGCTCCATTAAAAATCTCTTTTATTTTCAGGTCACATTGCTGGCTACAATGTGCAACGAGAAATACCGTACAATACAGGCCCAAGTGACCCATATTGGCACTACCAAAATGGTTACGAGCCGTCGCAAAGATTATTTTGGGGCAATAATGGCAGCAACCAAGTAGGCGGGACCGGCCTGTGGGCTACGTTAACGAATAAATTCCCCTTTTTGAACAATATGTTCGGAAAAATGGAGTTGGGTCCAGAGTACAGATCGGTAGATGTTTCCCAGCTATATGGCGTGCCTGACAGGTTCCAACAGCAGTATTACCAACCCCAATACAGGCAGCAGGATGGACCAAGAGCTCGTGACGTCGGGTTGACGGATGACGCTGTGATTATAACCCCACCGGACGTTCCCGTGGCACCGGAATTCCCTACGAGACCACTATCGCCGACAGCACCACAATACCCCACGGTGCCACAATACCCATCAGTTCCACAATACCCCACGGGGCCACAATACCCGACAGCGCCCCAGTACCCAATAGTTTCGCAACCCGCTCCCGGGTATCAGTATAATAAGCCTCTGTACCGTCTAGAACTACCTCACAAATAAATTTACAGAGACCCAAAATATTTCCAAACAGAGGCTAGTTTTATTTTAATAATAACAATGATTACAATTATTAAATAGTAATATAACATACATATCTATTTATACACATTAATTTTTACTTCTACGTACGTATTTTGGCATTGTATTATTTTCAAATTAGAATAAACACGAGTAACTGACTGGAATAGAGGCTCAAGCAGTAATTAAAAGTCAATAAACAATTACAATAATTGAACTATTTATTTCTATCTCATCCATCCTAAATTATCAAGAAAAAAAACTAAATTAATACAAAACCAGCAGGAAAAAGGCGAGGTTTTATAACAAAAGCTGTAAAGCTCACTTTGACACGGATGCCGTCTGATCGTAATAGCCGGAACCCGAGGAGTCGACGCCCACAGAAGTACTTGCGCTCACAGACCTTCCAAGAGTGGGCCCATATTGATGGAGAGTTTGTCCACGGCTGAAAGCAATTGTTTATCTATACGTGTATTACAGAAAAAGAAATCTATTAAACGGATTTTCATGCGATTTTCACCCATGGATAGAGGGATTACCGAGAAAGGTTTTAATGTATAATTTGTAAATTTTTAGGTAATAATCCGGCGCCTCTTATTCACGGGAATATCTGCGGCAGATCGCTAGTTTAGTATAATATCTATGACCACCAACCACAAAACCAAGGCAAAATGAAACGAATATCAGTTGTTCTTCTTCGTTAAGAAGCTTCCTGCTTCCCTGTTGCTGAGTATATATAATCCATCTGCGAGTCCTCTGGAGTTGTGGATGTCTTAAGGAGTTGGTGATTTACCTACCATTACGCCGCCCAACTGCTCCTTTGTTACCTACCATAACAGGCCGCTCAGAAACTATTGCGAGAAAATGGTTTAAGTATAAGACACTGGCTGGATATAATTTATTCTGTGAATATACTTAGATATTTATAACTGAAAAGGATAAATAAAAATAAATAAAAAGTGCTTTATTTTGTACCAAAAAAGAAAAATAAAATACAATTAAACCTTAATACTAGAAAATAATGTCCAAAAATGGCAGTCTTACCGTTAGTAGCGCTAACAAGGAATAAGGCAGTTACATTGCTAGGGTGGAAGTTGGCACAAACGTTACTTATGCGATTTATTATATATGTATACACATACACACACATACACACAAAACACACACATACTTAAATATTTTTGGCAAATATAAGTACACACATAACAATAAGAAATATATACATATCTAACTGTATAAATAATAATAATAAACAATAGCAAGAATCATGATAAGATAACAATACAACAGCGTGAGGAAGAGTGTATTACTGGGCAGGTTATGTAAGGTTCTTTAAGTCGTTTCTTGAACATTGCGATTACCGATTCCGTAAAAGAGTACTGTTAGAAAGAAGTTTTATGGATAGGGAAGGCAAGAGGGTTAATGTTTTTGCAGACCGAAGGATAGATCAAAAAAGGAAGATATAGTCACCAAGATAGGAAAATTTTTCTTTACGGTATGTAGGAATATGCGGATTAAAGAGAATGTTATACAAGTGAGAATGTGAGAGTTTTAGCGTAATCGTGTAGGAAGCCACTTTGGCTTCCACCGATATTCGGAAACGGGGTAAAGTTTACGGATGCCGAAGATGAATCAATGCAAAGGTTTTGAAGACGCTCCAGGGCAGATAGTAATTTCTCATTAATAGAAGAATCGCAATAACAGACATCAGAGTAATCTAAGATAGGTAATAGTACTGACTGTGCAAGCGATATTTTGGTAGATATGGGAGGAAAATTGTTAAAACATCTAAAAGAGGCGGCAGCATAGAAAATTTTCTTTCGCGACACTTGCACCCGAGTTTGTCAAGGTAGAGACCAATGCAAGTGTATACCTAGGCTTTTGACAGTCGTATTAAAGTCATGATTGTTCCCCCAAAGGCAGTATTTGGGAGGTCCTCTGGCGTCTTCTGGGGATTTAAATATAAGCCAAAGTTTTGACTCCACCTGAATATGTAGTCAAGGTCATTGTTACTTTGGCTGATGGCGTTTGAGAGAGAAAGCAAGGGAGTCTGTCTATAAATTTTTCAAATCGTCTGCATACGTAGGGAGAAGTATTTATAAAAATAGAAAAAAGGAGGGGAGATAGAACGCTACCCTGGGGTACACCGGCCGTTAAATTCTTCCAAGACTTTACTTTTATGCGCCGCCGGTGGTCTTTAAAAGATGGGACACCAACTAATTGGCTCGGGGATAAATTAATAACCTTAAGTAAAATAGGTAACAATTTCGAGATCTATAGTGTTAAAAGCATTGCTAAAATCAAGCAGTGTTAACATAGTGACATTCCTATCATCCATCCCCCAACAAATCTCGTCATTGATTTTTACGAGGGCAGTGGTCAAAAAAATGCATGAATTAAAAAAGTTTATGTTTATTCATAAGTGAACATAATTGTTCTTGGACGTTCTAATATTTTTGAAAGGAAAGGTGGAATAGAGATATGGCGATATTCGGAGAAAGATTGAGGATTTGGTTTTTTGGGTACGGGAATTAAATAAGCGTCTTTCCATGTACTCGGAAACACACCTGAGTTATGGTAAAAATTGAGCATTTCAGTAAAAACTGGCGCAATAATCTGTATAAGAGGAGAATCCATATCACGCCCAATACTATCAAAGCCTACGGCTTTCGAGGAGATGGACAAAATGGTCTACATTATAAAAAGGGTAGGTTCCAATATCCCTCTAATTTCTTACGAACTATTTAAAATTGTGTCTTACTGAAAACTGGACCTATGCCGGGAACAATTCAACCTCTAAAAAAGTGGTAGCGACTACATTCGCCTGAGTTAAGTTTACACGTGGATCTTCTGGCGTTAATGGGGAAGGGGATTGCGTGCTGAATTTTTTTTCCAAACATTTGCCACGACTGTCGAGTACCCTGCGTAACAGATGGCTCTGAAATTAGTAATCAACTAAAGAAAGCTGTTTTGATGAATAGTAACCAGTCCTTGATATATTTAAGATATTTTACTTTCTTAAATTTATTTCATTATGTCGAGGAAAATTCTCTCGAGCAAGTCATTTACACTAAACAACAACAAGCCCAACAGCGAACCTAGAAAGCCATTCCACACTATGATATTTTAGGATTTCAAATATCACCTGAAACCGAACGAATCGACGACTTCAACTTTCGGAATGGCATGTATGGCTTCCAAGGCAACCGTGTAGCATTTTTATGACGAATGCAAGCTTAGTCGACAAACTTTGCGGTATGAAGAAATAAATCGTCGCCATTTAACGGGTGTTACGGAAGAGGACGTGCTAACAGTGAAAAATTTAATTCAATACAACAGACGAATTATAATTAGATGGAAAGGATTCATGAGATTTTGCAAGAACATCTTCGCATAAGGTCCTCATCATAGTTTTGTCTTGGTTTAACTTGCTGGATGCCGCACAACCCCACCGAGGCATAGAATCGAATGGAGTGATGTCGTGATTCATACATTTTTGACATGATATATAAATTACATGTAGGCTCGGCGTGTTTTCGACTTTATTACAGGAGTCCTGGATACACAATATGATCCAGACACGAAACGGCAGTCGAGTCTTTGGGTGTTTCAAAACGAAGCAAAGCCTACCAAAGTGAAACGAATTTAGAAGCGCAGTGTAGATTTTGATCGCCAGTTACTTCAATATAAACTAGCTTAGTAGTGTAAATTCCTTTGCATGATCAAAGGAGCATTAACGCTGAATGGCTTACTATCAAATGCTAGACAGAAGCTTTTCAGTTGTGAGCAACAGGCGACCAAACACAGAACTACGCGAGGTACTGCTTCCCCTTGACAATGCGACAGCGACTTGCTGCCAGTAAAACTCTTGGTTCACCATCCTCACAGCCCTGACCTGGAACCCTGTAACCTCGTTCTATTACCTGCAATAAAAGGTCCGCTCAAAGGGATATAATTTTCGTCGCCGGAAGATGGGCTGCCAGCGTTTGAGCGGTCTGTAAATGCGTCTGCGGCGGAATGGTAATAGTGTTTCGAAAACTGCTTTAGACACTTGATACTTTGTATTGTGGCTGGTGGAGAGTGCTTTGAAAAGATGTAATAGAAACAATTTTTTTCTTTATATAACACTTTATCAGCTTCATGTTAATAGCTTTTTTTAATGTAAGGCATAAATATTTTCCTCCTCTTCCTCCTCATCAAATTAGTACATCCTGGATGGGTTACCGACCAGTATGGGAATTATGAACTATGAACTCCTTAGTTGGGGAACCCTACACCACTAGAATCTGACAAGCCCTTAGAAGGCTACGGGGGATGAGCCGACCGCTTCTGTTTGAACTGGGAATCGAAAACGTGACCTCATGTTCTGCAGTTGTGAGTAACATGGCAGTAGAAATTGTCAAACATTGCAAGCGACATGCCTACGACGAAACACATTTATGACACATTTACGTTCATACGTACGGTTAAATATCGAGGTAAAGTAAAGTCGACAGGCAAAACTAGCATCATCTCGTTGAAATAAATCGCCGATAATCGATCAAAGATAAAGTCGTGAGTTATCATTATAATTCTTAATATGGTAATAACACCATTAAAATTTATTTCATATGTATTGCAAAATCAATTTACATCGATGTTATTTACTCGTATATCAGGTTGTTTTAGAATTGCAAATTATTTAAAATTGATGCAACACCTAGAAAGTAACAAAGTTCTGGACCAATGTTATTTGACGGCTTAGGAGAACAAACGAGCCAATATTGGCCACATTTTGGGGACTACGATCGCCTCCTAGGTGAATTCAGACTTTTTCATAAGATAGGGGGCAAATTACCAGCTTCAATTTGCAAGACTTGCAGAGGTGTTGTCGGCCTTTAAGGAATAGGTATGCTCTTTTCCTGAAGACCTCTAAGTCGCATCGGATCGGAAGTACAGCTGGTACCACAGAACAATTGTACGCGGTAAAAAGTGGCGGTTAAACTGCACTGTTGTGGATTTACGGACATCAAGGAGATTCCACGAGAACTTGGAGTTCTGTCTTCCGAATCTGATGTCCGAAGATGGAATTCTGCTGCTGGTGTTAACACATAAGAATAGAAACATAGAAAATAAAAGACACACAGTGAACCGACATTAATTCGTAGGACCCAAGAATCGAGCTGTCCGGAAATAACTTGGTAGTCAACGATTAGAGTCGCTCTACGTTGTATACGGTCAAATTAAAGGAGCTGATGATGCGGGGCCCCTGCCTAGTGGGAGCAGTATATCATATGCGATCGGACCTGCGCCTTGTAAAGTTGCAGCCGATAGTCTGGATTAAAGTACTGCTTCGTCCTATTGAGCACACCCAGCTTCTTTGAGGCAATTATATTTAGTTTCCAAATGATCGCGGAATTAAACGTTAATCCATATGTCGACACCAAGTATTCCGATACTTGCTGTGCCCGATAGGTTGGTGTTCTGAAAACGGGGAGATACTACAAATAAGTTGGACTAAATTAGGTCGGTCCTATTCCGCGACTAGGGATAAAACAAATCCTCGACTTCAGACACAAGTTTGTTCTGATACTCGTTGCTGTGTTCCCGGGAAATAAAACTCTGTAATACATTTGCAGCTACAGCAATCATTCCTCTAGTCTGTATATTGCGCAGGATATAATAACTAATAAGTATATTGCACAAGTGTGTGCGCAGACACAAGTGCACTCTCTACTGGTTTCCCTAATGGGGTATCACAACGGAACCATGTATCAACATGTATAACGGAGCCATGTATCAACATATACAACGGAGCCATGTATCAACATATACGACGGAGCCATGTATCAACATGTACAACGGAGCCATGTATCAACATATACAACGGAGCCATGTATCAACATATAGAACGGAGCCATGTATCAACATATACAACGGAGCCATGTATCAATATAGCGATAAAGCTGTTCGGATATCTGGTTCGCCCACTATGTGTACTTGAGTAAAGTAGGCTCTTTTCTTGGAGATCCCTAGGTCGTATCGGTATTTTATTAATTTTGTATAAATATTAAAATAATTAAACTTACTTTTAAAATATATATTCCCAAAACTTTTGAGTTTATGTATATATATATAGTGCGTCTCTTGGCATATGCCCCTTATGCAACCATTGCTCTCTTTAATTTTTCTCACCCTTCCGTTACATGTGGTCTTAATCTTATCAAATTGTATTTTCAAAAAATCATAGTACATCATTATATATGGGTGTGTAGGGGATCATAAAATACTGCTTGTTTCTAAATGAAATGACTGTGACGTGCTGGCAGACTGATTCACAGGTGGGTCGGCATAACAATGGAGAGGACAAAATTACAAGGATTCCGTTTTTTTGCCATTACGTTACGTAACCCTAAAAAAAATGTCTGTATAATAGATGCTACAATATTATATTTATCATAAAGTCATTCATGTAGGTAAATGTTTACAATATTGATGATTGTGTTAATATCAGTGTGCCATTTTTTTCAAGACCAAGATAATAAAAAAGTGAACGATATTACCTATACATTGTGTAGGCCCCAAGTCCCAACGTCTTAAATAACAATTAAGTAAACAGATAGCGTAAACATGAATAGACACGAACGTTCAGCCCAGCCAACACAAAAATCTCAAATTACATAACTAAAAAGGATGTTGTGGTAGAATTTGTGAGTGTAAGACTGGGATAACATACCCACGCAATAGTAGGACAAAGTGACTCCTGAATTAGATATAGGTATTTTATTATATAAATAGCGTAAGGTAATTTTCGTCGCATTGGTTATGGAACGATAGCTACACATAAATCGGGTATGTACTCAATTTGAATGACTCCAGCCGTAGGTGTACAGGAAAATAAAGAGTATTTTTAAACAAATATTTTTTGACGACAACGTTTCGTTTAAAAAGGTGTTGGTCTAAATAGAAGATATTCGAAAACAAATTGGCTAGTGATACTAACAAAACGAGAATCGATAACAGAACATATTCCAAAAGTTTTAAAAATGTTTCTGTTTATCTGTTTGTCTGTTGTGACATATCTACGATCGTGACTACAATCAAATAATAAAGTTGATGGAAAACATATCACATAGTGAATGGCTGAACGAATTCCGATGCATACTTTATTAATCTGTCGAGAAGATGCTATTCTAATTATTGGTTTTTGCAACATCAGGGGGTGGCACTCCGAACTCGACGCTGTCTATCATCACCTTGAGACAACAAAGCCGGCTTTATTCTTTCTGACGGAAACGCAGATATCTTCTCCGGTTAATTCGTCTTACCTTACCTACCCAGGGTATAAATTAAAACAACTATTTATAACAGGGCTGGAGTGTGTGTTTTCGTCGGAGAATCGTCGCCTCTTCAACCTTACAGGCAAGGATCTATCCATGCTTTGGCTGCGTGTAGATATCGATGGCCACCCTCGTGTCTATGCGTACGTATACAGATCCCATAACGGAAATACCGAAATAGACGGACTTCTTGAGCACGTAGAAATGACTACAGATTCTGTGCGAAAACATATTCCAACTGCAGAGATCGTGTACTTGATGATTTTAACGTCCATCACGCCAATTGGCTTTGTTCACGCATTACCGATCATACGGGAAAGCAATTCATGACCTATTGACATATTTACAATTGGTATCATCGCCCATGCGAATCCCAGACGTGGAAGACCATACTCCATCTCTGTTGCTCTTTCTGTTGACCTTCCATCTGGACAGCTATCGTTAATTCTCCTTTGGGCTTGTCGCATCACTGCCTGATTCGGAGTACAGTGCCGATTAGACATAGGCCACGGTAGGATTTTGTAGGCTGTCGTCGCGTCTGGCACTATAGATCAGCAGATTGGGATGGGATGCGGTCATTCTTAGCATCCTACCCATTGGGGCGGATTTTTTTTTGCTTTTTCCTCTTTTTTATTATTTGCTTGCTCCTCGCTGAATAACACTAACACCGTTCCGGGAATGGAAATTTTTATTCCGTTCTCTGCGGTTCGAATGGCAGCGAGTCGCAGGCTCGGTTTGGACGCTACTGTAAGTTGGCACTCCGCCATAAACTGGAATATTCACAAGCGTATGCAGCAGCGGCGAGTACAGAGAACGAAAATACCAGACCACTAAAGAAGGAGTGTAATTCTGCCTCCACGTGCTTGAAAAAATTTACCAATATATAATAATAAATCAAAGTCAGAGTACAATGAGCACAGTAAAGTGCGCAAAACTGGCGAAAGACTAGTTCGCTATTTTAGTTTCTATCAATGACATGCCGCAAACTAGTGGCCCCCATTGTTACGCAGATGATAGCACTGGGAATGCTTTATAAACTGTCCGTACCAACATTTTCCGAGAACTCTCGTCAACGTGGATCGGAACAGGCTTGTGTCTGAAGTTGAGGATTTGTTATCCAAAACCTTAGAATAGGGCCGACTAAATTTAGTCCAATTTAACCCCCATAAAACTCAAGTTTGCGCGATTACCGCCCTTTGTCGTATCCCCTCGTTTTCAAAACACCTACCTTTCGGCCTTAGCTACTATTCGAATAATTGGTGTCGACATATCAAGTAACGTACAGTTCCGCGGACATTTAGAAACGAATGCTAAATTAACCTCAAAGAAGCTGGGCGTGGGAATGCTGAGCGAAGCAGTATTTTAAACCAGCCCATCGGCTGCAACTTAACAAGGCGCCGGTCCGACCGCATGAGATCTACTGCTCCCATATGTGGGCAGGGGCCCCGCAATATCAGCTCGTTTCATTTGACCGCACACAAAGGAGAGGGGCACTAACATTTGACGACCACGCTATTTCCGGACAGTTCGATTCTTTGGTCCTACGAAAAGATGTCGGTTCGCTGTGCGTCTTGTACCGTATTTTCTGTGGGGAGTGTTCCGAGAAATTGTTCGGCTTAATACCAGCACCATTTTCGGACATCGCGACAGAACTCCAAGTTCCATAAATCCACAACAATGCAGTTTAAACGCCACTTTTTACCGCGCGCAACTGTACTGTGGAACCAGCTGCCTCCCACGGTATTTCCGATCCCATACGACCTACAGCTCTTCAAGAAAAGATATTCTTTAAAGGCCGACAACGCGTCTGTAAGACGCCTAGCCTTGCAGATGTTAGTCACTACTCACCTGCTCGTTTACCCCCTATAAAAAAAGATCCCCGGCCAGGTTGTACGCTATAAAATTTCAAACTCAAAAAAGGAGGTAGCGACTAGGCTCGATTGAGTTACGTTCGCACATTGATCATGGGAAGGAGATGCAAACTCTTCTTCAAACAGTTGCTACGACTATATGACAGATGGCACTGAAAATTGGTGGATGTCCCACTGAGGTTATGATATAACTGTTATGATATATTAAATTGATTTGTATTCATAAATTGCCTTATTAATTTCGTTATGTCAAGGAAAAATCTATCATTTACATGAAAGTCAAGCAACAAATCATGAAAGTTATTAATCCTTGATTCTATACATCACTTTTCCTTCTTCGAAATTTATGTAGCTGTCATCCCTATCATTACGTTGAAATAAAAGTGTGAGAGACTATAGTTTCTCCAGTGTGAGATCAGCTAAACATTGAAACGAGCTCGCTAATAAGTAGGTACTTACTGTCTATTATAATGTACTACTTACTTTAATTTTAATATTAGAGGCTGGATTTCATGGAAATTGACTGTTCAAAATTTTAATTGAGTAATAATTTACACCTTATACATATTAGAAAGTGTTGAGTGTATACCAAGAAGCACCTAGTTAGTATCTTTTAACTTTAAAGTATGAAATTAAAATATACTAAGATCTCCAAATTAAAGTCAAGCCTTTATATAAATAAAAAAAAAACACAAAATATAATAACCACATAAACATATTTATTCCAATAAATACTAATGTTAAGATTAACTGCTGATCTTCCGGCAGTTGCAACGCGTAGGCGTACGAGAGCAGAGGCGGCTGATGGCACGGGCTTGCAACTGATGGAAAATTCGCGATCTGGATGGATGAGCCGACACCGTGCTGTTTAGTTTAGTATGCCCGGTCACATTAGTGCCTATGAAACAGAAAAATAATAAGTTAGTTACAAATAATGACAAGCGTTGTAGGTATATGATGTGGTTATTGGATTAAGAACCGATAAATGTGAGCCTTAAAGTACGATACAAACCTCGACAGGCTTCAACGATAACAGTGCTAAATGCCCATACCAATAACGTTGTCAATAGCCAAATTATGTTTGTATAGGCCAAAGAAAATATCATATCATAAAAGGCAGACCTTTCATGCTTTCTCACTCATAAACTATTGCTATTGCTGTCTTGTTCTTTAGTTCATATTTACCAACCTGTAGCCGGTACACGAAGAAAAAAATATTCGATATGCACATTTTTTTTAAATAATTCTTGTTACTACTTTAAGTTTATTGTTACTTAGTGTTTTACAAATTGCATAGTTCTTAATTCTTGTTTTGTATTGTTGGATTAATTGAGTTTCAACATAAATTTACAACTAGGTAACTATTTTTTATGTAGTGTCAACTCAAATGAGAAAACAGAACCCTAGGTGACTATCATTGATATCCCTTGTGCCCGTATAAAAGGTAAGTGATATTTAGATTATAAAAACACATTTTTTATTTTATCACGATGAAAGCATGAGTAATAAATAAAAATTCTAGTACGCCTGCTACACTTATTGAGTTAACAAATAAAAAGTATATTAGACATTTTTGTTGACGCTACCGTCCGCTTGTGTCTGCGAAAGTTTATGTCCGCTATTTATAATTAATTTTTTTATGTTGTTTTATGTATAAGCCGTTTCAGACTTATGCATAAAACAATATTATTTTTTAAAGAAAGCGAATGTCTTATATATATTCACTTTGTTTAAAAAAAACTGAGTAAATATGTTTTGTCTCAAATGCGTTAAGTAGCACTACTGAGGTATTAAATAAAAAAATATTTTAATGCTAACTAATTAAGTATTGGGTATTTAACGCTTTATTGGAATATTCGCACAGCCATAATTAATTCGAGTTTCCAACTAGTTTTTCCTATTAAATAGGAAAGTCCTGTTGATGGTTGATCATTGGGCTGAATGGGGTCCTTCTGTCCTTACTGTTCCTTTTTTATATATTACAAGGGGGCATACGAATATCTGAGGATTTATGTGACTACCGATGCCCATGGACATCCACATAACTGCTATGCAGATGCGTTCTCATCCTTCACTCCTACTCCTCGACCGGTTACTTGCAAACTACATGATAACCGACAGCATACCTATTAATTTACGGCGGTATCGTGTAGGCCAGTGGTACCTCCCCGGCCGTGTCAGCCCAATTCGGCTACAATGCAGCATGGAACTATCCCCTAGTGAACTTCATTGAAAGAGACTTATGTCCAGAAGTTGACCGACACAGTGTGAAGAGGACAATGATAATAATTGTGAGATGAATAATAAATAAATAAAGGTGTATGTTTGTCTACACGATAAATAAATAAAGACGCATGCTTGTGTAGGTTCTTCGAGTAGGTGTACTAATATTTATAAGTTACATAAAAATATCATTAACTTATTATTATAAAAAATACTAATGACTTCATTTTAATGATAACGCAACTATTAGCTTTTCCAACTTAAAGTATTGTATTTATATTTTGATTTATAAAAATTAAAAGCTTATAATAGCCACATCAACGCGTAAATAATAATATAAGGGTCAGATAGATTGATATAAATATGAAAGTACTAACCTTAGGCCCAAGGGTCCAATGGAGCCGTAGTCCCCACCAGGAATGCCCCACCCACCAGCGCCTGTGCCTGTGCGTGCGTTGGCGTTGGCGTTGGCGGTCGCGCTGCCACCTCCATCTGAAACTCGTGAATAACGTAATAATTTATTTTTGTAAGAGCATTCATAAGTGTTAAAGTGGCAATTATCCGTTCGATACCTAACTACCATACAAATGCTAATTTATTTATATACTTTAATTTATTAGGAAAACAAACAGTAATTTACATCAATATTTCAACTTTTTAAAATAAATAATCACCGATTATGTTTTTCACATTTACAAAACCAAGTGCATGCTTGCTTTATACAGAAAAAAGAAGAAGAAGAAAACTTGGACACTGACAGTTTATATTCTGACACTTGTGAATCAGCTTGAGATCCGGCGAATCAACGCTCAGAAAGCAAGTGTAGTTAACAGCTCATATGCACGAACTGACTAAGATAGCCTGCCGTAAGGACGAATAAAAAAATAGTATTGAAAAGGTCAAGTTCTTTATGGTCAACCAAATCATTATAATATCTAGCAGAACGAATTATAAAAGTACTTTTTATATAATTGGTATTACAATACGATGCATCCAGAACCGCAAGTTGTCTAGATAAATGATAGGGAATTCAAAAATTACAAAAATGAACCAAAACTTTTCCCGCAATTAAAAAGTCTTACTTTATAACGTTCATAGTGGTCCTTTAGGACTGTCTGACATAAAAGGGAGATAAAATTCTAACAACAATAATAAGGAATCATGATCTAAATAAAAAGGAATTAAATATACGGTATTGCCAGTGTACGAAAAAAAAAGTCAAATGTGAAATGACCTGATTCAGAACACGATCGTTTTTTGTACACATCTAAAGCGTGTGATCTTTCTCGTGGACCGTTATTTAAATTTCGATGGGCAAACTACACACCGCACACGTACGATGTAAGTGTTCCAGTAACTCCGACAGTCCGACTTGAACTACGCGAGGCGCCTGTTTGGCATATTAATGTACTGGGCGTTGTAATTTATAACTATGCGCAGGACACTGTGCGCTTGGCATATATGGGTGTAGTCCAGAGACTAAAAAGTAAGTAAGCTGACTAAAATATAAGTTGTTTTTACTTAACATTTACAAAAACTTCTCCGTTCCTTTTGAGCTTAACAATAGCAGCATCCTAAATCCATTACCAATGAAATTATTGTATGTCATTTGATATGTTATTAAGTATTTGTGATATCGGGTTTTGCGGATGTACATTGGTATTGGTCCCCTTCCACTTGCTTGTTTGTTCCTTATGGTATAAAAAAGAGTTATGATTTAGTTGCTTTGGGTATGTATCCTCACGTTTATACAATACTATAGTGAAGTCATGTTTCATGCGGTTTGCGAGAGTAGTGACTGACCTATGAGAAACAGTAATATGTCGTAATTAGATACCTAAATATATTAAATAAAGAAGGCAAGATCCTTTAGTGATGATAGATCAAACCTTTGTTACACAGATCACTTAGGAAAATATGCGAGAGCAAAGCATATAGTGGTAACATGTATGTATAATGTACCACAACTTAGAAGAAAATTATTTGATGTAACATTAAATTACAACGTGCAAGGAAATTAATTAACTTCTCAGAAGCTTTCGTTTAACATTTTACAATTAATTGATAATTGTACCGTTAGACATTTTAAACGCTTTGAAAGTTCAAAAACATATGAAGTGGTTTTTCAACAAATAAGTCGTTGCGCACAAGTAATTAATCAATAACTTTTATTACTCAAATTAATAACAGTCAATTATTGAAATTATACAAAAACCATGTTTTGGTAACATTTATAATACGTCCTTAGAATGCAGTTATGCATTAATATTAAGCACTTCCGTCACGCTTAACAGAAACAACATCTTTCTTCATAAAGTATACAAAAAAATACAGTTTGCGCTGCTTTTGACGTAAAACTTCTTACGCAAGCATGACAAGTCAAGGATGTAAACTGGTAAGTAGGTACGTGACAAGGCGTTACGAAAACGAGGCCAACGGAAGAGAGACAAGTTAAAGAGCAGAAAGAGAGATACGTTTTGTATAGTACTGTAGGGCAGGAGAGAGAAAGTCAGATAGGTATAATTAAAGGTTTACTTCGGCCGTGTCTTTCTAAAGCACACTCGTATTTTCTTATGTTTGTTTTTTTCCTGGTATTCACAGGGCGTACCGATATTACTCGTGGGATCTCCATTTTATACGCATCGTGAACCAACTATGACTCGACTGTATTACAGGAAGAGCAGACACATTCACAATTAGTAACGTTCGGCGTGACTAATAAAAGAACCCAACATATCGCGCCGTTTTTAAATTAGTTTTGTGTAATAAACTTCATTTTCCTGTTTCCTTATATCCATGTTATAAGAAATAAATACAGCCTGCAGCTGTTATTTCCGCACTCAAGTGGAGCCTCTAGGACCGAGAGGTAACAGCGAGAAGTTAGCCCACGGTAGATATTCCTCGTACGTATAATACATTCAGAAATAATTCTCTTGTAGCTTTTTAATATTCTGCATAAAAGCCGAATTGGGTAACTAAAGTAAAGTAACAACTATGCGTAATAAAGTAACAAGTATGTCGCGTTTCGTGCAGATTGTGAGTAGCCAGTCCATTGGGAGGGATGGGGTGCAGGATGGCAATGCATCAGTATATGCGGCTGTTAAGGGGCGTTAGTAGTCAACAAATGGCTCCGGCTCGTTTGTCCCTGGTATATATCTCATAATTAACATACATACATGGTATATCGTGGCTACTGACTAGTCTCCTAGTTGAAGCAATAAAAATATTGTTCATATCACTAAACTTGCTTTATTATATTTATAACTAACTCTAAGACGGCCTAAAGTATTAATTGTAGGACACTTTTCACTTTTTAATAAAAAAAAGAGTTAACATAATATAGATATAGCCATTGGCCACAGTACATATAACATACATATGTACATATGTGCTTTAGCTATGCTACAAAGAATGTGTACTAAGCATAAGACATTCCAACAGCGTCAACATTACGGCGTAACGGTGAAAAATACTAACACGCGCTACTTAGAAAATACAGAGAGGTTGGTACATTGTTACCTGGAAACCTACAAGAAAACATAAAGCTGTATTATAACAGAGTATAACGATTTATAGTAATGAACAATTGTGTACTATTCGTTTATCTCAGATAATTTCATTCACAAACCTCAAATTATATGTAAAATATATATCTTGGAATTTAAAAAAAAACTTTAAAAACTTTACTATGCCAAAAGGTACCACACTGACTGAAATAATCCTGTCAAATAATTCCTACAAAATTTCAGTATTTTTTTAAATAAATTTAATTCTTCATAAAACCTACACAAAGATTGCTCTGATTTTATGATAGAAACTTCATTGTTTTAGTGTCTGCTTTTGTGTCCAACTGTTAAATACATACGTTGTTACGTCCACCCCACTAGTGAACCTCCCTGAAGCTGTGTTATTGTTGTGATGAACAAAGAATCCTCTCGGCCCACGAAATTGTGAACGACACCACAAAAACTACACTATTTACGATCTCTACGAATTTGTGGTGACCAACTACCACCGTCAGAGTATATGAAGCCTAAATAGTGGAATAAGTTGTCAACTTATTCTGGCGAGATAAAAAAACTAATAAAGTCACTAATGCACATTTTAGTCGTTTCACATACCCATTGCTACGTCGTCCTCTCAAAGTACTGCTTATCTTTTTGGTTCGTTTACAACCAAGTAACAAGACAAGTAGTAAATATAGCGATTGCTAGAGTATTACAAGAAGGGTACTCACAAGATTCGGCGTTGGCGTTTGCGTTAGCGTTAGCTCCGGAGTACGGTAACGGGTAGGGGTTGAAGGACCGACGCAGCCTGTGCAGGGGCACCGGAGCAGACTCGTGCCCCGTCGCATCGATCACGTAGTACGCTCGGGGCACATAGAACTGCCCCACTGTAAATATAGTTCGTTTAAAGTTAGAAAATTAAGATGGATAAGTGGATGACGCAAGACAAATGTGTAGGAAGATGTGTAGCATTTGGTCTCTCTGCCTACTTGCTTCTGCTCTTCAATGGGAAACTAGCGCGAAGATGTGTTGTTGTCATAATTAAGGAACCAATAATTGCATAAAAACCCATATATTGAACCCAGTCGCGCAGATCTCCTCTGGTAGTTACTAGAAAACTTTGATTTAATCTAATATCAGTTCATCAAACTGTGCTTTTGGAATCAGTTTCCTCCTGGTAAACTGAAGAAAAGAAAAATAAATACTCAATGCATTGGTATTGAGTAAAAGTATTATTAAACACATATTTTAATACAGTGATATTTTTTTAACTGCTCTACGCTGAAGTGTGGAGTGCAGCTCCATCGGTTATTACGACACACGTCGCGCGACTGTAGGTGAGATCTTATTGTATGGAGCTGACCACAAGGTGAACCTCACGAGCTAATTACAACAAAAATTTTTTTTGGAAATATTTGTGTGCACAATAAAGTACATTTTCTTTTTCTTCTTTCCCTTTCTCGTATAGTTGGTATAATTGTTAACAGTTGGTAATACATATTACATACATACGTTTAAATTGCTAAGTTCTAATAATCCAATGAAACTACTTTAAAATCCTTTTCAAAATATTTCCAATAAAGTAAGTATTTAAAAACCTACTTGAATTATTTTAGTTCGTAGATTTTCTTTTTTCGTCTTAGCAATCATCGAATAACGTCTATTGTACACAGTAGCGGAACGTTGCTGGCTGATAATGATGATTATTTATACAATGACGTATCAATTTCAGTCATAAACAGTTATAATTACATTTTTGTAGGGGTATCAAGCCCGTATAAGAAGCAAGTCAAAACCAAAACAGAGGTGCCTCGGAGAGCACGTCAAGCCGACGGTCCTGCGTCTGATTTCCCTCCGGTAGTGTCGGAATAGGAGCAAGAATAAATAGAATGCACAAACACCGGAACTCGAAACCTAAATTCAGCTAGGAGGACAACGACAAATTTTCTTTTTTTGTGTATATTAATAAACATTTTTTATATAGGACAAATGAGAAATCAGACATTTTACGACTGTTGGCTCCCAAGAACTTCCACACGATTACTATGCCGATCCGTTGCCCTCCTTTCCTCCCCTCAAATGGCCACGGACTACTCACAAACCGTAAGAGACATGACACCGAACATGGTTGGTAGTTTACTTTGCCTTGATTTTAAAAACTTGCATAGAATTATTTTGTAATTCACAATTCTATGAATTTTAACAACCTTCACAATCAAATGATGTATTGTTGAGTCATAGAGCTTAAGGTTGCCTATAAATGATAAGTGACGTTGTCTTCAAACGCAAGGTGTTTGAAAACGTAAACGCAAAGTGGTGAAAACAAACTCAACATTACTTAATTGGTCGGATTTGAAAAGTAATAATATTTTAGTAAGAGGTAGTGCCAATTAACAATGCAAGACCGGGGAGGTATCTCTCGCTCATATAACACCGCCGTAAAATGGCTGCTGTTCTGTCGCGTTTCGTGAGGTTTGTGAGTAACCGGTGGCCCATTGGAGGGGAGGAGGAAAGGAAGGGAACGCATCCTTCTGACAATAATGTGGATATTTATGGGCGTCGGTAGACATCAAAATGCTCCAATTGCTCGTTTACCCCCTATAAATTGTAAAAAATGTTCTTATACCTTAGATGAAAGAGCCTGAAAACACACAATATTTTAGGGTCCTATATTTCGATACGTTAGCAAAATGCTGTCAAGATTATAACAAAAACACTTCAACGCGTGCTATTGTTTTAATTTCATTGGTGAATTTTTGTGCCTATTTTGAATTTTCATAACATAATATTACCTACCTAAGTAGTTCTATTATATCCTGTTAGAATGGCAATAGGCGTCTATTTATTGTCCATACAGACTCTATATTAATTATAAGTACTTAATTAATTTACTTTTTTAAAGATCTGTCTTTATTTATGTTTGTGTGTGTATGAAGTGATAACAAAATTGTCAACGTTTATGAACTACTTAATTTCTTTTAAGCAATGCTTTTTTTATGTTTCACTCCTTTTCAGGTCCCCTTTTTGGATATACTTTCATATACGTCATGACTCCTACGATGTACTCGAAGAAGGAGATCTCTTCTCTAGTTTATATTAATGCTTACATCACAAAGTATGACAGCACTGTTGTAAGGAAGTACATATTAATAAACAAAAAAGGTTGAAGTCATCACCATACAGTTCGTGAGGTTTTCTAAACGCCGGCCTCAGATGATCGTGACCGGACGCGATTGTTGCGATTAACTTGATCGAGACGAAAAATCTTTAAGGTCTACGTAATCTCCAGTGCCGGATTAAGCGCGGGGTTTATAACAAATTCCATTCAGGTACCCTTGATTTGTTACCATAACATCTTCGCCCGTTTCCTAATGGGTATGGCAGAGCGCAACGATTTGCCTTCATTTTGAGTATAAAGCTCACTGACTGCTATAGACCTTGTAGGCCTTATAGGCTTTGCTTGATGGCACCCCCCCTCCCTTTAAGCATTGTGTACTTGGTACTTTTGATACGTGGTTAATCTGGCACTGGTAAACTCAATGCGTGTACTGCGCATATATTGAAAGGCTCGTAACTAGTATCTACCAACTATCCAGATCTAATGAGTAACACAATAAATGATGATGACTAAGGAATTATAGGTATTTCGTACCAAAGTAGGCGGGCGAACGGCAGTTATGATATCGCCAAAGAGTTGACTGCTGTGTATGCATTTCGTGTGGTTTGTAACTTTCCAATGGCCCATTGGAGGGAAAGAAATAAGGAGGACAACAGGCATGACTATAAGGTGCACATATGTATATGGGGTTTTAGTTTTCACAGGGAATGTTCGTTAATCTCTTTATACTATTGAAATACTATTTTAAGACGTCTTAATGCTAGTCTAATTATTAACTTTAAATTACAATAAAAAGTGCTACTTTAAGGAGATAATTATACACTTAGGTAATACAATTTCACTGTAGTGGTGGTACGGACCACCAGCCGGCAGTGACACGCCGATACTGATCGATGGTTAGTGTCCAGACGAAAATAAATTGAACCAGACGAGATCCATTGTACGTGTACCACATGATATGTTACGACTTATTGGATTGCCAATGCAGATATCATAATTATCATTATTTTTTCCAGACTGTACCTACTTTTACCGTAAATATAAATCTATTAATAGTAATTTAGTGTAGTTAGGGACTTCTACATCTATTGAACTAGAAAGGTTTTTCTTGTAATTTGTTCTCTTTCTTTATTATGCTAACTAAGAAAGAGAAGCCTGATATTAGGATATTAGCCATGATCCTCGATGACATATGACCAAATATATTTTAGATTTGTTTGACAAGAAAATATAATGATATTTTCATGTCATACTTAGACAAGATTTTAATATATCATAAATAATACTGTAATAAACAAATAATACTGTAATAATCATTATTATAACAAGTTATTTTTATGTTAACCTCCTATTTATTAATTAATGGCTTAGGCACTAAATTATTTATTTTGTTATTAGATTAATACCTAGTTAGCAATTGATTAATAGAATATATATTTAGTAAAGTGTATATAATTTACTAAATATATCATTATTATTTTGTATTCGATTGTAAGAATCAAAACAATTTTAATGTTAACTCTACCACTTATTTAATTAAGATTCAAAGTACATAAAATGTGATGAAATTTGAAAAAAAGGACGTGAGCAGCCACATTCGACGAGTTTCAAATAAAACGGACGTTACTCGTCGAAATAAACAGGAAAAAAGGAAACTTAAGTACGTTTCATGGCAAAAACATGGAGGGCACTAACCTGCCGTAGCCGTGGCCAACACGGCGGCTAGCACGAACAAAGTAGCGCAGTGCATTATAACGTACGTGTACAAATACTGGCGCAAAACTGGCTCCACCGCGTCCGCGGCTACCTCTTATATACTTCAGAATGTAGCGGCTGCCGAACGCCTGCCGCGGGGCTGTTCCGTGACCACTCGCTATAACGGTCAATATAATAAAAAGCTGCCATTACACTAGGCAAAAAAAATAACTAGAGCTTTTTTATTTCTACAATTAAAAAAAAAAAGCCAACAGCTTTAGCTGTGATGTTGTATCGTTGGAACCAAATAAATTTTTAGAGAATCGTATTATTCATCCAAACTATAGAATTACGTTTTGTGAATCAAGATGATGTGTTGTTCAACAACAATTTTAGACCCGCTTACTTTATGAAAAGCATGGATAAATCCGATACATTACAAGAAAACTACTTTTACGGATTTTATCACGTAAAAGTAGTTTTATTGTAATGTCTAACATTCGCGTAAACTTAAAACATCATAATCCGATACAGTTTGATTGAATTAATTGTTGGATTGCGTGGGGAAGCCCGTCTGTATTGGGAGGAGTAGCAGCTATCTGGAAGTTCACTGAAAGAGGTATTTGGGCAGCAGTAAACCGAAAAAGATGCCAAGACAGCCGATCTCCTGCTACTCGCATCCATCCCGGACCGGCTACTGCACGGAGATCGTCTTCCCACCTGGTGAACACTTCGTTTTCCTAAACGCGGCCTCTACTCCAAAACCTTAGTGGCCAATCTGCCATCTGATCTTGAGAGTGTGGCCAGCCCATTGCCACTTCGGTGAGCTCATTCTTCGCGTAATATCGGACAAAGAAACACCCAATGTAGCACGTTCAAGGATTCAGTTGGGTTGGGCAGTATTCAGGAAGCTTCGTCACATTCTCACGTCGCCTATACCGCAGAGCTTGAAGACAAGTCTTCAACCAATGCGTTCCGTGATGATCTACGGGGCCGAAACGTGGCCTCTCAATTCAGGACTGGCCCGCAAGTTTGCGGTAGCTCAGCCGGCTATCAAACGTGCTATGTTGGTGTAGCTACTTACCTATTTTTTTATTTATCCAGCCCGGCTTTGCCCATGTATGTATTATACACTCAAGCCTTCTCGGGAATCACTCTATCCGTAGGGGAAAACCGCATAAAAATCTATTCCGTAAATCTTGAGAAAATCAACCACATAGGCACAGACAGCTTTTTAGACTTTGTTTTGTAATAAGTACAGATTTACACACTTAATTTACTGTCATTTGACAATCCTCCGAAGAGAAATTTTACTATTTTAGAGGAAGGTAGTAACTACGGTCCAATACTTTATTTATGAATTCATTTTTCTACATACATTCTATACATATATATACGATTTTGATTTCTATATATATATATATATATATATATATA
>JAFELO010000796.1:93887-109638 GCA_017140195.1 Eumaeus atala
AAGGACACAGTTGAAAAATAATGTGGCCCGCCTGTCGGTATGTAGAACACTCGTTTCCTAGAGTTAGCATTTGGGATTTTATTTCTTTTAATTATAAAGTAGTAGTACTTGTAGCTAGGTAAATACACAATGTCGATTTCCAGAAAGCTTGCTGCTAGCTTTTTGCAAAAACGGATTGCTTGTCAGTCACACTATAGTATAACACAAATACTACGTTGTCTGATGCCAACAATACAAAACAAAAGAACTAGGTGTTACATGTAAATATGAACATCTATGATGAATAGGATGTGTTCCTGAGTTAAGACCTGTCCTAACGCGTCTTTTCCGTTACTCATATTCAGTTGTCATCGTCCCAAGGAATTAGAAAACCGCTCTGGTGTACGGGATCGCAAAAAATGGTGACCGCTCGGGCCCGTCCAACTATCGTCCTATAGCAATAAGACTTTTATTTCCAAAGATAATGGAAATAACAATCAATGGCCAGCTCCTGCGGTACGTAGGGGAGCACCAGCTACCTAGTGACTCTCCGTCCGGTTTCCGTCAGGGCCGTCGGCCGGCGACCCCCTAACTTAGCCTGACGCATAGGTGGGCGGAGGCTCTTGTAGCAAAGGGGCGGCGTTGGCGGTTATTCTGGACATAGCAAAAGCCTTTCACCAGGTTTGTGAAATTATGCGATTGGATTGCCAGCTTTTTGACAGACCGGAGTGTTAAGGTACACGTTTAACGTAGTTAATGGAGTATGCTCAGTCCTAAAGCCTGTCAATGCTGACGTTCCACTAGGTTGTGTTCTGTCTCCCACTCTTTTTCTCCTGTATATCAATGACATGCTTCAAACCGGTGGTATTCATTGCTATACGGGCGATCCACCGGAGTCGTTTTATAATACTGGACCAATATTTCGCGGGAAGAACTGAACCAGCGCCGGAGCAAACTTGTGTCTGATCCTTTATTATTAAGTCGAAATGGGACCGACTGAATCAAGCCCAAGTTAATCCCAATAAGACACAAATTTGAGCGTTTACCGCTAAAAAAAGACCCATTGTCGTTTTTTCCCCGGTTTCAAAACACTTCCCTAATATCCTCAGCTAGCATAGGAATTCTTGGTGTCGAAATCTCGAATAACGTTGAGTTCCGCGGTCACTTCACACCACATCACAAAGCACAGGTCCGACCGTACATGGCGTACTGCTCTCACCTTTGGGCTGGAGCCCCGCAATATCAGCTCATTCCATTTGACCGTACTCAACGTAGAGTGGCTGGAAACATTTCTTAACTGGCAAATTAAAGATGAAGAGGGTGGTAAAATTAAAGACAACTACTGAAGCAGTACGCACAGGCACACACACACATAGAAATTTTGTTAACAGTTGAGATTTCTTTTTTACAATTGAGCAACATATCAACAAACAAAGTGACCGTATTTATAGTTAAATCTCTGGGGGAGCTTGCCAATTAGTCAACATAGTGCAACATGGGTATTATCTGAATTCAGTGATTGTTTGGTGGGGCTGAACCATATTTTTGTGAAAAACGTATCTAAAACGTTGGCTCAAGTGTAACAAGATACCATTCTCGAGAATGTAGTTAAGCCCCTTAGCTATATAACCCTTTAAAAACACCATGTTCAATAGCCAAGTATGGTCCTTCCAGCAAGGCTCGTTGCCGGGTGATAAAGCTCGGTGTGGACCAAGCTTTATGACCCGGTGTTGGTTGGAAGCGAACATCTCGGACTTCGTCAGAGCTGAAGACTGGACGTCGCACCGTCTAGTCCCGATCGTAATCCGCGGAATTGTTTTATGGTCAGTTTTAGAGAGTACAGCTTGCTCTAAACGCCATGATACTTTGAAGTCCCTAAAACAAATCATGCATTTGCAGTGAAGAATTTGCCCATGGAAAGAGTGTGTGCTATTAATAACTGGCCTCAACGTTTAAAGGACTGTGTTGCCGCCAATGGAAAACACTTTAAAAAGCTTTTCATATTTTTAATTGTTTTATATTTGTGTATTAGACTACACACTATAAAAGTATTAATGGCAATGTTATTTGCAATAAAGAAATATATTTTTAAATATAATTATAGGCTAAATATAAGATTTATATAGTATAGGCTATATACCATAAGTCTACGACTAACAGGAGCGGAGTCACACGAGTGAAGCCGCGGGGCGCTGTATATGTATTATTATATATTAATACAAGATTAATATTAGTACAAGGTAAAACGTTAATACTTATTTTCTTTACTTGCGGTTGTGATACGTTACTTTTTTTTTTTTGTTGACGCGGGGAAACACATTTACGCTCCTTCACTGGCCCTGGGTGAGGTCCAGCGGTGTGTGGGGCTCGCGGCACATTATATAGTGCCGAATACCCACAAAAACCACCGCGACTGCCACCAGTGTCGCCTTTGGTGAGGTGCCCCGGAACAACAAATCATCAGGGTACCTCGACGGCTAGTCAGTATCCAAAGCGACCGACAAGCGAAGTACAAAGGGCGGCTCCACCTCCTGCTCTTTAGCCCCCTCTTCTTATAGGAGGTGTACTAAGAGCCGCCGCCTCCTCAGTTCAATTGGCTTCACCCAAGGTGTCTCGGATCACCCTAGGCTACTGAGCCCCGATCGAGATCGAGATCGAGTGATGTGATCCTGGCCAGAGGTAAGCTATCAATGCATTATTTTTATATTGCAAGGGCGCAAATGCCAAGTTCACCTTTTGGTGATTATCCCCGCCCAAATTCATCGAAACAACTGGCCGATACGTAGCTCTTACCCTCCTTCACTCCAACGGGAGACCAGCTACTCACAACAAAAAGGCGACACCATAACTACACTTTACGGGGAGTACCTCCCCGGTCGTGCAGGGCCGATTTGGCTATTGAGAGTATTGGATGGGAGCAACACATTTGCATAATCTTGGTTGTTTGGATGATTATTGGCGTCGGAAATCACTGTAAGGCTCTGTAGGTTGTCACAGATGCACATAATCAAATTCCGCACGGGGCGACATGTGAAGTCTAGACATGATTTAACGTACAGTGTGTGTACACACCAACACCCAGTGTTCCCAGAATGATGAAGATGTCTATCCACCAGAGGTTACGTAGTTTTTTACGCAAATTAATCCCACGATTCGGAGATTAAACCCATCAAGATTACTTACATTTAGCGACTGAGTATTTTCTTTCTATGGTATATGAAGGGTCAGGGCGTAAAACAAGCCGTCCACCGGAAACCCAAAAATCTCAAATGAACACGACAGAATATCCGTCACTCTGCGACGCTAAAAAGTGAGAGAGAACCAACCAATACTATAGGCTCGCTCAGGAAAGTGGACAATGAAATTAATTAAAGTGAAATGTATTATAATATTGACAAGTTTTGGGTAAAAAATAAACAAAAATTTGTTACAAAATTTATTTAGAAATAAAAATAACATCAAGCCTAAAATTTACATATTATGGAAATCATACAATAATTTATGAGCATAATTCCATTCTAATATAACGTTACATTTATTTCTCGCGGATACCGACGCATCTACGAGACGATACGGTCGTAACTACGAACAGACATAGTCGTATCTGTGCGTAGACGCGAGCTGCAGGCATCTACGAGCCGGTAGAGTCCTAACTACAATAGGACACAGTCGTGTGAATGTAAAACAGTCGTATCTACGAGCTGGCACGAGTAGATACACATCTACAAGCAGATACTGTCGTATCTACATGCATCTGTAGTTGTATCTCCGTAGCCGTTCTGTTGCTCGTTTAAGATTTAGCGTATTATAACAATGTCCACGTACACCTTACAGGTAGGAACATTCAGAAATAAATTCAAACAAGCACCACGTGAAATGAATAACTTCATTTGTCTATAGTAAGTTTAGGATGCGATAGAAATATAAGAATATAAAAATAAGGTACCTATAAGTTAAAAGTTATTGGAATTCACAGTGTAACATGAATAGAAAAGCAAAAATAATAAATGGAATTTTTTTATCATTCTTTTAAAAGAACTAACATATTACTGTAAAATTCTTATCAATACATTAATATAAACAACACGTTAGCCTAAACGTTTTTTTTACACAATTTTAAAGAGATATTTTTACAACCCTGTATCCACTATGCGTATGATTATAGTGTTTCACCGTGTAGACAAATAACCACTTTATGACAACTATTAATTACATAAAAGTGGTTATACAAAATGTGTAGACAGACTGTCAACGTACTCTCATAATAATCTCAAAAATAAAATAACTTTCAAATTTAATAATAGCACAATTTTTTTTGTGCGGGACTTTGAAAGAGTGACAACTTAATAGTAATCGGAAGATGTGTTAGTCGGAAGGGCATCTGCCACCGTGTTAATGTGCGTTTACTTAGCCTTTGCCGAACTCGCTTGTCGCTGGCGCAATACTTTGTTTGTGTTCTGATCTACTTCCGGCAAATCGGACTCTTCACTCTGAGCTTTCTTAACTGTTATAAACCAAATCAAATTACACAGTTAGACATTGCACAGGTATTCCCACTGACCTCAACACTTATGGACTGCTTATCCTGTACTCAGTTATTGCCACTATTGGAGGAGTCGTCAGCGCCACTTTCATAGCCAACAGAATCCTATTGCCTACTGTGGGTACACGCTAACACTTTGGCAATTTTTCTTCAAATTCAGGTTCAATTTAGTTCTTTCAAGAATATACAGTGGAGTAGATGTCTGCCAGTCTTAATCTATATTTTTTGTAACCCTTCCATATGTATCAGTAGTCCATATAGTATACATAGCATTGAGATCAGTGGCTATTCTAGGTCACTAAGTCCCTTTGTCTATGGTAATAAAAACGTAGATAAATTTCTGAGTGTAGAGAAGAAGAGTAAAAAAAGATATTAAAAATACATTTACAGCACAGATAAAATATCCTATCTGGACTTTAAAAGATAGCCAAACGGACTTGGTAAGATAGAGTCTCTACAAGTATACAGTAATCACTAAATATATGATTTAAACACTCTTTTTTTTAATTTGTTTTACCTTTTTCTTTTTTGGGCTTCTCTTTTCTCTCCTTTCTTGGTTTGTTCTGGGCCAACTGTTTGGCGTCCTGGCGTTGCTTTATGATCTCAGAGATGAAGTTGAACATGAGGTATACCTGTGAAAGGTAAATTAAATTGTACAGGGAGACGAGAATACGTCACTTTTAACCAGGTCTAATGTTCAAAGAACAATACAATTATTATAAACCATTTTTTTAGGAAGAGGATGTGTTGCCATGCACGTTGCATGACACTAAATCCTCCTATGCAACGGAATTGGGCCGGCACGACCGAGGACGTCTCTGTCACATAATACCTCCGCAAAGTGTAGCGTTTCGTGCGGTTTGTGAGTTGTAGGGGGGGGAGGGGGAGGAAGGAGTGCAACGCATCGACATAGTAATTATGTGGACGTTCATGGACGTCGGTAATCGTAAAAAGACCCGATTGCTCGTTGGCCATGGATTAACATTAGCTTTTCTTTATTCGAGTTTATTCCTTACGACTACGGTAACAAAATGTTAGGAGTAAAATCGTGTGAAATGGGAACGCAACGGTAAGCGTAGTGCTTGGCCACGTCTCCGCGCACATTTTGTTGTAACTGGTTGAAGAATCGCTCGGATCACGTACAGGTAAGCGAAAATCTAAGCGTGAAGTATCATTCAATGAAGTACTGAGCGTTGACGAACATATTTTTTAAAATGTATTATTGAGGAACAAACGAGCAGTCAGAGCCACTTGAGGACTATGAACATCCGCACAATTGTTATGTGCATGCGTTACGTTCCTTTCTTCCTCCCCTGCAATGGACCACCACGTCAGGCGCTTAGATATGCGATCAAGAGTTATAAAGCGTGAAGAAGAAAATAATAAACGTGGAACGGTATGTGGCACTCGGTTCCTATTAGTATGTGTTTCTGTTTATCAAATTCAAAACGGAAAACATCCACGCTCTGTTGAGCACACTATATAACTTTGATGCAAATCAAATCGCCATCAAAGCTATGGTTACGAGTCTATGTATTATCTAGCAAAACCAACCAGTCTGTCGAGTTTAAGCGGTATATAAATATCAAACATGGCATTAGCTACAAAGCTCGTCATACGAGGTAGTTCTATTGCTACAGAACAGCCAAACTGTATGACCGGGGAGGTAGTTCTCGCTCATATGATATCGCCGTCAAGTGGCAGATTTTCAGTTGCGTTTCGTGATAATAGTACGGTTGCGAATGAGTGACATCTTAGCTATCACTTTTATAGTCACCGAATATTCCCGATTGCTCGTTAGTCCCAAGTGCTATGAATAAAACCGGTTGTCTGTAAGTCCGTCTACAGACGCTATAATTTTACGTGGCAGCGATTCTACGAATGATCTGGGAACGCGTCGCCCAATATACTGAAAAACAGTACGTGTTGCGCCCTCTTGCTCCGTCCAGTCGGAACTTTACTGCATCGTAATAATAAGCATGCAGCTAGCTTTATCGATTTACAAGAAGTTACAACATCAAAAATGTTTAGAAACACTTACTTGGAATGATACTAAGACGAAGAGAGCAGATACTCGCAACACGAGCGGAGCGGCGCCGGCCAGACCGAAGTAGAAGGCGAGCACTCCCAGTACCAGGGAGCACAGGCGCACCGCAACGAACACGAAGCCGTTGAGGGTGCCCAGTACTGTGGACAGAAGCCATGTTCATATCGGCACTTGGTGCTTATCGATCAGTGGCACTTGTTGAGACTACACACCCAAAGGGCAAAAATGGGACCCTGTTACTAAGACTCCGCTGTCCGTCTGTCCTTAACCACAACATAGATTTTAATGAAATTTTGTCCAAATACATATAATTACAATCTAGAATAACAAAAATATTTATCTAGATAAATTTAACAGTCCCTTTGGGATAGATCTAAAGTAAGTGAAACTGCGGGCCACAACCAGTAAATCTAAAAATGGTAATTGCATAATAATGCTATGATAAGCTCTCAATTTTTTTAAGGTTTAGTTACGTCTTAATAATAAATTATATATTGGATTGACTTACATTTATCAACATAATCTTCATTCTCGCCTCTCAATATTAAATTGAGACGGTAAAGATGAGCTACGAACTCCGACAGCGAGTGTAAAACAACCAGGCATACTCCGACTCTTTGGAATCTGTAACAAAAACGTTATCCAAAGTAAGTAATGTGATAGATAATTTGTTAAAATAGATTTTTATTTTATGTTGTAGTTACCATTATTACATTTAATTTTGGAATATATCATTTTTACACAATTGTTCATTGTTTTCCCATTTTGGCGCAAATAATTATACAATATTTTGCGATATTAAAATGGAATGGGTGGTGATAAAGAGAACAGAATAGCTGTGATTACATTACACAAAGTAGGTCTATACCTTTTAAAAATTGCATTTGGCTCTATAGCCAAATGCAATTTTTAAGAGTGTTCAAACGCTTGGTAATAGTTAAATATTTGTGTACCGGGCTACTAATAGGTATGAGATTTTCTCTGTTCGTGACAGAGGATCTGGACGTCCACGTACTGTTCGTACGAAAAAGGTGGTCAAAGCAATGAGGAAAAAATCCGAAGAAGTCCTGTTAGAAAGCAAAAGATTTTATTTCGGGAAAAGATAGCATCTAGATTTTTTCGCGCTCGCGTAGACTCGCGTATTTTAAGAGACGACTTATTATTTATAAGAGATTCACGGCTCATTTCTTAACCGATAAATTAAAGAAGAATATGATGGTGAAATCGAAACAAATACTGAAGGGGTACGCAAATTGAGATCACAAAAAAATTTGTTTACGGATGAGATTTTTTTCACAATTGAGCAACATTTTAACAAAGTGAGCGTATTTGTTCTCATAGCTCTAAGGAAAGTTCCCAATTAGTCAACAGAGTACAACGTGGACATCACCCGACTCCATTTATGGTTTGGTGGCGTGTTGGCAATGAAGGAGTAAATGGGCCATATTTTTGTGAATAAGGCATCAAAACATCTGCGGAAGTCTATTAGCTTAGGACTACCCTTCATCTAGTCCCGACCTTAATCCGCTGGATTATGATTTACGGACAGTTTTAGAGAGTACAGCTCTCTAAACGCCTTGATAATTTGGAGTCCCTAAAACAGTCCATACGATTGGCAGTGAAGAATTTCCCCATGTAAAGAATGCGTGCTTCCCTTGATAACTGGCCTGAATGTTTAAGGGACTGTGTTGCAGCCAAAGGAGACCACTTCGAATAAGCTTTTTTATACTTTTAATTGTTTTATACTTGTGTATTAAATTAACACACTGTAAAAGTAATAAATGTTATTTGCAATTAAAAAAATAATTTTTTTCGTTGTTACAATATTTATGGCAAGACTTAGGAATATTGATATATTTAATTTATATATATTATAATCCTATTTAATTTTTGTCTGTGTGTGACACCCACATCGGTCAGGAAATTGAGTTTTGTTAAAGAGACGAAAATAATTCACACTCATACATTCTGTAAGTAATAGTTTTTTCATTCAAATTTCTTAAAAGGCAATATTTCAATGTAGATTATTCAATTACAAAATTGTTATCACTTTTTATTATGTCATGTAACACATGACATAATAAAAATGCCTTTTATAGAAAATGTACTCACATGCCCCCTTCAACACCATTATATCGTAATATACAGATAGACAAAAGATAAGACATATTAAATAATAATTATGACATAACAAATTTTTCACAAAATTATCTGTGAAACTGCAGTGATGATAATTTTTTTATTTATCCTAGAATATTGAACTGTACCCAGTTTTACATGAATATATTTGTTTTCTTTTCTTTACTATCATACCTAACCCAATGTGCGAATGGTGCCTATTGGGCCTCTGCTAGCTATCTGTCTGTCTGTCCATCCTTCTCTATCACAGGGTTGTATCTCAAGAGTTACATACCCTAATACATAGTAACTTGTAATTTTCATATAGAGTGTATTAAAGAAGCCCCAACAACAACAAATATTATATATTTGCTAACAGAAAAAATCATTACAAACTTATATTTATTGTGCTTTATTTCACTTTAGTAAGCTCGGGGACACTGATTGTAACTGGTAAACACAGTTTTTCATTTCTATTGTTATACTGACAAAGAAATAAAATGTAACATTTTGAGAGCAGGTTGAAATTGGCATGAAAATGTCTGTCTCTTTCCATTTAGGCAAGGAAACTGCAACAGTGAATTAACCATACATACATACAAAACTATAGAAACCGGTCTGAAATGGTACAAACAGAAAAGTTGTAAGTGCTACAGGAATAATTCTGTCACAGATTGAATGTGTCATACTTACAGTATTACAGTTATCAATGTTTTTTGTGTCCAAGTACCAACAAGAGTTGGTACATAATGCTTGAATACATTTTCAGACATCCAATTATATAAAAACTAAAGATGTATTTCTTAAGAGACAAATACCAATAGTGTAAAACAATAAACACATGAATAAACTTACTTGAATCCATATGCAAGAGCTATAAATGTAAAAGCAGTAATAGCATGTCGGATGCGTCCTGACCATTCGTCTTTCTTGATACGTTGGAAGTACAATTCCGGAATTAAATGAACACAGTAAGATGCTTGAATTACCCACCACAATTTCAATAGGAAACTCATTGGGTGGTTTGGATAGCCTGTAAAAACAAAATATACAGTATAACAATGAAGAGAAACATCTGTTTGGATTCTTGTTATACAATGTTTCAGCTTTACACAGATGTTTTCTTGCATATCATAAATTGAAATGTTCTTTGGCAAAATTGGTATCATTCCATTTTATAATTCAATTGAGAAATATATTTTTTTACTTTTTGTTGTGTAGCAAATAAATCTGTCTGAGAGTAGAGTGCATGTCATAGTTTGGAAAACCCAAAAAAAGGGTAAAAACAATAAAAACAACACATAAAAATTACTATAGATATTTTCAGTGATAAACGGTATTACGTACATCATAATTATCATTAACATCAACAGATGGACGACATGCACTACAAGACATAGGACTAACATACAAATTCACTGTTATAGCTGAAAGTACCTACAGAATATTAATGTGCTTACTTATAAATGGCAAATATTCTATATTCATAGATCTTACCTTCCCAGAGTAAAGAAATGTTAAAAGCAAATCCTTCTTTATACACTGCATTGGCTCCCCAGACCAACGTAATCAATTGGAACACAATAAGTTGGCCCGATTCATTCAATGCACTTAGCCTTGACTTAGATAAATGCATTTTTTTCGATATTTTCTAAAAACAATATTATCATGCCTATTATAATGTAATGGATGCATAATAATTGCTATTATGTAATTTACTAAGGAGTATTAACTATAAACATACTAAAAGATACTTACATCTAAACAGTACTCTTGTAAAATGGCATGCATCACTATGCAAACCAGGGAATAGAAAAAGACAGCGCAAGCATCTTTCCATCCGGCTTCATATAAGAATGGTTCAGGCTTAGGACCATCTCTTAGAGGCTCTGAGCCAGATACATTGTGGTGTAAACTGATGAACAGACTGGCAATGGGGCTTGTTGACTACAAAAAATAATTTCATAATTCATAAATGAACGAAATTCTCATAGAAACACATAAGGTCGTCTACATACGTGGCACCGGTAAGTAACGTACCTGAACCATTAGCCCTACTAGGAACACCATAACTGCACATGACACAATATCGGCATGGTTCTGAATCACAAATTCATGACTAAAAAATGGGGGGTTCTTGTTAGATTTCCGACCTATTGTTGCTTTTGACCCCATCTTCCCGGCTGTAACCTACAATAGAAAATGTCACTTTATAAGATGTAAAACAAAAAATATTTGTTAATTATAAACTAATAAAATACTTGAATGATAAAATAAATAAGGGACAATTTACCGTATGATACAACGAAATACAACTAAAACGTATCTCAAAATTTGTGAACTTTCTGAATCTTGACAGATATGACTGACGTGACACTTTCACTGCTACGCGGTCAAACGTCAACAAATTTGTTGATTGCTGCGTTGGCGTTTGGCATCCTATTTAATTTTTTCACACTTGTGAGCAAATGTCTCAATGAGATAATGTTTGAATTGTGATATGGCAAAAATATTCAAAACCAGTCTCAGACTAATTTTAAGGGATTTGTAACCAAGTGAAGTAATTCTACGGCCAGAATAACGTTTTAGTGATAAATATTATTTCGTTCGTAACAATACTCTCCTTCTAAAACCCTAAATATTGTTTCATTTTCACCTTTGAGTATTACAGTAGACGAAGTATCTCTGTCAAAGTTACGATACGGCTATACAAAAGTAGTAGCAGCGTGGTACGAGTCTTCTAGAATACGAATTCTAAAATAAATATAAAAAAACCACCCAAAAATAAAACTTACTTATGTAACGTGACTAAATTACGAGTATGGGTATACGAAACGTAACGGGCTATGCGAAAAAGAGAATAAGAAATTGTGTGCTCGCAACTCTCCTAACTCTACAGTATTATACGAAAGCACTCACAAATTTCCGTTCTCCTAGTCCGATCACACTTTTCGTAAAGCTGTCGTCAAGCACTTGCCAGGTTACATCGACTTTCGACCACTTGCGAAGCGCGCATAACGATTTCATTATTTTTGTTGAAATACGGTGACCTTGTGAGAATACCAGTGATTTTGAAATATACCAGCGAACTAAAGAATAGGTGAATTTTTTGATTGTGCTGTTCACCTGGACTCATTGCTTTATCTAAATTTTATAAATAATTCACTACAATATAATGTTTAAAATATTTGTAGTAAAACACCCAAGGAAGCATGTGAATTTCATTTTCTATCAAATGAATTGTAGTTATTATCCTTCAGGTTAGAGGAATCTTAGACATAAACTTACGTAATTGATGGCATTTTTTTCTTTCGATTCCAAGCCTGACCTTGCCGTTTGATGAGCACTTATAGCAATGCAATGTAGCTATAATAGACTTCTCTTCGCTTTCGCTCACAGCTATATTCAGGTCCGCAAAAAAAAGTGTTCATGGGTTTTGGGCAGCCTTTACACCGGCTAAGTTTAATCATTATAAAAAATTTAAAGACTATTTTCGTTCTAAACAACTTTTATTTTAAAAATGATTTATAAGTAAATTATTCTAAGAGATATTTTTTAAAATACTGTTGAAATGTATAAATGATAAATCTTTAATTATGTTTTATACCATTTCTTTATGATGAACGCTTACGTCAACCTAAGGATGTTCATGAAGATCACAGGAAGAATGAATGTGGCCCTCTACTGGCTCCCACGCAGATGTGCGAATTAGCACGAATCTGTGGCACGCAGGACGCAACGCATAAACTTTCGTTCATTATCATCGGTTCATACGTTGCACCGCCGCATCACAGATTTATGTGGCAGCCCTAACCTGTGATGAATGAAAGCATGTACGGGCCTAATAAAAAAATAACAAAATAATCTCTTAACAATTTCTAAGTCAAACACTAAACATATAACCACAAATGGCTCAGACCAGCAAAAACACTATAAAAATAAACTCTTTAACAAATGGTACTACATTTGTATAAATACGTTAAGATTTTATTAAATAGAATATATTTGTTCAGAACCGAGTGTATATTGACGAATCGAGATTACACAATTACACTAGTAATATAAATTAGTTTTTGCTAATATATTTTTGTATCAATATGAGTTCAATTTTCAATTTAATGCGCTGGTTTTTACTGTTGGATTGTTGTGTTCGTGCACAAAACCTACAGCCAACCAGGATCTATCTATAAAGTAATTAGGATACCAAACTATACACTATGTATCTTATGAAATAAAATGGCTGGATAATTTATTACAATACATTCCCTTTGGCGTCTTTTTTCAAGTGTTGTTATCTCTAAAACACCTTGTATACCTGTTGTAACACATTTTATTAAATATTTTTTAATATCTAAACACTAATCTACATAAACAAGAGTATTTAAGCGTTGGGATATCAATTGTTTTACTTACGCATTCATACGCTCTGCTAAATTAGAAATATAACAGCACAGATTTACGACCGAGATTGATAATAGCATAACTATATAAATAATTTGCATGTAGTTTGTGATGTAGTATTTATAAGATGTTCTCCGAGTCTATCTCTCCTTGTTCCACGGTCATGTACATGCCTTCTTCCTCGTATGTCGAGTCGTGCTTGGCCAGAATGCGCAGAAGCGGTCGTAATTTCATCCACCATTGCTGCTTTGGTATTCTTTGCCTGAAATAATACACAAACTACGGTTTATGCCAGTGTATATTTATATTTTTGTAATGCTATATTAGGTATTATTAGGTATATAACACATTAGGCACCGTTAACTACAATGTGAGTGATCGCGTGCAAATAAACAATTTATAAATGTTGTATGACGCATTATTTTGCGTCACCACTTTCTTATAGGTAGGTGCTATCGATAGGTAGTTACAGATTATACAGATATCGATAGGTAGATACAGGTTAGATCAATAAAAGCACTAACGCGAAGTTCGTCTGCCCCTTGAGCTCCTCCAGGGGCGTGAAGCGGTACTGTCGCTTGACGATGCCGAGCAGGCAGGCGGAGTCGGGCCCGGCGCCGCCGCGCTGTATCATCTCCTCCAGCCACTGCAGCGACTTGGCCGCCATCTTAGTGCCCATGTTACGGTCGAAGGGAGTGGGCGAGCCGCCTTGTTGCATGTGACCTATTAGTAAAGTTCTTCAGTGTTAACACAATTAAATTCATTTCTTTCAATACACAAAACACATAATAATCAGAACAAAATTATTAGGTTACAATGTAACTATAACGTAAAAACAATTGACATAGGAAAGTAGATACAACAAAATTTACAAAATAATTTGAAAAACATACAAAACTTAAAAATGGTACAATAGGTAAACTTAAAGTATGTTAAAAAAAAATTACAACTTAAAACGAGATCGTCTAAATAAGTATCGAATGTATTTCGGCATATTTAAGGTGAAATCCGCACGAGTATGCGCACAGTGCGGCGTCCGTTTAAAATTTTCGTAGGTATACTCGCTAGGTAACGCGGTAAGCCTAGGCACTAAGCAATCCGCCTACTTGATCGGTCGTAAGCTTGGGTTTGGGGTCACGACATGTAATATATAATAGATGAATAATAACTACTTATCATATTATAGCTGTTCAAGCTAAAAATAATACCTAGAAGTTAAAACTACAAGATTTCGTGAAAACATTATCATAAACTACTTTAAATTGTTAAAAAGAAGTTTTAAAGCTATTAAGTAGTTATTGTAAGGAGTAAAACATTGGCGCAAATTTAAGAAAATAAAATAGGATAATGTTCTCTCTTAGACTCACACGTGACGCCACTTTCAAGATGTCCTGATGAAACACTTGTCAGGATTTAGGAATGGATTCGCAAGGATAGCACATCGTATTGTCATAGCCGAATCGAGACAGCACGTCCGGAAAAAACCTCTCGCTCACATGATACCACCACGAAAAGATGAATATGCCATAGCATTTCTAGCAGTTTGTGAGCAGCCGGTATCCCGATGAGGTAATAGGGTAAAGGAGGTCACATATATGACGAACTATTATCTGTGCTAGTTTTAATGGGCGTGGGTAGTCAAATGACGCCAATTCCTCGTTTGACGCCACCATAAATACTACAATACGACAGTGAGTAGACTAGATCAAATCGTGTCTATTTCAATAAATATGCACACATATATTTAATAAATATGTTACATAACGATATACAGACTAAGAGAATCGCCTACGACCTATGTCACACTAGTGTTATGTTTGACTCACCTAACACATTCATTCTCGCAGTAAAAAGTCCTTTGCCCTCCTCGCAGTAGAGCCGGTAGATGAAGTCGGTGTTGTAGTTGTCGTTGGCCTTCTCGTTCCGCAGTATGAGGCCCCGCTGTATACCGCCGGTCATCTTCGAGGCCATCTGATACACGTCCTGCTGCAGATCCTTGATGGAGAACTTCTCCTCATAGATGTAGGCGGAGTCGGCGCCACCCGCTAGACCTGTAGTGTACGACGTCTGTTTAGTGATTTTTTTTAATCTTCTACCGATGCGACGTCTAATATTTTTTTGGTCTATCTGACGCATATCGCATTACACTCGGCTACGTCAACATTTTACGTTTATAGTATCAATAGCAGATATACTAGTTGCGATGTCGCTTGCCTCGAGTGACCTTATAGTCTGTACTCTGTATATTTGACACGTTATAAGTTAAAAAAGTTGTGGTATCATAAGGAGATTAGTTCTATTACTGGCTAGTCTAATGAAAGTTTAGATAGGTGATGTTAATTGCTAACGGTAGTCGAATCTTTATTGGCATCGATAGTTACTCAAATAAAAATACTGGATGCCAAAAAAAAATGCTGATTATCAATTGTTTTGATTATTACGATACATTTATTCATTTATTCAAAACCGTACCTGCTAACGTAGCAAGGTAACCGCAATAACCACCCATTGTTTCAACCACAAAAACACGACGCTTAGTTCCCTGGAAAGAAATAAAAGAAAACATTTAAAGTGCATACTACCAACTTAAAGAAAGGAATCTATGTCAAAACCGATCCCACGATTTAGATGTAGCAAATTCACAACTTCACAGGTTTCTCCTT
>JAFELO010000796.1:110215-131294 GCA_017140195.1 Eumaeus atala
ACGGGCGGGCTGCCGTCTTGCTCCTACCGTGTCAGCTACACATATATAGAGATCAGTGGAACACACACCTGTGCCGACTGGCGGATGCGGTCGCATATCTCGGTGATCTCGTTGAGCGCGGTGTCGCAGCCCAACGAGAAGTCGGTGCCGGGCACGTTGTTGCTGATGGTGGCAGGTATCACCACGAGCGGAATGCCAAACTCGGGGAACTGAGAGCGCGACTCGTACAACTCCAGTCCGGCTTGGAACGCCTGTAGAAAATACATTTTAAGTGAATTGAAGAAAAATAATAATTGGAAGAAAAAAAATTGTGTCTGGTCGACTTTCATAGACACGCTTAGCCGCGGAACATAAGTATGATAGTCGCTACAAGTGAAGACGCGAGCTGTAGCAGCTGAATATTTATTCTATTTAGATATTTATATTTTAATGGCAAAACGTAATTTATGAAAATGGAAAAATATTTCTACCCTTTTTAACTCTCGACTGTTATTTTAGAGGGTATAAATACCTCAATATAATAAAATAGTACCTCAAAGCCACCGATGATGAGTAGACCTTGTATGCCGAACTGTTTAATACGGGCCGCTATATCGCCCTTCTTGTCCCCGGGGAGGGTCCGTTTGGTCCCGAGGCACGCTCCGCCCAGCGACACCCAGCCGGTCACGTCAGTCCTGAAAAATATACATTGTTATGATCATTCTGCCCACTTCTCCATTTACTTCCGCTGAATGTACCTAAACGTGATATTCCTACATTGTCCAAATAAAGCTGGAAGCTAGCTCGTATGGCTCCTGCTATGGACGCAGGACCACAAAAGTAAACCTGTTCGTCTCCTTTGCCGTATAAACATACCAGTCCATCTTGACGAGGTTCCCGTTGATGAATCCCTCGACGCCCTCGTGCACGCCATACACGGTGTCGCCGCGGAAGATGCAATTACGCACGAACGAGCGCACCGCTGCGTTCATGCCGCACGCCGGCGCGCCTACGTGCATCACCGCCAGTGTCAGTCCCTGCCACCAACATGCAACATGTAACAGTTCAAATATAACAATGTATGTGTACTTATCACGCTACGTTAGTTTGAGGTCAGCAACGGGTCCCCTTAGGGTACTTAGCCTAAATATAGTAACCGTACGCACTGAACCTATCGCCTGCTCTACCCCGTGACACAACACTGTACCGTTTAACGCAACGACGATATTACCATGTAGCCTTCCCGCAGTAGTCCGTTTGGTTGCAACATACCTACGCAGTTGTATACGACAACCTTTAATGCAAATATCACTACTCGTTTTTGTGTAGGAGATTAAAAATAAATAACGAAAACAGCCAAGCAGAATAAGAGTCAAAGCTCAAGGTTCGTTTCTGGTGTACCGACACGTTTTCCTATCCAAACAATTCGTTTCAACTATTGATACCAATTTTTAGAAACGGATGTGTGGCTTCTGCGCTACTTACACCATCAAACCAAAACATTGAGAAGTAAACTGAATGAACTCACCGGTTTGTTTGACACAGTTCCCCCGGTGGGCGGTTTCAGTCGCGTCAGCATTTTGTACGTCTCCAGGTTGCGCGCGAAGCTGCGGCCACGAAGTTGTACAGCCAAATCCCAATTCTTATTGGCCATGGCCTGGAAAATATCGTTTTATGATTAATACATACCTACTAGTTAATTAATACATACCTACTAGTTAATTAATACATACCTACTAGTTAATTAATACATACCTACTAGTTAATTAATACATACCTACTAGTTAATCAATACATACCTACCAGTTAATTAATACTAGTTCATATATTATGTTTGCGTTCTTTAGGGGGGCAAACGAGAAATCGGAGCCTTTTTACGACTACCGACGCCCATGAGCATCCACATAATTACTGCCTCGATGAGTTGCCATCCTCCCCCTCCCCCCAATGGGCCACCGGCTACTCACAAACCGCACGAAACGCGATACTGAAGATGTCACTTTACGGCGGTACTATGTGAGCGAGAGGTGCCTCCCCGATCGTACCTGCCAAATTCCGTTGCACAGGAGGATATAGTGTTATGCACTATGCATGGTACTACCTCCTCCTATGCAGCATGGCACTACCTCTTACTATAAGATGATAATTCGATTCTTTTTGTTCAATACGAATGACGCGTCTATTAGCTTGAAAGAGAAAAATCGATTGAATTTGTCCACTTGTAAGTAGTACAGGAAAAAATATTACTATTGTGTATTATGTGGACGTGCAAATTTCCTAAATTTACGCGAATGTTACACATCATACCTCTGCTACAGCTTTGGTCCGTCGCACGCACTCCATCAGCGGCAGACGGATGGCCTGGTTTCCATCTAGGGTCACCACACATGCCTCCGTCTCCGGCGTCGCTTCCATCAACGCCATCACAGCTTCAGCACCCATTCGACAGCCCTGTAATTATCTGTATGTTATATCAAGGAAGCATTGCGATTGCATTTTGGTCTTACTCATTTTTGTCATTCCCCTCTTACCCTACGATTAATTATTAGATATAAATCTCTTATAAAAAATTAATCCACGTGCTACCGCCAAGAAGGTGATGGCTACGCCCACCATGAAAGTCACGGCTACGTGATACCGCCATAAAAATGACAGCTAAAGATACCGCCATAAAAGTGATGGCCACGCCATACCGCTATGAAAGTGAGGACTACGTGATATCGCCATGGAAATGACGGCTACGTGATACCGCCATAAAAGTGAGTTCTACGTGATACCTCCACAAAATTGACGGCAACGGGATGCCGCCATAGAAGTGATAGTTACACCATACCGCAATAAAAGTGAGGGGTACGTGATACCGCCATAAAAATGACAGCTACGTGATACCGCCATAAAAGTGATGGCCATGCTGTCGCGTTTCCAGCGGTTTGTGATTATTCGGTGACCTATTCGGGGGATAGGGCAATAGGACGGTAACGGATCTGTATATACTGCTTACCGGACATCGGTAGTCACAAAATGGCATATTGCTCGTTCGTCCCCCAATAATATAGGAAAGGTATTTCGGAAGACGTGCCGGTCCGATTGGCTGGTAAACGTCAAAATATAAGCACTATACATGTATGTTACGTCACTCCACCCAGGACCAATGGCAGTGCACAAATTCATTACCGCGATGGTTTCGTTCATTACGAGAAAGGTTACATCACTTCAATTAAAGAATTACACCATAATTTTCAGCAACCGTGATTCAGAATGACATGGCTACATCTGTGACTCATAATACTAATATACTAATACTGTTAACACAAGATTGCAATTAATATTTATTTGATAACTAGGTCTCACCCGCAACTACGCCCGCAGTAATACAGAATGTTCCTGATGACGAAAATAAAATGTAAAAAGCTCTGGTATCTAGATCAGAGGTTTGGCCGTAATGACGTCACAGATTTTTCTTATAGTACAGGAGGGACAAACGAAAAATCAGAGCCTTTTGGTGACTTTATACAGATGATGAGTGCGAGATGTACTTCCTTAGTCGTGCCTTCCCAATGTGTCTGCAATGCAGTATGACACTACCTCTTCCAAAAATTGTACATTGATACTCTTTCTTTTAAGTGTAATTATGTACTTACCAATATTCTGTCAAAGGCGGACGGTGAGCCACCCCTCTGTACGTGGCCGAGTACCGTGATGCGCGTGTCTTGTTGAAGTTTGTCAACAACCACTTTCTTCACCTGCTCGGCGGTGATCGGTTTGCCCTCGCGATCTATCGCACCCTCCGCGATAATAATTATATTCAACCGTTGCCCAGATTTACGTTCCTGTTATAAAGAAAAAAATATATCTGGCAATTTACCAGTTTATTTTCCTTAATAAAAACCCCGTCTACATGCTAGGAATGTTTTGTATAAGCTGTGTGCAATGTGCATGCGTCTAAAAATGTAATAATGGTAGTGCAAATCATATTTGTTGCTACGGAATTAGAAAGGTATAAAATTTATGAGGCAGCGATGGGTAAATAATGAAGATGACAAAGTAAAATGAAAATTTAAAAAAAATTGTGTTTCTAATCAGGAAATTTCTTTCCCACAAATGCCTTTACACTGGTAAATCAAATCATGCTTATTACAAAGCTGCTTGTTACTAATCAGTTGAAAAATGGATTACAATTAGTATATTTGTTATGCAGCGCAAGCAATATGTTATTATTAGTATTCAGGGCTGTATGAATTATGGAGGGAGGTCATTCTGATAAGACTTACAATAAAAAAATATAATAACACACATCTTACCAATTCTGTATGCAATACACACAACACATAAGAGGAGCTAAGCACACTTCATAAACGAAAGCAACACACAACACTAGGAAGGAAGATACATTAATTATGAACTGAAAAAGAAAAAAAAATGCTGAAAGAAAATGAGACATGTTCTGAATGTGATAGATTTGAGTTTTTGTAATCAGAGCCATACAATGACACCAGCATACCTGTTGCATTCTTTCGCAAAGTTTTTCTACCCAATTATTAGGAACGGGCTGTTCCGGAATGAACACTTGATCAGCCTCGCATGACAAAGCGGCAACTAATGCCAGATAACTGCAACAAGCAGTACCCCAGCATAATGGATCATGCATATGTCACCTAATAATAAATACACTCCCAGAAACACAATTTGTTATGAAAGTGATAATTTCTACAAGTCTATTTTGTATATAAATTCAGTCTCCAATAAAATAAAAAATGAATAGTCAAACTCATGATCCCATTAAAAAAATATCTTGCCTCTGTTATTTTATCACACAATATCTGTTTCCATTCAAGAGGTGCTGGTTCTTCACAAATAAAACAATAGGTAGCATCCGTACAGAGTGCTGTGTATACTGCAAGAAAACTAAAGGATTTCTTTAATGAAAGGTAGTAAGTAGGAGGCGCAAGCAAAATAAAGGGATGTTTAGTAATAGTTGCAAAACATTCTAAAGAGCAAATTAAAATAGATGCAGCCAATTTGAAATTCACACTTGAAAGAAACAAACCATCTCAAATTAAAAAAGATTGCTTGCCTGTTCTAACTTATCACAAAGCTTATCTCTCCAGTCAACTGAAGGTGGTGTCTCGGGTATAAAAACAAAGTCAGCTTCTGAGGCCAAGGCTGTGACCAGGGCAAGATATCTACACCAACAAACTTTTGTTTATTATCACATTTTGGGATACTTAGAACTAAAAAGAGAATTGGAGTACATATAACTTGTCAATATAAGTCAATACTTATGGGGAAATCTGTACAGTTAGAGTGACAGGTTACAGGTATACTTCTAAAAACAAACCCTACAAATTCCTATTTTTATATCAAAAATGTCAATACTTCTGGTCAGTACTATTTTTATAAATAGTAGGAAGAAGACATGCATGCACATGATTTAAAGTTTTGGTAACAAGTAAGTTAGAGTACGGTGATATTGGTAGGTTTAAACTTCATCATAGTATATGATGGAATGTCTTAGGTACAGTTGCCAGACAACTCTTGTGGTGTGCCATTTACATGCATAGGTTCATTCTGTAATTCATGTTATCATGGTTACTGTTAGACTAACTTAACATAACATTTACTCCATGGCTCCTTATTAAAGAAAAAATATTTTAACAATTTCAAACACCTCACCCGCAATGTCTGCCCATTACTTCCATAATGAATGTCCTTTGGTGAGAGTAAGCGGTACTGACAATAGCATCAATAGCTTCAATAATCCGATGTAGTGCTGAATCAGTTCCTATTGTCATGTCTGTTCCGCAGAAATCATTATCAATAGATCCAACCTACAAAAACATTTGTAACCACACTATCAAGTAATAGTAGCTGTTGATTGCTGTTTAAGTATCCAAAAATTTAATTATCATCATTTTTATTATAAATAAGGTTATGGATGTTGACTGTGCTCTCCATTAATGAGATTTAAAAGCACCGGTCAGTAGAGAATGATGATGAGACATTATATAAGATTTTATAAAAGGTTTTATCGAATAACTGTACATAGAACATCTGTAGTTAAAAATATAGTTATTACCATGCCAGCTATATGCAAATGAGTGAATTTTGTTCTCTGATCCTTAGTTATTTTATTGTTTTCTAGTAACTCATCTAGCAAACTAGACCATTCCTGACGAAATAGATTAGCTCCAGTTAAGGAACCATCACCACCAATAACCACGAGGTTCGTGATTCCTCTTGTAACTAAGTTGTGAGCTGCTTTCAGACGTCCTTCACGTTGTCTAAAAGTAATGAGACATTTAACTTCCCTAAATGTATCCTTTTGCAATGAAATGTAATTTCTAATGTTAATACATATAAGGTTTACTTTATACTGAAGTTATATATTGATGTTGTGAATAGGAAGTTTTTTTCTAATACTGCATTATTAGAAAAAAATAATCTGCACATAGTCATGTAAATGATGATAATACTATCCAACAAGGGATTAAATCTTACAAAATTTATTGCTATATGATGCATTGAAATTGGAATCACTCAGGGTAATGTTACAACAGAACAGTTTTGACAGAAAATAAGTAATATGTACATTTATATATTTTCTTTAAAAAATTCTTAAAATAATTATATATTGTTGAAAAAATACTTTCATTACGTTGAAATAATATATGTACCTATATATATTTATATATATTATATCTATGTATGTCTATATAAAATAAGCTTTATTATTTTTCTTAACTGAGAAATGCTTGATATATAGATAATGTTAAAGATTAATTTAATGTAATTCTGAGTTTGTAAAAATTAAATAAACACTTTTTCCTATTTAAACTATTGCATTGTTAAGTATTTCTGTGATGAATCTATGTATTGTTTGTGTAATGTTACTTTGCTCTGAATAAACTCTATATCTAAAGTGTCGGGAATGATAAACTTACATAAAGTCCATACATCTTGCGGAACCGATAACAGTGCCGCCTTTGTGAATAATCGAGCTTACAGACGACCAATTTGCTTCCTCAATACAATCTCCACCGTCCACCATACCTTGGTAGCCTTCTCTAATAAAATATACTTTACATCCAAGGTAAATCCCCATTCGCACAACCGACCGGACAGCAGCATTCATACCCTGGGAATCTCCGCCGCTGGTGAATACAGCAAGGCCCTTGCCCTTATGGCACCCCCTTTCGATGAACTTTTGAGAAGTTGCCCCGTCCATGGTTCAAGCCTCAGCATCAACCCCTTAAAAGTCAAAACATCTATATAAATGTTGTGTTTTGTTATTAAGATTACAAGCTTTGTTATGCCTTTAGCGGTTTGAACAAATCTTACCCGCAACCACAAACGTTAGCCTGGTTCTTTTACTTGACGAATATAAACTTTTACAGAATACTTATCTTATAATTACAACAACAATAGTTATTTAAAATTTGAATGCCGAAGAAGGTGAACCTCTCCAAGGTGACCTTTAAATTTGAAAATAATGTAATGTCAGTACAGTTGAGACCTACAGTTAACACTAGACAGTAATCACTTGTCAGTTGTCACCCAAATATCACACCTAAAATTTTGACGTATTTTGTTTATCGTATGATAAAAATATTGAATACTAGCAGTCTGTCCCGACTTCGTAGGGATATTACTCCAAATGTTGAAAGAAATCATTGATATAAAAATAAAATTTTAATTTCGTCCAAACAATATATGCAAACAAGGATAACCAATCAATTGGTAACAGAACCAAGTATGTAGGAACGGTTGCCAATAATTTCTGCAGTTAAATAAGAATTTACTTCCATGTTTTTATTTCTATGTCTATGAAGTAACACATTCCATCGATTGAGTCTAAAAACGTTGGAACACTCATTTCTCAATCAGGTTACACGGATAGAGAAGTGATGCCATATACAGTTATATGACGACCAGTGGCGTTCTTTGTTAATAGGGACGGAAGATTATTTCTTACTCTAGTAACAAAGATAGACAAAAATGAAATACGTTCCCCTGGCCTTGACCCTGTGCTAAACGTTAGGCTCAGGAAAGGATCGCGACAGGTGGCCGTCCCCCATTACCTTCTGACGGATGAAAAGGCTTGCGCGTGGTATTTTCAGAATACCTAACCTATATGGCGGTATTATTTGAGCTAGGCAAATCGCGGAACGTATTGTGATTAATCCCTGCTCGATCGACGACCTCCGAACCGTTCGTAGTCCAACGTGTGTGTTGTTGTCTGACTGAACGTGTGTTGTAAAGAGTGATTTTCATTCGTACCGAAAGATGACAGCTTGTCTGTATCTGGTGTGTGAGCGTGTTTGCTGAAAGTGTCAAGACAGTTCTCATGATACGATGATGAAACACGGCTTCGACGAATCAATATAGACGACGACGATAGAAGTTCGTAAAATTAATTAAGGAGAGGAATACCGCTTGTTAATTAATTTTAATAACAAGAGGCATTCCTTTTCGTAGTAAGTTTTACGAACTTTTTTTTTGACGCGGGGAAACGCATTTACGCGCCTTCACAGGCCCTGGGTGGGGTCCAGTGGACGGTGGGACTCACGGCACATCATAGTGCCGAATACGCACAAAAACCACCGCGAGTAACATCAGTGCCGCCCTTGGTGAGGTGCCCCGGATCAAAAATCATCATGGCACCTCGACGGCTAGTCAGCCCCCTAAGGGACCACAGACGGGGTTGCCCAGCACTATAGGACAACCCCAACTCCACCTGTCTTGGGACAGTGCAATGGGGTGAGGTTCCCATCCTCGCCCCTTGCCGTCTTAGGTCCCCACTTCCTATAAGAGCGGTACCGAGAGCGATTCCTCCTCCTGATTTTTAAGCCCCCTCTTCTTATAAGAGGGGCGCAAAGATCGCCTTCGGATCAATTGGCTTCGCCTGGGTTCACCCCAGGCTACTAAGCCCCAACGCCACGACAAGGCTTGAACCATTGTGGGGAGGGGCTGCTTTTTAGGTTATGCTAATAGATAATTTCTATAACTTGATTTAAAAAATATATTGTTTATACTATTTCCATAAATTTATTGATTTAAAATGCATATATTACTACCGGTTTCGAGCAATACATCATCAGGTATACAATAATTTCTACTTTAAGTACTCTTTTTGTAGAATTTCATGCTTTGAATTTTAGGTAAACGGTAAACAGACATTATGCATTACAAGGGTCAAAATCTTGTGGCATAAATAGAGCAATAAGTGATTGATTATTTTGATTGCATTAACTAAGACGCTTGATTTATCTCTTCTACGATGCATTGTATCCGTCTATCTGTCAAGACCCTATTTCTCAAGTATGCGTATAAGTATCAAGCTGAAATTCATATATTTGATATGAAAACTGGTCTGCAACGTCACGGAGCAGACAATAAAGCAAACTTGTTTTTGTCTGCTCTTTGGGATTGCAGACCGGCTGCAGTGTTCGATATGGACAATTATAAGAGACGGCCATTTATATTAATATTTTGACACTCGTAAGCTTACTAAAACCTACTCCTATAAGTTCATTATCATTGATTCTTCTCAACGGAAAGTAACTTTACGATTGACATTGACCCAGCATCATGAATTTTAGCGAAACTGTACTTATAATCGTTGAGACTTTGATCTAAGTCCAATATTCACCGCACGAAGACTATCCTTTTAAAAAACAGAATCCGGTATTTAAAGATTCGTGTCGTGAATTTTATCGTCATCGCCTCGTGTTCATTTTGGCACCGAACTAGTAATTTGTGATATAATAATACAATAAGTTCTACTAAATGATTAGTAAGAGACAATTAAAAAAAAATAGAATATTGGGACAAACCAGCAATCGGAAACTTTTTTACGACCACCAACGCCCATGAACATCCACATAATTAGTATGCCGGTGCGTTGCCCTCCTCCATACCCCCATTATGGGTCATGCATAAAGAAAGTATGTATCACGTGTGGCGACATAAAAGAATAAAAAATTGCTTAGTTATTCTTCATAACTTCCAATTCGTTGGAAAGAATAACGTCAATTCGAAATTGGAAATTTGCAATTTTTTTGGTTTAAAATTATATAATATATATTATATAAAATATATAGTAAAATGTTGAGTGGTAATTTTCTAGTAAATACGTACACACAAACGATCGAAAAACACTACCTTTCTTCTGATATAGTCGTGGAAAGAGCGGTAAAATTTCACAACGTTGGATATATTGGCCAGATTTCGTTGAAACGAATACTATTGGCACGATCACGCATTAATAGCAGTAACTTCGCGCATGTCTGCATGATATGGTGGGTGGGGATTGACAAACAGATTGAGAGGACTGTGGGAGCATGCGAACACTGTCAAATTGGTTAGGAATAATCCGTCAACAGACCCGCAGACATGGATCGCCCCAGATAAACCTTGGAGCAGGATCCACATTGATTTTGCCGGGCCATTTTAAGATAAAACATTTCTTGTACTAATCGATAGTTACAGAAAATGGTTTGGAACTGAGATAGTATATTTGATTATCACAGCGTCAGTTGTAACTGTGCTGAAATTTTTTGCTGCCCAGGGACTGCCAGACGTATAGGTATCGGACAATGGCAGAGCTTTCAGCTCTGAAGAGTTTCATGAATTCTTGTTTAAGAATGGTATCGGGCATTTGTACCCTCCGCCGTACGGATGGTCAAATTGAACGTGCAATACAGACGTTTAAGAATAAACTGAAGAAATTGACTGGTTCCGGTATGCCATGGAGTGAGAAGCTGAGTAAGACGCTATACTATCCTCGCTCAGTGCCTCACAGTTCAGCAAATAGAACGCCTGCGGGACTTTAGAACGTGCGGCGGTACAGGACAACAGTGTCCAGTCTCCATCCTGACTCTGTACCGTCGAGACCTGAGCAACAATTAGAAGCCGCGGCGCGAAGACCACCTGTTAGGAAGTTTACAGCATTGCAACCGGTACTTGTGCGTATATACGAGCCAGGGCAAAAGTGGCAGAGAGCTACAATTGATATAGTCGAAGGACCCAGCTTAAATAGGGTGAGAACGGAAGATGGAGAGCTACACCTACGATACGCAGATCAGATCTTAGCGAGTATAATGGCCCACGCAGCCATACATCCAGAGCCTAAGCCGGATTATCATATGGCAAATGAAAGCAGATCTAGATCAACTTCACCGGATATACCTATTGAAATACCACCGCCACAGTTATGGCCAGATATTATTGTCATTCATAATTCAACTGGTTTGTAATTATGTTTATTTAGTCTTTTATATGTATGGGGGAAACATATGTTTTGTATTTGTTTTGTTTGACATTTATTAATATTGTATGTGTGGACGGCAATTAAATAAAAATATAGTTTTGCTTCATACTTCGAGCTGGTTGTATCATTTTACTGACCATATCATGAATGGCTTTCGGTGATAGCTCTTATGGAGGTAGTTAATGACTTCACGCTGCTCAATATGCTCCACTTGCAGGAAATATTTCCTAATTGCCTTGTAAAAAAATTATAAAATCACAGCTAATCATCACACACGCCTCAAAGTTCACATAATTAACTAGTCTGAACCGTATTAGATAATGTGGATAGATTTGATTTATAGAATTGAATGAATTTGTGTTAGGCCGAGTAATTTTCGATCCACCCTCGTAAAATGGTAATGCACTTACACTTTTGATTTAATAAAAGCCATCCTTTCACATCTTTATGTATTTTCGCGATCTTCTTTTATAATATTTTTAATATTTGGATTTGGAATAAACCTTCTTTATGCACACCTGACTTGGGAAGCAAGATGGTAAATGAGAGATCTTACGAAACTGAAGAGAGCGTGATATAAGTAAGCGAAGATAGGAAAATCGTCCGATATGATATCGGAGTCGATCTGATCTGGCAGAGGAGACACCTCATCTGCTGAAGTCAGAAACTCGTCCCTGTCACCGCCGCTCCCATGCGAGCTCTTTTTATTGGACATAACACCATATAGTTATTCTATATACTTTACCTATATTCACCAGTTATAACAGCACAAAACACAAAGTAAGTAATTTTTTTCTCTAATCACAACCAAAGTCGTAAATAGGCAAGAATCTATCCGAAACACGTCTCTCAACCAACGTCGTAACGAGCAGAATCTTATGTAGCTGTAAAAAATAAAAAATAGTGACAAATGTCATTTGTCAGGTTGAATGTCATTTGCTATTTTTGTGTTGTGATTCGTGATAAATTTTTATTTTACTCGTTGGAGAATATTATTTTAAACAAATACAATGCTTACAAAATAACGCTTACTCGTATTCTTGTAGTTTTTAGTTTTGATAATCTTTTATCTTTAAATATCTCAGAGGATTTTTATCCAAATAGTTTATTGAATATTACCGATTTTATCCATAAGTCGCCTTCAAAATGTCTGCGGATTCGGACATGGAGTATTCCGATAATGATGCCGATGAATATGACTACTATGGAGACCAGGATGATTGTGATATGGAAACAGTTGATCGCAGTAAAGACGATCCTGAATATTTTATGTTCACATGTCTTAAAGTAGAAGAAGTGGAGAAATTATTAAATGAATCGATAGAATTGCTTAGCGATAGCCTCCAAGTTACGCCTTCGCTTGCTAAGGTGTGTATTTACTACTATGCTTTGTAGGATTCACAAATATAGATACGTAATAATTTGTTCGTATCTTCACTATGTTTGTAGGTCATGCTGCATGCTTACAAATGGAATGCCCAGGAAATAATAAAGAAATATAAAGAAAATGCCAATGAAGTTCTGCAGTATAGTCATGTTAAGCCTCATGCACCAGGAAACCAAGGAAATACTAGTCGCTTAGTTTGTGCTGTTTGTGCAAGCACTCCACCTCTACAAAAATATAGTGCCCTAGCATGTGGACATTATTTTTGTAATGATTGCTGGGCTATGCATTTTGAGGTACAAATTATGCAAGGTAAGAAACTGATTTTATCTTAATTTTTCTTTATATCTCTTTTTAATAAATAAGAATATTTACTTACTATGGTTGGTGGCTGTCCAATTTATGGAAGTTGTATGTAATACATTTCACTCAATAAAAGAAAATATGAGTGTGCTTTAGAACACACAACAGAAGTAAAATTTCTTTAGTTATATGAAACACAGCTGGCTGTGAAAGAAACAAAATATGTACACACACCTCCCACTCTTACCTCTACAGTAGTAGTATATGAAACAACTCTTATCTTTCTATCTTCACTTACTTGTATCCCACTCTCTTCAGTTTCGTAAGATCTCATATTTACCTGCTTTCTTCCTAAGTCTAGTGTGCATAAAGAAGTTTTATTCCAAGAGACAATCCCGAAAATAAATAGAGATGTGAAAGGATGGCTTTTAACTCAAAAGTGCAAGTGCATTACCATTTTACAAGGGTGAATTGAAAATTAATTAGCCTAACACAGATTCATTCAATTCTATAAATGAAATCTATAAATAAAATCTATCCACATAAAACCTGAAGACAAAATGTCTTCTGTAGATCCGACGAACTGTAGGGGCGAGGGCAACAGCTCCGCCAACAGTAATAGGTCCCTCTGAAAAAAAAAAAAAAAAAAAAAAAATCTATCCACATTATCTAATACAGTTCAGACTAGTCAGTTATGTGAAGTTTGAAACGTGTGTGATAATTAGCCGTGATTTTATAATTTTTTTGACAAGGCAATTGGAAATATTTCCTGCAAATGGAGCATATCGAGCAGCGTGACGTCATTAAGTACCTCCATAAGAAGGTGCTATCACCGAAAACCATCCATGATATGGTCAGTAAAATGATACAACCAGTTCGAAGTATGAAGCAAAACTATATTTTTATTTAAGTACCCTCCACACATACAATATTAACTCATTCATTGCCACTTAAATTTTAAAAATATCACTTGGGTGCCACATGATATTTTGTATTTTACCATAGGGAAGGTGTATTATATTGTGTTTTTTATTTAATATAACCCCATAAACAACAAAAATCCATTGAAAAACGATAAATGTACGATAAGTGTGTAGTTATGAAAACGATAAGTGTTTATGACCAGTGCCACCAATGCACGTAGCATTGGTGGCACTGGTCATAAACACTTAACCAGGGGTGCCACTCAACATACTATTCGCGTTGACGGTTATATGGTATTATGCAATAAGTGTTAAGTTATATTTTATTAATATTTAGGCAAAGGAGCTCTGGTGTTAAACCAAATCGATTTTGTGACCCACATGTGTCAAATCGAATTTGTGTTCACGTGTAATTTTTATCGAAATCGTAGACCACTTCCGAAGCCGAAAAGGGGTTACTGGTTTTGAGTGCAAATCCACCATTGTAGGTAGGGAGTGAATAATAATAAGCGTAAAATTATTACCAAGTAGTAAAAATGAACCAATATTTATTATTGAAAATTAACAATTATGAAAAAAAAAACAGTTATTATATGCTGTGCCGCACGATTATCTGCGAGGCTGGGGTTCGATTCCCGACGGGGGCAGGCATTTTTGTGCCAAACATTGGTATCTGTATTTCTGGTTCTGGGTGGTTATGAAAAATGTTTTATTCTGTAACAAAAAATTGCTTACACACTAATGGCAGTAGGTTGGTGACCCGTATTACTAGTTGCCTCCGTTATCTATACTCTACACTAATATTATAAAGAGGCACGCGTGTGCGTATACAGAGGTAAGGTAAGTGGTAATATTAAGAAGTTATTGAACCAAATTCAAAAAATTTTTCACCACTTGAGAGCTACATTATCCGAGATCGCCTTAGGCTATGTTATTTGCACGCGTAAAAGGGATCTACCCGGGCGAGTTATTGAAATTTAATGACTTTGAAATACAAAAGAAAACTATTAATTAAATAATCTTGAAAACAACTACTCTGCTATTTTATTTTTCGCGTACGTAATATGAATTTAAATTAAAAAATATATACTACTAGACTTTGTAATAATTATCACATAAGTAAACTACATGTTTAACATGAAACAGATTGCAAATATACATTTAATGAATGCATTTATTGCATGAAACTGTCCAACAAAATTTTTTCCTGTTATGCCAGTGAACGCACCATAAGCATTGACTTGATTTCATTATAGCAATACACGATAAAACAAATGAAAATAATGATGGAATTAAGGTTTACTTACCTTTATCGCCCAATTAACAAATACGTAACGAATACTCAATAAAAATTAAGTTATTCCGCAATCAAAAGATTTTCGGCACCAACGGCTTTTTCCTTGTCAAAACAAGACTGACTGTGCCAACCGAAAACTATCAGTGTCTCTATATTTAAAAATATTTCAAGATGTAAATAATGCCAAGTAATTAAATAAATTTCTACTCATTTATGAGTGAATACAAAAAAACGTGAATAGGTCACTCTACGCATATGGTGCGTTGGTGGCATAAGGTAATCACTTCAATCAAAGCACCTTTTGCGTTGGTGGCAATGGATGGGTTAATAAATGTCAATCAGAACAAATACATAACATATATTTCCCCCTAAAAATATAAAAGACTAAATAAACAAAATTACAAATCAGCTGAATGCCAATAATACCTTGCCATAACTCTTGTGGTGGTATTTCAATAGGTATATCCGGTGAAGTTGATCTAGATCTGCTTTCATTTGCCGTACGATAATCCGGCTCAGGCTCAGGCTCGGGATGTGTGGCTGTGTGGGCCACTATACTCGCTAAGATCTGATCTGCGTGTCGTAGGTGTAGCTCTCCGTCTTCCGTTCTCACCCTATATAAGCTGGGTCCTTTGACTATATCAATTGTAGCTCTCCGCGACTTTTGCCCTGGCCCGTACCATACCCATACGTACAAGTACCGGTTGCAATGCTGTAAATTTCCTGACATGTGGTCTTTGCGCCGTGGCTTCTAATTGTTGCTCAGGTCTCGACGGTACGGAATAAGGATGGAGACTGAACACTGTTGTCCTGTACCGCCGTCCGTTCAAAAGTTCCACAGGCGTTCTATTTGTTGAACTGTGAGGCACTGTGCGAAGATAGTATAGCGTCTTACTCAGCTTCTCACTCCATGGCATACTGGAACCAGTCGATTTCTTCAGTTTATTCTCAAACGTCTGTATTGCACGTTCTATTTGACTATTCGTGGCCGGGTGATACAGCGGAGGGTACAAATGCCTGATACCATCCTTAGAAAAAAACTCTTCAGAGCTGAAAGCTCTGCCATTGTCCGATACCAAAATGTCTGGCAGTCCCTGGGCAGCAAAATTTTTCCTCAATACAGTTACAACTGACGCTGTGGTAATCGAAGATACTATCTCTGCTTCAAACCATTTGTTGTGACTATCGATTAGTACAAGAAAGGTTTTATCTTGAAATGGCCCGGCAAAATCAATGTGGATTCTGCTCCAAGGTTTATCTGGGGCGATCCATGTCCGCGGGTCTGTTGACGGATTATTCCTAACCAATTTGACAGTGTCCGCATGCTCCCACAGTCCTCTCAATCTTTTTGTCGATCCCTGCCCACCATACATAGCCTCTAGCATATGCTTTTGTCTGGACAATCGCCGCATGTGAGGAATGTGAAAGCTTAAGTACCTGCTAATGAAGTGACACAGGTATAATGACTTTGTTGCATCACAATAGACAACCCTTGCTTTGTGAAAGAGCCTCTCTCCGTGTCCAAAGCGGCTGAAGCATAGAATCGCTGTTGTGTCGCGGCCATCCGTATAGACGTGAAACAAAACTTTCTGCAATACAGGATCTCCTTTAGTCTCAGCAGCAATTTTCTGGGCGTCGAGATTCCAACCGCTTGGCTATTCCTCTAGCAGCGACACTTCCTTAATTGTTTCATCTGTAACTGCCTCAGTATCATAGTCCATCTGCCGAGGGCATCGGCGTTATCAATTAACTTTCCTGGCCTCTAACTGTATCTCATAATTATAGCACCCACTTTCACTGACTAACGTAACATTCGTGGAGATATCTGGTCCAGTATAGGTCTCTCGCTATTAAACAATCCGACCAGAGGCTTATGTTCCGTCACAATACTAATTCTGCGGCCCACCAAAAGTTTATGAAACTTTGTCATTGTCAATCCGAAAATTATGGCCAAAACTTCTTTGTCAATTTGACCATATTGTCTTTCGTGCGCCTGCATTGTACGTGAAGCCATCATGATACGCCCCTCAGAGCCATCTTCCATAACGTGAGTAATAAGCGCCCCGACACCATACTCGGTCGAATCACAAGTGAGAAATAGCTCCTTGTCTAGATCATCGCCGATTAACGTGTGATCGGACGTCAGTAATTTCTTAGCCGCTTCAAACGCGGCCTGCTCTTCTTCTTGCTAGCTCTCTACTAAACGGTACAACGGTTCCAAAATCGTGGCCTTGTCCAGTAGAAAATCCTCATAAAAATTGTATAGGCCTAAAAACGCTCACAGGGCCTCCTTGTTTGACGGTGCTGGATTTTCCAATATTTCTTTAAATTTCTATCTACATCAATTGCTACATTTACCGTAGAACGATAATCGATATATATACGCAAAGAATCATCATCTTTTTTAACCATTTTTTTTATAGGATAAGGGGCAAACGAGAAGGTGGTGGGTAACTACCACCGCCCATAGACATCCGCATGACCCGAGATTAGGTTAGTTTAAGTACCCCACTAACCCCACCATGGTTCAAGCCTTGTCGTGGCGGTGGGGCTTAGCAGCTTGGGGTGAACCCAGGCGAAGCCACTTGAAACGAGAATCTTGCACCCCTGTTATAGGAAGAGGGGGCTTAAAGATTAGGAGGAGGAAATGCTCTCGGTACCCCTCTTATAAGAAGAGGGGACCTAAGAGCAAGAGGAGGGGGCGCTTTTACGCACGGGGCAAGGGGCGAGAATGGGAACCTCACCCCATTGCGCTGTCCCAAAGTTGGTAGGGTTGTCCTGTAGTGCTGGGCAACCCCATCTGTGGAGGTAGAGTTGGACCGTTACAGGTCTGGCTAGCTGTCGAGGTGCCCTGATAATTTGTTGTTCCGGGGCACCTCATCAAGGACGGCACTGATGGCACTCGCGGTGGTTTTTGTGGGTATTCGGCACTATCATGTGCTGTGAGTCCCACACACCACTGGACCCCACCCAGGGCTAGTGAAGGCGCGTAAATGCGTTTCCCCGCGTCAAAGGAAAAGTTAGAATAGATAGGATAAGGGGAGAACGAACAAGTGGTAGGTAACTACGGCCGCCCATAGACATCCGCATGACCCGAGGTTATGCAGGCGTGTTGCCGTCCTTTAAGGCGGGAGTAGGCACGTTTCTTGAAGAACCCTACATCGTATCGGTTCGGAAATTAATTAATTAATTCTTGAGGGTGTAGCCCACTCTAGGCGATATAACTCCTAGATCCACTAATCGGTTCTTCTTCTACTTGTTTCAACAGAGGAAACGGAATACGAAGCGCCTTCAAAAACCGAGGAGTTGCATTAGGTCGTATGTGTAACGACACCTCCGGTTCGTTATATAAGCCTAAACCTTCTTTAAATAATTCAGGGTATTCTTCTTTATAAGATGAAATCTTTCCATCGGTCCTACACAGGCCTGCTACCTACCCCTAAGAGTTGAAACCAATTCCTTCCCAGCAGGCTCGGTCCACGTCCAGCGACTACTACGAGCTTGCACTGCGCTTCTTTACCACCAAGAACAGCACGAACATTCTCCACACCTTTTATCTTTAGTTCATCTCGTATCCACGTCATTAGCTTTCAATTTGTAGAATTAAGAGGTGGAGGCGACAACCACAAGTGTTTCTTCTGATATGATAGTCCTCGATGCTCCAGAGTCTACTACCATAGGGTGTATGGCGCCATAAATATTAACACTCGCAATTATGACAGGACGGTAAGTATCTGAACAAATGTAGACACACATCATTTTCTCAGCCACCTCCCCAGTGCCAATGTCTGCCTGGTTCTCTTCACTCGATAGAAGTACCTTGCCGGTCCTTTTATTAACGCGCTGACAGTAATAGCATCTCGCTTTAACAACTTTACAGCGCTCGCCCGACTGATGTACCCGTGAACAGCGTTGACGCTTGTTCGATTAAATTCTACCGTTGTCCCTAGGTTCAGTGACGCTGGACGGAGTTTGCTTCACTGGCATACAGGTCTGGAAACGTAGCTTGGTAGTTGAGAATGGTTCGTACTGCTACCACATATGTAAGATCCTTGGTCTTCAACAAATCGCGACGCAAGCGTCCGTCATGAATGCCCAGTACTAGACGATCCCGCAGTTGGCGTTTTAAATCCGTAAAATTAGACTTAGCGCCCATGGAACTGATTACAGCCACAAATTCCTGTATTCTTTCCAATATTTCATTAACCTCCGGTTCGAAAAATCTATCTAGCACCTGGATAATTTCACTGTATTTAACTGTAGGTCTTATAGGTGCTAACAATGATGCAATTAACACGTAAGTGTCTTTGCCAAATTGTGATAAAAACAAAGAACGTCCTCTTGTGTCCTGGTCACTACCGCTTACACTCGCGACGTCTAGCGCGCACTGCAACTGATCTTTGTAATCACACCACTTATGAGTCTTATAGGTAGGGAGTTCTTATAGGGTTAAAATGTCCCGGAAACACTATGTTAGCAATATTTGTCGCCATTTCGCCGAAAAACTATTAACTTTCCTCGTCGCCAATAAAATGATACAACCAGTTCGAAGTGTGAAGCAATATATATTTTTATTTAAGTACCCTCCATACATACAATATTAATAAATGCCAATCAAAACAAATACATAACAGTCAGTACTGCAGGAGATTCAGCTCTGTAAGAATTCATCCATCAAAAAATGGATAGCATAGTTCATGCGTGCTAGAGTGAGTGTGAAAGATGAACCCCGCTCTGGAAGGCCTTCAATGTCCACTATTGACGAGAATATTAAAAAAGTACTTGATTGAATTATGGGAGCAGGTTAAAAATTACAGAGCCGAGATTATAGGCATCTCTTATGATCTTTCATAGTTACTCAAAATATCATAGTCAAAAAAATAGGATTTCCACAACAGGAATGAAGAAAAGTCCTGTTTCATTCAAGATAGTGCCCGTGTTCACACATCTGTGCAATCAATAGATTAAAGTCACAATTGTGGCTTTGAACTATTACCGCATACGCCCTACTCACCTGATCTGGGACTGTCAGACTTCTTTCTATTCCCTAACCTAAAAGAGCACTTGGGAGGTCAAAGATTTTCGACAAACGACGACTTCAAAGCAGCAACAGACACAAATTCTGATCCTAAGGAAGAATCATCTTTTTTCAACGGTCTAAATGCTTTAAATGGGAGATGGCAGAAGTGCATCAAACTAGATGGTGATTATGTAGAACGATAAAAGTTTAACTGATTTATTTTGTGTTTATTTTCTTGGACAGGCCGAAAACTTTTCAATCCACCATAGTATATGTTACATGCCCCTCATTAAACAAAAAAGTTGTAATGCTTTTATATCTAATTACTTGTTAACATTAATATTCATTATATTTAACCTTAAGGAGTTTCAAATACAATCCAGTGTATGGCACAAGAATGTGAAGTTATAGCTCCAGAAGATTTTGTGTTGTCTCATGTTGCTAAGCCATCGCTCAGAGAACGTTATCAACAATTTATGTTCAAGGACCATGTGAAGTCTCACCCTCAACTTAGATTTTGTCCAGGTCGCAATTGTCAGGTATCATAGATTAATAATTTAAACTTAATTTTATATTCTAGGAATTATCAATTAATTTAGATATAGAATTAGAAATTATTTCGTTTAAATTTTTAAGTGTATGAACTCATCTGTAGGAGTTGGCTCACAATTCAATTTATTATGTGTAGCAATAACTTAGGCCACGCCTTCCTTATGTATTACCTAAGGTGTTAAAGGGATTACAAACATCCACAAAAATAAGAAAGCTTCCTTACTAGAATCACCTCTGGGCTCTTGGCCGGAGGCTTTTTTAGATTGTGCCCTATCACTGTTCACCATACCCTTCACATAACACAGAGTACAGTGCAGGAATATTAGATTAAATTATTGTAACGTACATAATA
>JAFELO010000796.1:131395-153402 GCA_017140195.1 Eumaeus atala
CAGTGGATTTATCAAGCAACTATAAGAGAGGGAGCACGTCGTGTAGAATGCCGAGGTTGTGAATTACTGACGTGCTTCTCTTGTGGTGCTTCACATCATGCTCCAACAGACTGCGCCACCATAAGACGCTGGCTTACTAAATGTGCAGATGATTCGGAAACTGCTAATTATATTAGTGCCCATACTAAGGTTACTGTTGTTTTTTTTTTGTATAATTGGTATTTATTGAGTTCCGCTCATTCGTGGTAACGTTATTAGTTTCATATCCGCATATAACTAACTAGATCTCCGGAAACAAGAAATGTCTGTAATTTTATACCCATTACCACTTATGTATTTCATTGATTTATCTATACATATGTAGGAAAGAAAGTCCCTAAAATTATATACGGATTGATTTCCTTGAAGTCTACTGAATGAATCTTCATACGGTTTTCACCAAAGGACAGAACAGTTCTAGACGGAGATTTTTGTGTGTATAATTTTTTAAGGTTGCAGAAACTGTCATTGTTTTATTTTAAGAAATATATGTACAGTCATTTCACAATAGTCTTAATTTCACATTCGTACTAGTGTAATTCATTTCATATTTGCAGGATTGCCCCAAATGTCAAATCTGTATTGAGAAAAATGGTGGATGTAATCATATGCAATGTGGGGCCTGTCGACATGACTTTTGTTGGGTGTGCCTGGGAGACTGGAAGTGCCACGGCTCTGAATATTATGAGTGCAGTAGATATAAGGAAGATCCAAATTTAGCTAATGACAGTCAACATGCGCAGGTAATATTTGTTTTGTAGATTATATGATAAATGCAATGACATTGCATAGTGACCATTGGTGGGGGAGGGGGTTGAAAAAGGAGTGCAACGCATCGGCATAATTATGCTGATGTTCATGGGCGTCGTTGAAAAGCTCCGATTGCTCGTTTGTCCCCCTATACTAAAAAAAACATCATCTAACCCTCTTGCAATTATCTCATAATATATGGAAATAATCTGTAGGGATTATAAATGGCGCAGAGGGTTTCAAGCTCTCGGTGAAGCTGGTAAGGATATGTGGGCATGTCTACAGTGACAAATTTCAGATCCAAAGGATAAATAACAAATGAGCTGTTATATAACGGAAAGTTAATTAATCACATGCTGCCATTTACACACAACAACAGATTTAGATTGTTATGTTGGTGCATACTGCTTGCATGATAGAAGACAGGAGATTCAATTTGATTTATGGGCTGCTCCTTGTGATAACTATACATATGAAATAAATTAATATAAACACATTACTTAAACAGCATATATGTACCTGAGCACAGCACTAATGTGTAAGTGATATTATTTTCTGGTCTAGGCACGAGAAGCCTTAAAGAAGTATTTGCATTATTATGAAAGATGGGAGAACCACGCAAGATCATTGAAATTGGAAGAGCAAACACTAGCTAGTCTTAAAAGTCGCATAAATGAAAAGGTAAATTTATGCTCCCTGATTACCTTGCTGTCCTTGTATTATGCTAATAATAAAGTTGTAACGTTTAATATATTTATGTGTTGAAAATAATTGAATATTGTTTGACATCGGCAGATACAATTTTACCATTATCATTATGAAGTCGTTAAATTCATACTGGTCCACTACTACGCAAATGCATTTCTTTTTCAATAAATAATTAAACTCTACACTGAATTCTTTCAATGTTTTTAATAATCGTCCGATATTATATTGTCAACAGGTTATGGCTGGCGAAGGAACGTGGATTGATTGGCAGTATCTTTGGGATGCAGCAAAACTCCTTAAGAGATGCAGATATACATTGCAGTACACATATCCATATGCTTATTATATGGAACTTGGACCTAGGAAGGAATTATTTGAATATCAACAGGTAAGGGACCAAATACCCATGATGACCGATAATAGGTTTGATTTTACGAGTGTATAGTTAAGTGAGCAGTTCCCTCGGAACAATCAGGAAGGAGATGTTCAAATGCCTTTCATTTGATGTTATAGAATATGAACCGATGAACTTATTTCTCAAGACATAACTCAATTTACACAAAAGCAAAAAGTAATGAGTATTTGGTCATGTTATGGTAAAAACAATGTAAGACACATTGTAGGGCGAGCTTCCATTGCATACTCCTTTGACACATTCACTGGAGAGGTGGAAGGTTAGTCAAGCACAATACACTAAAGGCGCACGCCTTTTTGTTTTTTTTAGATTTGAATGATGATTGAAAAATTTAATTTGAATGACAATATTAGGTAGGTCCCAATTTATTGCACCAAATTTGCTTCTTCATTAACCTCATCGTCCGGAGGACTTCCACTACTGGATATAGGCCTCCCTCAACAAATGCCATGATCACAAGCCACCTTTGCTTAAGTATTTTAAATTAATATAATTTTAGGCACAGCTGGAAGCAGAAATAGAAAATTTATCCTGGAAGGTGGAAAGAGCGGAAACAACTGATAGAGGCGACTTAGAAAATCAAATGGATATAGCCGAAAAACGACGTACAACATTGCTCAAAGATTTTCTGGAGTTTCATACAAGTCATGCTTCAAGTAGCAAAGCATAAAAAATGAGATGCGATTTACTGCAAATACAGTATGATTAGGTTACAGAGTGAATGGTTTACAGCAGAGAGTACAGTTGGGAATGATATATGAAATCAAGTTAGATTTTTGTTTTGCCAAAGTATATTTATTAACATAACTTTGCAATAAAATAGATAATAATGGCCATTTGTTTTTTTTTTTCAATGTTTCGATCCTATTGAATTTTAACAGGTTCTAAGATTGTTGGAGTTGGATTATATTTAAATATGAATTATTTAATTATGAAATGAAACATAGGAAAATATTTGATGGACTATATGTTCATGTACTTTGTGTTGTTGAATGCCGACATACACTGTTAGATCGGCTTTAGAGGTAAACAGTAAAGTGAGTCTAATCGAAAGTTATATAGCATAAGCAAACTTAATTTTAACTTTCTTTGCTATGCTTACAATACTCGCTATAGCATCCAAACGAAACAATACACTGACAGAGGAAATTTAAGACAAGTGAAAAACGCGCGGTAGTTCCCTTACTCGGTTCTAAAGCGTTTGCCTAAACGTATTCATTATTTGCGGGAATCCCCGAAAAAGCGTTTCGTATTCAAGAAGAGACAGTGTGAGGGTCATCATTCGTGTAAAAAAGCAACTAACTAACGATGATGTAATCATCATCTAGACTCTCCTGCCCCCATGTCATCCAAAATAAGCAGATCAAAGAATAACCCACCCCCCATAGTGCTCACGTAATACTTGAATAGTCCCTTAAGACACAAGAAAGTGATTCTATAAGGGTTCATTTTTTTCTTTCGAGGTCTGGTCCAGTCCCTGAAAAAGTAGAATATTAAAAAGAAAGATCTTAAACAAACGGAGCACCCCAATGTAACTCTAAGGAAACACACTGTAAGAAAAAAATCATCTCACTATAAGAATTCTCTCATATTTCACTGCAGGTATTGCAATGAAACCGGCACTGCACGACTTTGTTTGGAACTAATTTATATGTACCTACTGTCAGTGGCAAAAAAAAGTGGCAAAGTAGGTATAGTTCGTTATTATTTACTTTTAGAAAACAATGATCAGAGAGTAAGTAATATTTTTTTTTTTTACAAACCGAATTATTGCGTAGGTGCGAATAATCATTATTGTGTCATTAATATTCAAGTTTAAAATATTTAAAAAGATTTTTTTTTGTCCTAAAAATGTTTATGTTTAAGTCAATATTGTAGAGAATCACTATTTTTTTAGCTGGTAACAGTAATCTTTAATTGTCATTCTGATTCGTTTAGTGGCCACACTGTTTAGTTTGGTCATTGGTCGTCTAAGATGGCGACCACGAGTGATTCTAAGGCGCCTTTGCGCCAAGTAAAAAGAGTACAGTTCGGAATAATATCTCCAGATGAAATTGTAAGTTATTCTACTTTCCGTAGTTTTTGAATTTGTACTGGTAAAACAGTGCGGGATTCGGGAGCGTTTGTAGTGTAACATTGTTCAACATCATTTAGCCTCAGTGCGTCGTGTATTTTATGATGATAAACATATTTACTATTATCTCATTTTGTTTTTATAATTACAGTGTTTATTATTACAAGTATAATTTTGTCTACGAATACTACACATCTATACCTATTTGTTCTTTTCGAGTAACAATTTTCGTTTCAATTTCCTTCTTTACACCATTTTTAATTTTACTAAGATATGGGCGTCTTTAAATTTGAGGTTTGTGCTGTTACAGCGTCGTATGTCAGTCACAGAAGGGGGCATACGCTTTCCTGAAACCATGGAGGGTGGAAGACCTAAGCTCGGGGGTCTTATGGATCCTCGACAAGGGGTGATTGACAGAACCTCCAGATGTCAGACTTGTGCAGGAAACATGACGGAATGTCCAGGACATTTTGGACACATTGATTTAGCAAAGCCTGTATTCCACATAGGATTTATAACAAAGACAATAAAAATATTGAGATGTGTCTGCTTTTATTGTTCAAAATTACTTGTGAGCCCGGTAATATACTTATAATGATCTTATTTTTTACTTTTTATTATTGTTTATTTCTTCAATACTTACTCTATTGTATTTTTTAGACTAATCCAAAAATAAAAGAGGTCATAATGAAATCTAAAGGTCAGCCTCGTAAAAGATTGACTTTTGTATATGACTTGTGTAAGGGTAAAAATATATGCGAAGGAGGAGAAGACATGGATATCGGGAAAGAAGGCGAAGAGGGTAAAAGAGGTTCTGGGCATGGTGGTTGTGGGCATTATCAACCTTCAATCAGACGTCAAGGTTTAGATTTGACTGCAGAATGGAAACACCCAAATGAAGACACACAAGATAAAAAGATAATCATTACAGCAGAGAGAGTATGGGAAATATTAAAACATATTACAGGTGTGTTTTCTTGTTAATTTTTGGTTATAATACATTTATTTAAGATATATAATGCAATTTTACTGTATAAATACACTTGTTAAAAAAATATTATCAAAAAAAAATTCCTAGTAAGTCAATATGTCCTTTTTGTAATAATGTTTATGGTTTTAGATGAAGAATCATTTATTCTGGGAATGGATCCAAAGTTTGCTAGGCCAGATTGGATGATTGTTACGGTACTTCCTGTTCCACCATTAGCAGTAAGGCCAGCTGTGGTAATGTTTGGGTCTGCGAAAAATCAAGATGACTTGACTCACAAATTAGCCGACATAATCAAGGCCAACAATGACTTAATGAGAAACGAACAGTCCGGAGCAGCAGCTCATGTTCTCACAGAAAATATAAGGATGCTACAATTTCATGTTGCTACATTTGTTGACAATGACATGCCAGGCATGCCAAAGTAAGTTGTTACTTTCAATATGCTCTTATCCTATAGTTTGTTTTACATTTCAGCTAGAATTCAAATTCAAGTCAGTGTTATAGAAACTTACTGTTTAGGAACTAAAATTTTTGGTAATTATGTTTTTGTACAACAAGAAACAATGACAAAAAAATGAAGTTTTTCCCCACAATAGAAATAGACAAAGTTTTATTTAGTAGTTTATCACACTGCTATACATTTTTACTTATGTTATGTTAGGTGTACTTATTGTATACCTAACATACCCCAAGGACAGAATGATGAAAATATGAGAGATGAGTAAACAAACATGAACAGAAAAAAATATGCAGAAAAAATTCACAACAATGTAGCTCAATTACCATATAATTACTAAAATGGAAACTTACTAAAATGTTAACCACAAATTGCCTAATTCAAAGGGAATATTATGCCACTTATCATTTTGCTATATCTCTGAATAGTTCAAAGATTAATAATATGTATTATATATTGGAAAATAAAATATTGATCTCTTTTTTCCTTGTAAAGTATGACTCAGTCCATAACTCAAACACCTTAGGTCTGGTTGAGTGAGCATCACAAGTGCTTTTATAGTAACTTTTTTTTTCACTTTTGAGTTATTTTCATTAATTCAGATAAATTACATATTTGTGTTTGTGTGTAGGTTAGTGTTGTATTTGTTGTTTTAGAGTAAGATTTAAATTTTTAGTTACAACAATAGACGACAAGCCTTCTAGGACTTACATATTTCACTATTTCACTTGTTAGTTCACTATCTCAAATGCATATAGAAACTGAAAAGTAGCACAAGTTCTCTTCATCAATCCATGTCCTGACCCTTAATAAGTCCACTTTCAATTCAACTATGCAAGGCATCTGTATAACAATGATGTCAATGCATGATGACTCAGTCAAAATGCTTTGATTTCTCATGTGCTGCCTTATACTTAAAAAAAAATTACATACAAATCTGGATTTTATTTTGTTTTGAGATGTGGAAATTGATTAATTTTTTCAAAAAAATATTCCAATAACTTAACCTGCAAATATAAACTTGTTAACCAACTTGGACTCGTACTTGATTTGACTTTTTTATTACTGCTAGATTTGTATAAGGTCACGGTTGGTAATCCAAGAAGTGAGAGAGCCTATGGGCAAAATAAATTATTGCAACTTATTCTTTTTTTGATATTAATATTTGAATACATTTTTGCGAACGCACAATGAAGAATATGTGAATATTTTTTACTTAACCAGTTTGTATAGGACTTTTTCCATTCTGAATTTTTTTCCATTACTATTTCGTTGGAGACAGGTCATGGCGTATTTATTTGATACACATATACTAAGTTGTACTGGTATTATTATAGTGATATAATTATATATTGCTGTCTTACAGAGCCATGCAAAAGTCCGGGAAACCTCTCAAAGCCATCAAAGCGCGTTTAAAAGGAAAAGAAGGAAGAATACGAGGAAACCTCATGGGAAAACGTGTTGATTTCTCAGCACGTACTGTCATTACTCCAGATCCAAACTTGCGGATTGATCAAGTAGGAGTACCTCGGTCTATTGCTCAAAATCTTACATTCCCGGAACTTGTAACTCCGTTTAATATTGATAGGATGCAAGAGCTTGTCAGGCGAGGTAATGCACAGTATCCAGGTGCCAAATACATTGTACGGGACAATGGAGAAAGAATAGATTTAAGATTTCATCCAAAGCCATCTGACTTACATTTACAATTTGGTTACAAGGTAGAACGACATTTAAGAGATGATGATTTAGTCATATTCAACAGACAGCCCACTCTACACAAAATGAGTATGATGGGTCACAGAGTAAAGGTGCTACCATGGTCAACATTCCGTATGAATTTAAGTTGCACTTCTCCATACAATGCCGATTTTGATGGAGATGAAATGAACTTACACGTACCCCAGTCAATGGAAACTCGTGCAGAGGTAGAAAACATACACATTACTCCTAGACAAATTATAACACCACAAGCCAATAAACCCGTTATGGGTATTGTACAAGATACATTGACAGCTGTAAGAAAAATGACAAAAAGGGATGTGTTTTTAACAAAAGAACAAGTAATGAATCTTCTCATGTTCTTACCAACATGGGATGGTAAAATTCCACAACCATGTATACTAAAACCTCAGCCCTTGTGGACAGGGAAACAAATATTTACGTTAATTATCCCTGGTAATGTAAATATGGTGAGAACTCATTCAACACATCCAGATGAGGAAGATGATGGGCCTTACCAATGGATATCGCCCGGTGACACCAAAGTTGTAGTAGAGCACGGTGAACTTCTCATGGGAATATTGTGTAAAAAGTCGCTTGGTGCCTCAGCAGGTTCTCTGCTGCATATTTGTATGTTGGAGTTAGGTCATGAAACCGCGGGAAGATTTTATGGTAACATTCAGACTGTAATTAACAATTGGCTTCTATTAGAGGGTCACTCTATTGGTATTGGTGACACAATTGCTGATCCTCAAACATACCAAGAAATCCAGAGAGCCATTGTCAAAGCCAAAGATGATGTCATAGAAGTCATCCAGAAGGCTCACAACATGGAGCTAGAACCGACACCTGGTAATACACTTCGGCAGACTTTCGAGAATCAAGTAAATCGTATTTTAAATGATGCTCGTGATAAAACTGGCGGATCTGCTAAGAAATCTCTTACTGAATACAATAATTTGAAGGCTATGGTGGTGGCCGGATCAAAAGGATCAAATATTAATATTTCCCAGGTTATTGCTTGTGTGGGTCAACAGAACGTTGAAGGTAAACGTATTCCATTCGGCTTCCGTAAACGCACATTACCACATTTCATTAAAGACGATTATGGTCCTGAATCAAGAGGATTCGTAGAAAATTCATATCTTGCCGGATTGACACCTTCGGAGTTTTACTTCCACGCCATGGGTGGAAGAGAAGGTCTAATTGATACTGCTGTAAAGACAGCCGAAACAGGATATATTCAACGTCGTCTAATTAAAGCCATGGAGTCTGTTATGGTAAATTATGATGGTACCGTGAGAAATTCAGTGGGTCAATTGATTCAGTTGAGGTATGGCGAAGACGGACTTGCGGGAGAAACAGTAGAATTCCAGAATATGCCTACTGTTAAATTATCTAATAAAGCATTTGAAAAGAAATTCAAATTTGATCCTACCAACGAAAGATATCTAAAGAGAATATTCAATGAAGATATTATTAAGGAGCTCACTGAATCTGGCTATGTTATCGCTGATCTGGAAAGTGAATGGGAACAACTATCCAAAGATCGGGAAGTCCTTCGTCAGATTTTCCCGAGTGGCGAATCTAAAGTTGTGTTACCCTGTAATTTCAGAAGAATGATTTGGAATGTGCAAAAGATTTTCCACATCAACAAGAGATTACCTACCGATTTAAGTCCTATCAAGGTAATTCAAGGAGTAAAAGATCTTCTGAATAAATGTGTTATTGTGGCCGGCGAAGATCGTTTATCAAAACAGGCTAACGAAAACGCCACATTACTTTTCCAGTGTTTAGTAAGATCAACGCTTTGTACCAAGTTTGTATCAGAAGACTATAGATTAACGACTGAAGCATTCGAGTGGTTGATCGGAGAAATTGAGACACGATTCCAACAAGCACAAGTGAATCCAGGTGAAATGGTAGGCGCTTTGGCCGCACAATCGCTCGGTGAGCCAGCCACTCAGATGACGTTGAATACTTTCCATTTTGCTGGTGTGTCGTCCAAAAACGTAACCCTCGGTGTGCCCAGGCTTAAGGAAATCATTAATATATCTAAGAAACCCAAGGCTCCATCTTTAACTGTTTTCCTCACTGGTGGTGCCGCTAGGGATGCCGAGAAAGCTAAAAATGTGCTCTGCAGATTGGAACACACGACTTTACGTAAGGTCACAGCGAACACGGCGATTTATTACGACCCTGATCCTCAAAACACTGTTATAGCCGAAGATCAAGAATTCGTGAACGTTTACTACGAAATGCCCGATTTCGACCCCACTAAGATTTCGCCATGGCTCTTACGTATTGAGTTAGATCGTAAGAGAATGACAGACAAAAAATTGACCATGGAACAGATTGCAGAGAAGATTAATGCAGGTTTCGGTGATGATCTGAATTGTATTTTCAATGACGACAACGCCGAAAAGTTAGTTTTGCGTATCAGGATAATGAACAATGAAGAGAGTAAGTTCCAAGACAACGACGAAGAAACTGTTGACAAAATGGAAGACGACATGTTCCTGAGGTGTATTGAGGCAAATATGCTCTCCGACATGACGCTGCAGGGCATAGAGGCTATAGCAAAGGTATACATGCATCTACCTCAAACAGAGGCCAAGAAACGCATAACAATTACAGAGCAAGGAGAATTCAAAGCCATAGCTGAATGGTTGCTCGAAACAGACGGTACTTCCTTAATGAAAGTTCTATCTGAACGTGATGTAGATCCAGTGAGGACGTTCAGCAACGACATTTGTGAAATATTCCAAGTATTGGGTATTGAAGCTGTACGTAAGTCTGTGGAAAAGGAAATGAACGCCGTGTTGCAGTTCTACGGTCTATACGTGAACTACCGACATCTCGCTCTGCTTTGCGACGTCATGACTGCTAAGGGACATCTTATGGCTATCACTCGTCACGGTATCAATAGACAAGACACTGGAGCTCTGATGAGATGTTCATTTGAAGAAACTGTAGATGTGTTACTGGATGCTGCAAGTCATGCGGAGGTTGATCCCATGAGAGGAGTATCAGAAAATATTATTATGGGACAATTACCTCGGATGGGAACTGGTAAGTTTTAGTTACTATGAGAATAATATTATTTTGATGGTAGCGTCATTGCCGAAGCAGGAGGGCACGACTGGGGAAGGGGCCTCTCCTTCTCTAAGCACCGGCATAATACGATTACGCGTTTTATGCGCTCTACGTAGGAGCACGTAGCGTTCTATGGACTATATCGCACACACAGAAATATATCTTTTTTGTCTCTTTCTGTAAAATCTGAATTGGGCTGGCACGACAAGGTAAACTGCAAAAAAACCGCTCAAATAACACTGGCAACAAATGACATCATGCTTAGCTATGCCGTAGAATTTTATGCGCCCTAGTTGTGTTAATGTTTATGGACGTCTGTAGGCACATTTAAAATCCGATGCGTAATTTTTTGAATGATAATTCATTGTGTTCGAGCGAGTCTTTTTTGCAATAATTGCTGTATATGGATTTGGATAAAATTTGGCACAGTTATAGATAATAGAATAATTCTTATTATCCCGAAAAAAAAAATGAATACAGGGATTAAAATGTATGTGGAAAAAATGTGAGCACAATTTTATTTTTATATAATTTATAGTCGTTGTAAATATTATTATAATTAAATATTTGTATTTTTTTCGGACACAGTAGGTAATGGTTAGTTAGCGTGTAACGTATAAAACTACAAGAATACGAAACATTGCATATGTACAAAGTAAACTTCACCGAATTTAGTGCCATTATTTGCAGAAAACATGTTCACCTTGTGGTAGAGACAGAAACTAAATATCAAAGACTACGTACTGAGTATGCTATATGATATTGTACGGTGTCTTACAATCGTCCTGTATTTTGCCTGTTTGTTAGAAGTGTGTGTGTAAACATAAAATGTCACTATTACAGGTTGCTTCGATCTGTTGCTCGATGCTGAGAAATGTAAACATGGTATGGAAATGGGCGGACTCGGTGTTGGTATGGGCGTGGCCGGCGGAATGTACTTCGGAGTAGGCACGCCCTCCATGACGCCACAGATGACTCCATGGTCCATACAGAACACTCCTGGATATGGAAGCAGCGTCTGGTCACCTGGTCAAGGTAAGAAAACAAATTAAAACTACTAAAATTAAGACAAATTAAAATGAGATATTTGAAAGTGTCGAACTTTGATGTCATTGTTTTACACCCCTTTCGGGTGGAATCAAAAGTCCCCTATGAGTGCAAATCCCCCCCCTCCCCCAAACTCTACAAGAAACACTCACGCCAAATATTTGCTTCTTGCATTCGGTAGTTTCGGCTGTGCGTTGTCTGTCAGTTGCATTACTACAGATATCGATGTTCCTTTCCCCCTTCACCTACACAGCTACGCAACGCGGGGCCACCAACGGCGCATTATTTTATTATTTCATTTATTGCATTGAATTGTTATCGATATTTTCATAAACATTTTAAATGTAAAACGGTAGGACGTATGGTCTCGCGGACTTTATTGCAAGGTATTGATACATTCCGTGATACCGCAGAAAATTATTTTGTTCTATCATCCATGGCCTTCGCAGCACAGATTTTGTAAGACAAATTTTTCACATCTTTTCTCACATTGCGTTTATGTTAGGATACTATTGTTTTTAAATATAGCTTATGACCCTCAGTAAAGATGTAGCTCTTTGCAGGTGAAAGAATGATTTTTATCGGTCTAGTAGTTCTCGTGTGAAAGCTTTACAAACATACACACAAACGTTTCTCTTTATAATAATGTTATAGACTATTGCAGTTTATTTTTACAGAACGAAGTTTCAAGAAAAATAAATTTCGTAGTAAATTCGTGTGAATCATTGACGCCCATCATAACACTTCGCGATGCTTACGGAGCACGCGCCTCCGACGCACTAATCATTTCATTTATTTCTTTTCGTCGATGTTTAGCGAGTCTTTCTGTAACACTAGGCACAGTGCTCTCTGTATGTTTTAGACTACAGAAAATTACCTCAACCTCTCTACTGTCCCTCTATAGTAGTGTGGTTTTAATTGAAATAATGTTTCTGTACTAATTGCAATATTTTTCTTTCAGTTGGAAGCAGTATGACTCCGGGACCGTCGTTCTCACCGTCGGGAGCTTCAGATGCATCCGGAATGTCTCCGGCCTACACGTGGTCGCCGCAGCCCGGCTCTCCCGGATCTCCCGGGGCGCCTCTGTCGCCGTACGCGTCCCCCGCCGGTGCCTCGCCCTCGTACTCTCCCACGAGTCCTATATACCCCGCACCCTCCACAAGTCTAACTCCCACTTCACCTCACTACTCGCCGACGTGCCCCTCTTATTCCCCCAACTATTCGCCGAGCTCTCCTATATATTCACCATCATCGCTAAGTTACTCGCCGACTTCGCCGGGCTATTCCCCATCGTCGCCAAAATTTACGCCGACATCGCCCAGCTACTCGCCGAGTTCACCGAGTTACTCCGCGACGAGTCCGTCGTCGCCCGGTTACCCGACAGCCTCGCCTACATACTCGCCAACGAGTCCGTCGTACTCGCCCACGAGCTCGGCGTACTCGCCGACATCGTTGTCGTACTCACCGTCGTCGCAGGGCTACTCGTCGCCGGGCCCCGGTGCCGGCGGCTACAGCCCTTCGACGTCACACAATTACTCCCCGTCCTCGCCCAACTACACACCGACCGCAAGACCTTATTCGCCGACAAGTCCTTCGTATTCAGCCGCGTCTCCCGCGTCTCTAAAATACTCGCCGACATCTCCCAACTATTCGCCTTCTCCCAAATATTCCCCGACGTCACCCAACTACTCCCCGACTTCGCCATCCGTCTCGGGCAGCCCGATGTCCCCGACGAACCCGCAGTACTCGCCGACCAGTCCACAGTACTCACCGTCGAGCACCGCATACTCGCCATCATCTCCGCAGCACGCCGGCAGCACGCGCTATTCGCCGTCGCCGAATTATTCTCCTTCTCTCAATTATTCACCTTCCTCACCTCGGTACTCGCCGTCGACGCAATACTCGCCGGCGCCATACACACCTACTTCACCAGACTATTCCCCTACATCGCCAGCATTTTCTTCCTCGTCCAGTGGACCGACACCGTACTCGCCAACGTCGACTAATTATTCACCGACTTCACCGACATACGAGGAGGGTGATGATTAAATGATAAATCGATAAAAAAGTAAAAAATAAAATAAAGTAGAAAATGTAAAAAAGTTGTTAGTATATTTACTATTTAGACTTGTATAATAGTTATCCATAAATGTTATAAGTTATCCATAAATGTTAGACAAAACAAATTATTTTTTAATATGCACTTCATAAAGCATTTAGTGAAAATTTAAACTTGAAAATTGGAACTGAAAACTTTAAAACAAAGATTTACAATTATTTTTATAACTTAGTTATTAAATTGTAAGGGCAGGTGGAAAATTTGCTATTAAGTTTGATTTCTTAGTAGTATTTATGTTATTAGTTGTAAGTATTATGTACTAATTAGTGAAGACTTTAAAATATAGAGTGTGATTTTTAATAAAATTATTTCATAGATAGTTTGTTTTTAATTTTTACATAGATTTCCTTCACAACGTAAACAGCTCCGCCCGTACAATTCACCTCTCCGCTTACAGTTTACAGCTTTGCGTCAGACCGATGCCAAATTGACACGTTTCAGATAAGACGAGACGACCCGCAGTTTCATTCGCGTAATAACTGGAATCATAAAGTCATTCGAGAATACAACTCGTTTTTATCTCATTATAGAATTAAATCTATATTTAAATTTCAACTCTTATATTTGCCTTCCACAGACGTGTATTGTCAAAATTTGCAAATAATGATGGAGTATCTCGCAATTCATCGATCGAGACTGATCAATTGCCCTTCTTTTTCGTTAGCTCCCCTACAACGCGCAAGGTCACATTCTTGACATAAGTACAAAAGTTACAGCTGGAAGTCGTCACCTGTCGAAGGTTCCAACAGATTTGTACTCTTAAAATTTAAACAATACTTTTAAATGGAATACAACTCAAGACGGGAAAAAGTGAAAAGCGCTTTCACTAACTTCAACGTTCACTCGTCCGGTAGATCACCTACCCGAAGCGGAATCGGCCACGCCTGTGGAATTTCCTTAACTTCCGTAGCAGGTAACTTAAAAAAATTGCAACTTATTATCCTTTACCACTTTAGAAGCAATATATTAGATAAGTTCGAGAGAGGGCATGACCGTGTCTAGTGTCATTCAATAGGTCTTTCTAAAAAGGGGTTTATTTCGCTACGGGGTTCCGTAGTAAACAACTAGTACACACCACAAGGCTTTTTCGTAACTCTGTCCCTTCCAATCTTCAATATCTCCCTCTCCATTTCCGTTCGCCTCGCCCGCTCACACTTTTTGTACCGCTCAACCCACGCATTCATCATCTTACATTTCTTATTTTCTTTAAAATCATACAAAATATGAGTTGGAAAATTAAGATATATAGAAACATATGTATGTATTATATATATAATATCTTTATTTAAAATTTAACATTGCCAGATACCGTTTAGAACGTCGCCAATCAAGTCATTTCACTCAAGGCCTGACAGGACAGACATTGTTTAAACCAGAAAGACGGCTAAAAATAAAAAGGAGCTGTTATGGGCCTCTGGCCTGATGGTACTTCTACCACCAGGCCTGAGTCTAATATGTTTACAAATGTGTTTGAAAGCCCTGAAGGGCCCTCTCAGTGTTCCAATCTAAGGAGGTGAAATATCCGAACTATACCCGAGACCATACGGCGGACAAACAGTGCTCGCCTTCGTGTGCAGGTGGAATAAAGTACCTGGTAGTGTGTACACTGTTGTGTGTGTGTTTCATGTTGTATTGGATTACAATAATTGCAATTGCAAATAATTATGAACGTTAGTGATAGGTCTACAAGAGTCACCACTATGGTTCCAGCCTTGTCGTGGCCTTGGTTCTCAGTAGTCTGGGGTGAAGCCAATTGAACCGAACTGGAGGGGTGGAGGGGTTCTCATAAAAAGAAGGTTAAAGAGCAGGCGGAGGAGGTGCTTTTTGTGGGGTACAAAAAGCCTTATAAAAAGAGGGCCCAAAAGAGCAACAGCGAAGAGCAACAACAACAAAAGAGCGACGATGGGGACCTCACCCCATTGCACTATCAAAAAGTCTATGGGGTTGTCCTGTTTTGCGGGGCAATCCTGCTGTGGAGGAGGTGTTGGTCCCATAGGGGACTGACTGTCCGTAGAGGTGCCCTGATGATTTTTTGTTCCGGGACACCTCACCAAAGGCGGGTCATCACTGCTGCCTGGCACTGATGGTGCTAGCGGTGGTTTTTGTGGGTATTTGGCACTATATTGTGATGCGAGCCTCACGCTCCACTGGACCCCACCTAGGGTCTGTGAAGGCGCGTAAATACACTTCCCCGCGTCATCAAAAAAAAGGGTCTACAGGATGAGAAAAGAAATTTAGGGGCCTAATATTCTAATGAAAATAAATAGCAAATTTATTTTTGTTACAATGTTAAGTCCTTAAATTTAACTGTACGCAAGTGTCAAACATTATTCAATTGAAGATTTTACCTCTGTAATCTGGGCCTTCTGTGTGTTAACCAAATAAGTTTGGAAGTCTACAACGTTAATGGAATTAAATTATACGTATGTATATATGTACATATGTATAATATACCCGATAGCTGGTGATATTAATGGTAATTTTGGTCATGTTCATTAATAATATAGCAACGTATACGAAGGTGTGTACCACAAAAAAAAAAAAAACGTAAGAGAAAGATATTTTATTGAATAATTCTATGAAATACGATTACAGTAATTTTTGATTGATATCCGCGATATTCACACAAGATTTTCCAAGCAATGGCAAAAACTGCTAAACGTATCATTCATGATCACGTTAGAAGCAGAGCGCTCTTCAGAATTAAGCGTGTAGGTAAACAAAATCTATAGGTATTATCATTCTTAGATGTTTATGTAGTAATACACAAATTCATAACATTCCCTAAAATTTTCACCTATGTAAAATAACTATATAACTGATACGTAGGTATTAGAATAATTGCGAAAATTTCTAAACACAAAAAACGCTCTAGAAGGATCTAACTCTTAAAGTTTAGCAATCGATAAAATTTTGTAAAAATCATACAAAATTATGAAAAAAATTGCATTACGTTTTCCCGACTCTACTGTGTCTTCACACAAATCGAACACAGCCATTTCATATAATACAATGAGTTCTTAAAACTATACTAATTTTACCCATAAATAGTTAATTTTATTAAGTTTAATTAGGATTTATAAATAATGTTTCAGTTCATTAAGCATAGGCAAGTTTCCATAGAAAAATAATACTAAGAACACAGAAGCATAGATACATACCTGATATATGGTATCAAAAAAAAAATTAAGGACTTCTTTGTTCAACAGGTGTTTTTTAAGTGACTATACGTTAATTTCAAAAAGTTTATATTTATAGTCTTAGTGCCATCAGTAAGTAGCAACTAATACCTACCTATTAAACTTTGCATGATTATATTATAGGTAGGTATACATACCATCGTGTTTCAATTTGTGCAACATATTACATTTTATTTATCATAATCTATGAATATTTAATTATATATAATACTTTGTTGTACACATTTAATGCACCTAACCAAGTGGAAGCATAATGTACCCATTTAATGTTAAATTCCAGTTGCATCATTTATTTTCCCCTATATATCTCAATGATGCGGTCTTGGTCGACATACTCGAAAATGTGCGGCGCATCCATCAGAATCCCTACAGTTCCCGCCGTCGTTACCAAAAAGAATATGTATAATTGTAGTCGATCTATGACCATGGCTACATACTTCCAATCTTCACGTGTCTGAAAAATAGAATTGTTTTATCTCAGATTACAGAGTATAATTGTTTTTCACAGTAAATACAACAGACAATTGGTTCGTTCAGCAGCGGTAGCTAAAATACATACACATACGAGTACATCTTTATCGAGTTCCAAGATAAGACTTTTGAACAGCATTTGAATAAATAAATAAACTTTATATACTTTTTCCGCAATTAATTTATTTTTCAATTTAAATTTACGACCGGTTTCGACTTTATGTACATAAAAACAAAGTTTATTTATTTATTCAAATGTTAACGAATTTCCATCAAGAAGTGACGATATATTTAATCAACTATACCTTTGAATAGATTATTTCTACATTAAAATCAAATCATGGCCTAGGAAGATTAGGTAATAATAGGAATAAGTTCAAATTGGGTGCGAATAATTGGGTTGGATGTATTAGTACCACCCCGGGCGCAGAGGTTGTGCGTAGATGAATTTGCCCACAAAAGAAATAATAATAAAAAGTGATCCAAAGTTTGTAGCCCGGCACAGAAAACAGTAATTAAGAAATAGTTTACGAGGACCCCGCGGTCTCTCTGGGCATGATGGTAATAATAGTTAAATTTGCTATTATAAACAATCTCATATCGGGATACATCTCTCGTCTCGTCGTCTGAGGAGCCCTCATAGCAAGCCTCTGGAGCCGTATTGGGCTTCTCTTCACTTCTACAGCGTAAGTTCAGGTCCGAAAATAATAAGGAATGGGGATGGTAATGGTAAGACGTGCTGCTGTGCTGCAGCGGAATTGGACAGGCACGCCCAGGGAAGTACCTCTCGCCTAGCCATTATAGGGAGCATGAGTAGGTGGCCTATTGGAGGGGAGGAGGAGACTAAGGGAACACAACTACATAGTAATTATGCGGATGTAAATGGACGTCGGTAGTCGTAGTTTGACCCCTTATACTATAAAAAAGAAGACGTTAACAAAAGGTGTATACTTGTATGTAAAGGTCTTCGTTGCGTAGATGTTCCGCAATAAACTCGACGGCCTCTGTCGCCTTGGCTGCTTCTGGTGATAGGAGGAGGGAATCGGAGCTCTCGGATTCTCTTCGTTCCCCGAGCCCCAAGCCGCCGAGCGCCCCAAGACCCCCCAGGGCGCCTACTTCGCCTCCTCCTCCCGCGGCACGACTTATTTTACAATTTGGATGATGCAAATCTGACAATTCCATTGACTCCATCTTATTCTGTTTCGCGCCAATAGCACTATAAAATAAATTATAAACGCTGTCATCTAAGACAATTAACACTATCATTAAACAGTACAATAATAACATTTTTGGTTCACCCGAAAGGGTGAAGGTTGTCCCGCACTACAAGACAACCTCACCTACTTTATGACAGTGCAATGGGGTGACGTCCCCATCATCGCCCCTTTCCCCGTGCGCAATAGCGCCTCCCTATTTTCCTCTTCTTATAAGAGGAGTACAAAGGGGGCCTATTCCTCCAGCTCTTTATTCCCCTCTTATTATAAAAGCAAAGTTTAGCCACCTCCTTTTTCAATGGGCTTCGTCCAAGGTGTCTCGATTCAGCCCAGGCTGACTGAGCCCCACCGCCACGACAAGCCTCGAACCATGGTTGAGAAAGTAACGCCCCTGCCTCTGCGGATCTCCCTGGGTCGATAGTTACCGATAAACCTTAACTGCATGATTCCCCACTTACGCTCTAAAAATAATACCTGATGTGCTTCGGCAGATCATGTGCAGCTGCTGCGTGAGGCGGAGCACCCATTCCTGGCATTTCCATCATCCAGCGCAAGCGTGTCTTACGCGGACGGCGCATCAGCAGGAAAGTTGGCAGATAATGAAGAAATACACTCCGTATCCATAGTGGCATTCTAAAATGTGTTTTAAGAAGTTATTGTTATATATGTTTTGTTTGTATTTCTATAATAAAAATCTTAAATATGTAAAACTTCCTAAGTATACAAAAAATCTTGAATATATTTCCGTTGTTCTAGTACCTGTACCACTAGTGCTTAAGGCGCGTAACACCGGACTAGGCCATCCTAGTGCGATAAGTCAGTCAGTCACAAATATTATTATTATTATATTGAGATAGTATTTGTTAAGATTTAGTGACGCGCCATTCAATAATAAAAAAAAATTCGCTTATACTTGAGCGGGTGCCAAATTTGGTATAGGGATTTTTTAAAGTGTAGGGAGGAACGAGCAATCGGAGCCTTCCACCTTCCTTCTCCCCAATGGGCCATGGGCCACAAGAAACCGCAAGAAACGCGACACCGTCACTTTAGGGCGGTATCATGTGAGCGAGAGGTACCTCCCCGTTCGTGCCGGCCTAATTCCGTTGCATAGGAGGATTTCATCATCTTACAAAATGGACGTGAATGGACATTTTGGATGCTTCATTGGGCTTCAAGAGGCCATAAGAGGGGTGCAATGAACCGCAATGGCTGATTACGGCAAATGTAAGATTTAGTTTAAATTAGGTTTGATGCCGTGACGCTCTGTGCTCTGTGGGCAAGACCTATTTCCGGCAGGGGACGTCTTCCGGCTGATGATGATGAGGTTGAATGCCGCCCATGGTCATTTTCGAACTATTTGCCCTACAAATCTTCTCTAATGAATGACGAATTATCGAGTGCAGGTAACGGCACTGATTGTACAGAATGCGACACAAACGACTTACCTATGTGTGCGAGGGCCTCTGAAGTTCCAATTGATTATAATTACGGTGACGAGAATACTGACAGTGTTCATGATGAAGGTGAACAAGAGGTACTTGGCTATGAGCGGTAGCACCAGAGAGGTGGGCGGGAGGATCTTCGACACCAGGAGCAGAAACACAACCAGTGACAGTAAAATGCTGATTCCAAGAGTTACCTGGAAGTAGTGAAATGTTACGGCAAAATGAAAAATCTGTATTTTTTCTGTCTTAAAAATAAGTTTCAATTTTAATTCAATTTATTGGGCACATCATTCCGACAATTTTCGTCAGTTGCCTTCGATTACACTGGGATCTAATCATTCCAAATAATGCTTTTTATCTTGTTACGCCAAACAAGAAGAACTCCTAACGCATGTACATAAGTACACACACACACTTATGAAGTCACACTTCCATTTTATAGTGTAAGGAGGTAAACGAACAGTCGGAGTTTATGATACCCTCCCTTTCTCCACCTGTGCAATAGCCTACTAAAAACTCAGAACTCACACGAGGCTCGACATCATCGAGGCGGTGACATATGAGCGACAGACGGTCGGACGTCTTGATCTCTTACAAAATGTGTAATTTGGGGACATATTAATTCATCTTCCGATTGGAACTGTTTCTTAGCTAGATTAGCTTGGGTTTAGTGCCGTCCATGTTTCAAGCCCTGTCGCGGCGGTGGAGCTTAGTAGCTTGGGGTGAACCCAGGCGAAGCCAATTGAACCTAGGAGTATCTTTGCACCTCTCTTATATAAAGAGGGGGCTTAAACATCAGGAGGAGGAATCGCTCTCGGTACCCCTCTTATAAGAAGAGAGGACCTAAGAGCAACAGGAATAGGCGCTTCTGCGCACGGGGCAAAGGGCGAGAATGGGAACCTCACCCCATTGCACTGTCCCAAAGTCGGTGGGGTTACCCTGTAGTGCTGGGAAACGACATCTGTGGAGGTGGAGTTGGTCCCTTAGGGGGCTGACTAGCCGTCGAGGAACCCTGATGATTTGTTGTTCCGGGGCACCTCACCAAGGGCGGCACTGATGGCACTCGCGGTGGTTTTTGTGGGTATTCGGCACTGTCATGTGCCGCGAGTCCCACATACCGCTGGATCCCACCCAGACCCGGTGAAGGCGCGTAAATGTTTTTCCCCGCGTCAACAAAGAAAAGGTTTGGTGTCGTACAATAAAAAATAAAAAATATTACATTTATGTTTGGAATCTCTCATTTTTATACGATTGTTAATTATTTGCTCATTTTGTCGCCAGTACATTGTGCAATATTTTGCGATAATAAAATCCACTCCATTTTCATTATCTTGTTCCGATCGTAATCCGCTGGATTATGACTTATGGTCAGTTTTAGAGAGTACAGCTTGCTCTAAACGGCATGATAATTTAGAGTCCCTAAACAATTCATACCATTTGATGCGATGAAGAATTTCCTCATGGAAAGAGTGCGTCAACTGACCTCAACGTTTAAAGAGCTTTATTGCAGCCAATGGAGACCACTTCGAACAAGCTATTTACATTTCTAATTCTTTTATATTTGTGCAATAAACTAACAGACTGCTAAAGTAATAAATGTTATTTGCAATTAAAGTAATTTTTTGTTCTTTGTCTGTGGGTCTTGAGATGAGAATAAGCTTAGCACGTGGTTGTGTCTGCATTCCTCTCTATGTAATAAAACAAATGTATAAACCTACTTTTTCTCCAGCCTCAGCAGGGAGATAGAAGACCAGAACGCAAAGGAAGGAGATGAGTACAGTCGGCAAGATCAAGTTCACAGTATAGAACAAGGTCTTCCGTCGTATGATGATGTAGAACGTGATATCCGTCTCCGTGGGATGGTTACCCTCGTATATGTTCAGGTACGCTGGCACTTCTATTATATCCCACGTTCCAGATTTCCAGTAATCGGAGAGATCGACGAAGTTTTTGTTATTGTACAAAGCGAGAGACACTTGGTCGCCGTTGAAGGTCCACGAGCCGAACTTCATAATACACGTTTGCTGATCGAATGGGAAGTACGTGACGTCAATAGTACAGGAGCTCTGAAACAAACGACAAAGAAAAAATGAAATCATAAGCTTTTAAGCTCAGAATAAGACACGTCGGGCGACGGTCTAGGAGAGATTGTGGATAGTGCTAACGTAAGTGGGTATGCCGAGCCTGTTACGCTGAAGGACGCGATTTCAAAAGCCGCCTAGGTCATGGATGTTTATTTATGTACTGTATAATAAAAAT
>JAFELO010000796.1:153455-169309 GCA_017140195.1 Eumaeus atala
GTCTAGAACATGTAACTCAAGTCCTTAAGGTACCCAGCAGAAGGTTAGTCTAGCGCAGTGTGATAATTCCATAGATTATTAAAATTCTAAGTTTCTTCAGAATTGAACATTTATTGTCACAATTTCATACCTGATAAATGGCAGGAGGAACCCACAAGACCTCGCCGTTGGGATAAATGAGGACGTTAGACTTGTACCGCACTTCGTAGTTACCGTCGGCGCTGCAAATTATAGTCTCATTAAATCTAGCGGATAACAGAGTTAGGCACTGCATGCCGGCTTAAAATACTAAATTTCTTTTGTGACATGGGAAGACAAACGAGGAGCTATTTGATGACTACCGACGGCCATTAACATCCGAATATGCACATGAGTTTACCTCCTTAACCTCATTCCCCCAATAGGCCAGTGATTACTTGCAAACCTCATGGGACACGGCCTACTTTATTATAATATACTTTATTTACCTCTTACATCTCTCTTACAAGTTGCAATAAAACTACTTTTACGGATTTTATCGCGGTTTATTTAATTATTTAACTAGCTCGACGTTTCGGAAGCTTAACAGTAACCATGGTCACGGGTGGACTGAGATGACATCAGGGCACCTGTCATCTCAGTCCGCCCGTGACCATATGTTGAATACTTTATAAGGAAAATTAAACAAAAACACAGTAACAATTTAGGCGGTCGGATAGAAATACCATGTTTGTTAGTCTGTTGCACGACTTGTTTCTCGTACCGATTTTTTACGGGGCCTCATCCAAGGAGTCATTAGGATTAATAACAGCAGGGGAATTTCAGATTCAGACATTGCATCAGAACTAAGTTCCATAGTCGTGAGTCTCACGACGCAATCTCCTTTCACGCACATCGACTCCGTGGAACCAGCTGCCAGCCTCGGTATTGCGAAACGGAGAGGATTTGAGGTTCCTCAAAAACGGAACGCTTGTAAGTTCTCTGTTATTGCGGGTTGCTCTGTTAATACATATGGACGGCGGTAATTATCTGTCACATGTTTCTTTGCCCCTCTAGAATGTATGATGAGATAGAACTCACTTGTTGAACAACACGATGTCCGGCTTCCAGACCTTGTCAGGAGGCAGCCTCAGCACCCCGATGCCACCGTAGTCCGCCTCGTCCCACATCAGCTGGTAGTCCATCCACACCAACCGCAGCCATACATTCGATTTCATGATTTGGTTCTTTTCGTTCTGAAATAATAGTAAAAATATTATTTGCCGTAATGTACGTAAGGATTGCCGTTTCGCATTGCAGCCGAATTGAGCAGGCACCGAAATGCGTAAGAAATGTGTTTCTATTTGTTGCATGAGTGTTTTTGCTGTTGACGTAAGAATTTATATTCTTTTATAAAATAAGGGGTAAACGAACATTTAGAGCCTGTACCGGCGTCCGTAAACGCCCTGGTGGGTTATCGGACCCTCAGAAGCACAACATACGCGGCTACCCAGCCATCGTTTAACACACGTAATTTATGAACGACATGTACGTCCCCAGTGGTGACGTTTCAATTATTTGCGGATCGATAACGGAAATACGCTACGGAAGTCTATTATAAAGTCAATCATTCGTAATAGGCAGTACCATGCTGCACCGCAACGGGATTGTGCCGCCGCAACCAGGGAGATACCTCTCGCTCACGTGATGCCGGCGTAAAGTGACATCTTCCGTGTCGCGTTTCGTGTGGCTTGTGAGTAGCCGATGGACCATGATATAGCGATTATGTGGAATGTTTGGGCGTCGGTAGTCGTAAAGAAGGCTCTAATGGCTCGTTTGACCGCTTATACCTAATCTTGCCATAAATATTTTAAAGAAGAAAAAAATATCTTTTTAATTGCAAATAACATTTATTGCTTTCACAATGTGTTACTACTATCATACACAAATATAAAACAATTAAAAATATAAAAGCTTATTCGAAGTGGTCTTCATTGGCTGCAATACATCCTTTAAACGTTGAGACCCGTTATCAATAGAGGCACGCACTCTTTCCTTGGGGAAATTCTTCAATGCCAATCGTATGGATTGTTTTAGGGACTCAAAATATCTGGCGCTCTCAAGAAAGCTCTATAGATCTAAAAGAAATACTATAAATCACAATCCAGCGGATTACGGCCGGGATTAGATGAAGTCTTCGGCTCTGATCAAGACCGTAACGTACGTTTTAACCAAGATTGGGTGGATCGAGCTTTATGATCTGTTCCTGAGTCTTCTTGGAAGGAGCATATTTGCTTATTGAACATGGTATTATTAAGGGGGTTGACAATCTTCTCAAGAATGGTATGATAATACACTAATGCCAATGTTTTGATACCTTTTTCACAAAAATATGCTTTAGTCCTACCCCTTCATAGCTAATACCCCACCAAACCATCACTGAAGTCGGATATTAGCCACGTTGCACTTTGTCGACTAATTAGGAAGCTTTCTTAGAGCTTTGAGCATATAGACGGTCATTTTGTTTGTAAAATTTTTGCTTAACTAAATACATTAAGATAAACATTTTTTTTCTGTGATCTACCTTTACGTGTGGTACGCGAAGGTAGATCACAGAAAAAAAGTAGTTGTTTCGATTTTACTACCCTATTCATCTTTGATTTATCAGTTAAGACGCACTGGACTTACCTGTGCGTCTCTTAAAGGCTGCAAGTCTTAAGCCATTTCAAAAAATACGCGACATATTTATAGGTGCTATCTTCATTTCCCGAGATAAAATCTTTTGCCTGTCCAAAGACAGGATTTCCTCGAATTCTTACCCTTACTGCTTTGACCAACTTTTTCGTACGAACACTATATTGACAGCCAGATCTTTCTCTGTCACAAACAGAGGAATTTTCATTGTACCTATTAATAGCCTGGTACACAAACATTTGACTAATACCAAGTGTATGAAGACTTTTGAAAATTGCATTTGACTCCACATTTACTTAGTGTAATGCAATCACAGCGATTTTGTTCTCTTTATCACCACACTCGATTTTAATATCGAAAAATATTGTACAATGTATTGGCGCCAAAATTAGTAAACACAATGAAGAATCGTTTAAAAATGACAGATTGCAAATGTAACATTTTTTATTTTTTATTGTAACAGTATGCCCAGACTAAGTGGTATAAAAAAGTACATTGTTATACATACGACATTAATAAGTTGAACAAAAGCCAAGCCGAAACGGACATCGACTTTCTGCGTCATGTTCTGCACGGGCCGGATGAGCTTGTTGTAGCCGCGGAACAGATCTCGTACCAGACGTTCTTCGTCCTCTGAGCACCATCCTGAAGTGGATTACAAAATAGGTGTACTTAGAGACCACAACAATTTTTTTAACAGATAAATCACCCCACTGGTGTGGCGTGGACTAGGTAAGCCTTCCTTCTTCTTTTTTTATAGCATAAGGGGACACACGAGCAATCGGAGCCCTTTGATGGCTACCGATGCCCATGGACATTCGCATGATTGTTACGCTGATGCGTTACCCCCCCATCATCCCCTCCAATGGGCCGCCGGCTACTCACAAACCTCACGAAACGCCGGTATCAAGTTGTGTGATCGCATTAGAGAGATCTTTTTTTTTCCTCACTACAATTGTAATGATCTTTGAAGATGTTAGGCCTCCGCTTTTATTACGAAACCGTGACCGAAGGCCCGCTTGACCTATGCCTAGCTATTAGCTCCGATTCATAAGCCCACAAAATGAAATGTTTGTAAATACACATGTGCCATATGTATTTATGCAACAAAATGTGTGTGTATAAATAAATACAGAGATCCAATTGGTATCATAAGCTATTTGTTGCGACTTCCATTGACACTAAGTCTGAAAGTTGTCATGATATTTTAGAGATTTAAATATAATTTTAATAGGAAAAAAATATTTAAATGAAATGTAAACCAAGCGTGTTTGTTTTGTTTTTTCAAATGTTAGGTAATTCACAAAAAATCTGATGTCTTTATTTAACACAGGCAACGCAGGCCTACGAGTATCGGCTACTTTTATAACTATACAATAGAGCTTTTTATATTCCATGTTTCACGTATCTAAGATCACTTTACTGAGAAAGCATAGGAGACTAAAAGCTTTGGAAATGACGCTACATTTTAAAGTCGGTCTATAAGTTATAATATAATTGAGGCACACGAAGAGTGGTACTTTATATTATTATTATTATTAATAGCCTGGTGTATCCCACTGCCGAGAAAAGACCTCTGCACTTTCTTTCCACGCCTCTCTATTTAGAGCTAGGTTAATCCTTCCGAAAGGAGAAAAATAACATAAAATGAAGTATTCGTAAACTTTAGGTCAAGTTGCTTATTTAAAGCGTAGATACAGTTAACCCGCCTTGCGAGTCCCGTACCACAGCCGCTCTCTATGATGCTGCAGCGTCGATCAATAAGGACCAGTTTAAGAGATAAACATTGACGCACTCTGTATTCATACATATTTTATTAAACGTTTAATATACTTACAAATTTAACAATAATGCAATGAAATAATATAAAAATTAATGAAAAATAATGGAGGTTTACATTTAAAGACAGTTTTGTAGTTAAAAGACAATGATGTAAAATTTGTTTCACTGATAGCAGTTCCGTTCAGAATAATGTTTAGAATGAACAATAATTAGGAGAACAGTATAAAGGAAATAAATACCTGTATAGATGACGGCAAGTAGGGCTAGAGTTAGTAAAGGGACGCGCGAGCGAGCCTTCATGTCAGAAGCCACTGCCGGACGCGGCACTATCCCGCCTTACGGCAAGCCCGCCCCGCTGAGCGCTGCAGCCTCACAGCTTCTCTATCGAGCCATTTATAAGTATAAAATGTCAACCGATTACGTATCATTTACGCATTAAATTTTCATTCATATTTAAATATACTTTTCTAAGTCATTTATCACGTGACATAATTACTTTTTAAAGTAACGTAGAAATTTGTTCGTAATGCAAATTGTATGATATAGAGGGAGCGTGCTCTTGATGTGTGCCTAAGAAGAATCCAACAGTGGTAAAATATAAAGAATTCTCAGGTTAATGTTAAAGTTGCTTTAGACAAAACATACTTGCCTTGTTTTACGCGTATCGGGCATCTAGTGCGTTTTAGTGACACCCATAGACATCCGCATCTAACGAAACGCGACATCATAGTAGCGGCGGTATCATGTGAGGAGGGAGGTACGTACACGGAAGTGTCGGCCAAAATTCGTCTGTAATGCAGCATAGCACTGCCTTTTTAACTTAGTGCAGTTTATTGCAGTGTTAGTTTGCCGCCTAATTGCCTTTTGGTGATAATGGACGAGGAAGGATTACTTTATTTTCTATGCTACGCCCATTATTATTCATCATTCGCATCCATCGGCTGCGAGTAGCAGGAGACCAGTCGTCTTGGCGGATCCGGACCGTCTGCTGCACGGCGATCGTCTTCCCACCTGGTGAACACTCGACCAACACTTCGTATTCCTAAACGCGGCCTCCACTCTAGAACCTTCCTGGCCATTACTATTGCTTCTATATTTATTCCATTTTATTATGAGAGACACGTGTACCTACTTGTTCCGTTTCTTTGTTTCTTTCCTGCTCGAGTCAAGGACAAATTACCTATACTAATGTTCTAGATGCTTAAAGAATAAGTGTGAATTATAATTATATAACACCCAGCGTATTCTACGCTCTCTCACCAGCAAAATGTTGAATGTACATCGAAAACGATATAAGTAACATCGTAAAGTGTCTAAGTAATGACGCACCATCCGGTGAAAGTCTTAAAGTTCATATATGTATAGCCTTATTATAACCTAATTTTACAAGTCGGTTCGGTTAAATGTAACGCACTCGTACGCGCATGTGCGGCTATCCCTCGGGCTGCCATCGATTGTCTCCAGCTACTCAGCCGGCTCCCGAACATATATTCGGGAAAATATGGGTCATGGCAACATCATCATACACACTCTCAAGGTTAAAGGAACTTATTTCACAAATAAAAGGTCTTGATATTTGTTTCATTCGTTTATATTTAATAAACAAAGTGCAATTCAGAGTTTTAACCCTAACAATTGAACAAATTACGAGGACCAACGTCGTCCCAACGCTTCTGAACGCCGCACACTATATCAATATACCAATTTGTTAATGATATCCATAACATGCGGCGTTCCGTTCGGAGCGCTCCCAAATAACGTTCAAGAGCGCCCAGAATAACAATAAATAAACAAAGGGATGGAAGAAACACTGGCTTATAAGCATGCCCGTTCCGCAACTTCCAAAGAAACGAACATGATTACTCAATACCTCGAACAAAGAAAACATAACATGGAGGTTTGCGAGGGTACAATCGAATCTACATGTATCCGCGCATCTCCTTCGGCTTACGTTTTCTTTCTAGAAGGTTCACAATGTTCCCGAAAAACGATATCCATTACATGATACGATACTGTATAGTCATGATAGAATTATTGAGTGTCCATCGGACTCTATACGGGAGGATTGTAATGGATTAGTAATCTATGAAAACTATGATTTGCAGGTGCTTTTCGGCGTTATGTAAATCTACCGTTATATGTATTAGTGGGAGACCTCCGTTTCGATTTCTCTTGTATATGTTACGCGATGTATAACTATCAAAACAGATAAAAAATGTATAACATGATTTTTACAAATAACCATGTTGATGCTTATGTTTTTCAGACTGATATTTTGTAAATGGTCTATAATAAAAAGTTAACATTATGTCGTTATTGCTACGTAGGTATAAGGTACAAACGTGATATAACCGTGTAATGATTTATTGTATAATGGCTCCGAAAGACACAAGTATGATTTTAATAAAATAATTGTTTAATTAACTACCAGTTCCAACGAACGTTTTATTAAGCTATAGCTTGGATATTTTACCATTTATAACAATATCGACCCGTTCACAACGAGGCATATCACAACCTGTACCAATTGAATCAACATTGTTTGTAAAGTTCTATACTAGCTACTGACGTAATATATTTGAAAACAAAATAAGGGATAACCACGATTCACGGAATCGAACAAGAAGGAAACAAGGGGCCGTACTCTCGCCCAAACTCTAAACTGTACATATAGACTTTAAGAATCGAGAAAGTTCTAACAAATATTAATTTTTTAACGCGACAGGTTGTTTTACGGTAAGAAGGAAGACATTTTTGTGCTATATCTTTGGAACAGACCACAGTCATAGATGCGATCTGGAATGGCGGCTATTCTAGCGTGGATCACTAAGAGCCTGGCATCGGAGCGCTTGCCAGATATGTCCATACCTGCCATGTTCGCCATTTATCAGTCTGTCAAATAAGATCGGAAGAATGTTATTCTTATTTGTCTGAAGAAAGCATGATTAGCAAGCGACGAATCTTGCTAGAGTTAGATGCGGATAGTTATCCGCCCGAAGAGCAGAAAGCCGCTGAAGAAGAGGCATCAAAGATAAAAGGACAGGATACTGGATAGGCAGTATTTGTTATGCGGCGGGATGGCAGTCAGCGGTACTTATGTCTATAGGGAGGCGCGGGCGGCGGCTGGCGACGGCAACTCCGGCGTCGCGGCGCCGCGCGCGCCATCACACATCACAACTTAATTATATTCGCGGTATCACAGAACGTTACACAAGCGCAGCCGCAGGCGGGCTCGGCGCTACGACACCATGATGTGCGGCGCGGACAGCAGCACGGCCAGCGTGGCGATGATTGTGAACAGGGTAAAGATAATAAGGCACAGTCTGTCCACGACCATGGCGGCGAACTTCCAGTCGCGTGAAATGTCCGCATCCTCGTCATCTTTGCGCATCTAGAACAACACATACAGATTATCTCAAATACAGACGTCAGCTATTGAGAATCATCAAATAAGAAACATAAAGTTTATACGTTCAATATGTTGTCTACTCTCTAATTAAAATTTTTATTGAATCCATTCCAACCATCATAACCACAAACGATGTCATAAAACGCTAATATAACATTGTTAATTGTATCTTGGCGGACCTGATCTGTGATGACTCGTAACTCTTTTAGTATAAGCGAGAGCTCGTAGTCGACACCGAAGCAGCTGTGAGCTGCCAGACCAGCACCATTTTCTTCGCCACCCCTATAACAAACGTGAGTCTGTAATATTTTGCTAAACTCTGCGAGCTAATCTACGGGTGGGCCGAGGAACGCGGGGCGCTACGGGAGCTATGCCGACATGAACAGATACCAGACCCATGACAAGTGACAGCATTATGATATGAGGGTGGCCAACATCACTAGAGCTGAGACTTATTTTATACAAAGAAATACAATGAAACGTTCTAATTGTATATATTTTTTAAATTTAAATCAAGAATTATAACAATATTCGTGTAATAAACATTAGGTACTTATTTACTTTTGACCGCAATCGACTAGAACCCTGTCGTTGAGCAGAGAGCATTTAGTACATTCGTCTGTTACTGTGTCCCTCTCACTCCGTCGTAAATACGTCTTACGAGAACAGATCTTCTCGTGTGGATGAAAAGCAATATAACGCGTAATAGCTGGTTAACATACAAAATTATATCTGCTCGACAATCGGATTATATAGGCCACGATCGTTCAATGGTATTTGGCCACCCTGGAGATAGATGATTAAAGCTATTCGGGCCGGGTGCACTGCGGATCGTAGTAGGCGGGGTTAGTATGTGTTCTATTTACGGCGAGTAGTGTTCGTGTAGATCGTCGAGGGACCTGTAGTATCGGCAGCAGGCTGGCTGCTGCTGGTGGCGGAAGTCGTCGTCGATGTCCAGGACGTTGGCGAGCAGCGACTTGGAAGATCGCTCGCGCAGCTCCAGGTCGGGCGGAGGCGGCGCGCGCGCCGGGGGCGGAGTCGCCGCGGAGCCCGGCCGCGACATGCGCAGTACCCACGGCAACCAGTACAAGAACACGCACCGAATCTAAGTGTTAAAAAAAGGTTTGTTGTATTGAAATTTCTCTTGAGTTGCCGTGGTTTTGCAACCCAAGGTAAGAAAAGAACACGCGCCGAATCTACACATCACGTAAAAATACTGATTGAAGTGAAACTTCTTCAGAGGGGATGTGGTTTCAGTAGCCAAAGCATAACATTATATTTATTATTTATAAGGAGAAAAATCTCAACAGCTAGTAATTGAGGCATTCAATATTAATTCGCTACGTGTTTTGTATACATATAAGTAATATAGAAATATTTATTGAATTTAAACTTCTTTGGAATACCTGGTTGTAGTTTGACAGCCAATACAAGAACAGGCCATTAAACTGAGACCGGAGATTATATATGATAGCTCTTTTATTTATATTCTATGTTAACATCATATCGACGATAGCCTGTAGTTTTTCTTATTACTATCATTTATTAATCATTACCGAAAAAAATATGTGGTTTAAGAACTACGGCACAAGTGTGATGGGATGTTTATCTGAGTGAGAGTGTCCCGGCCTTTGAAAATGGTAAAGATCATCATTAAGTAGCAAATTCATATTTTATTTTATTTCTTTTTAAAGTTACTAATGTATATAAGGATGTTATATTTAGTAAGAGGGTATTCTGCAACGCAGGGCGGGTGCTACCGGGGAGGTCTTACTCAAATAACACTCCCGCCGTAAAGTGACAGCTATACTGTCTCGTTTCGTGCGGTTGTGAGTAGTCGGTCGCTCATTGGAGGGGAGGAGGAACGGAGGGTAACGTATCTGCATGGGAATAATGCGGATGGCTGTGGGCATCAGTAGTCGTCAAAAGGGCTCCGATTTATCGACTATTGTCGATGAATTAGTTGAAATCACCAGAACCTGATGATGGATTAGTAGGAACCGGTCGTGATTCATGTAATTTTAATCAATGGACTAGAGGAAATAGTATAAAAATTATATGATTTATTCAAATGATAAAAATGGATGAAGTATTGATACACACCCAGTCGCTCATTTCATGAGTATCGGCATGTCGATGGTGGTAGTTGAGAATAAGTATTGTGGACACGACAGAGGACGCCACCATGAACATGATGCAGTTGAAGTAGGTGCCCAGCAGCGGCACGGCGTCGGAGGTCGCTGGCATAGTTTCCGCCACCATGTTAAGGAACACCGTGAGCGACAGGAGGATAGTCACGCCTGCGACGAGACAACAAAACTCATACCTACATGTATGTTATATTCATACCTACATGTATGTTATAATGCCGACTCTTTTTGTTGACTGTTTAAGTCATTGCAATCTTTTACTGTCACCGCATCGATTGGGAAGGGAAGCTGAAAGCACTTTCTACTCCTCCTATTATCTTCCGATTAAATTAGTCCAGTCTTTAGCATTCCCCCTCCCTGAGATCATACCAAAGGGTCACAAGTGGAGGTCGCTGTGGATCCTGGAGGCACAGCAGGAGCAGCGGTGGGGAAACGTATGTTATATGTATATTTGTCCGAGATTGCCTTGGGGTTTGATTAACCGATTTCGATGTGGTTTTTAGAATAGTGTTTGTTACATTTGGAAGAATGCTTTTGCAGTTTAAGTTTGTCTGTAACTATTAACAATATCATTAGAGGTACGTTAACTAAAAAAAATATTATTCAGATTTTCATAGACAAAGATGCAAACAAAACTCTGATCAAATGACTTATTACACATTCACGTTTTATCTTTCTATGGTTCTATACCCAAGGAATCTACTCGACGATAACAGATAAAATCGTTTTTTGCTAACTTTTTTAGCGACCAGCATGACCGCGCGCTAGCGTCATGGTATATAGTCTAGCCTTCCTCGAGAAATAGGCCGGCCTCCTCAGATACACCAAACATTAAACGAGCTCAATTATCCTTATCCACGACACCGCAACTTAAACGGCATCGCGCGTACGCCGTCCCACTAGAGTGGGGAGGGGGACAGCTTCCCCCTTTCCGTCCCAAAATAATTACTATAGGGTACGCCCACAATCAACCCGGTACATCTCTTCCCGTCTGCGGGAAAAGAGGGGGGTCTGTCCCCCTGTCGTCTCCCTAAACCTGAAGACACAAAAGTCTTCGTAGTCAGTCGAACTGTTGAGGCTGGACAAGCGCCGCCAACCAGTATTAGGTCCCTCCGAAAAAAAAAAAAAAAGAAATGGACTATTCGACATAATTAAACATTAATTAACATTAATAATTTTTTCAATTCAGGCCTGTAGTTCCTGAGATTACCGCGTTTTTTTATACTATTATCATAGATTAATTACGATGTAATTTTTTTTTTTTGAATACTGATTTAAGTGTGTACATATTTTGTATATTGTATGTGCATTTATTTGGCCTCTACTTTTAATAGATCTACTATATCCTGATCCGTTCCAATAATCTGTTTGTAATGACATATTTCGGTACGATGAGATGTTTTACATTCCTGACAGTTCTGTTAATTGCGGGAGAACATTATGATTGAGGTGAATTACTTAATATAAAATAAACGCAGTCGTAACTCAAAAGTATGTTAAATCGATAAATTATTTTAATGTCATCTGAAAGTATTAATCTTAATAACAGTTGAGGATTATAAAAAAAAAACGTGGCAATGTTACGTACCTAGCGAAAGTTTCTCTCCTGAGTCCGGTGGCAAAGTGAAGCCTAGAAGTGCCATGGAGGCGATAAGCACGCATGGCACGATTAGATTAAAAAAGTAATACAGTGTTTTCCGTCGGATCACTACCGCGAACGTGATGTCGATGTAGGGCTCGGGGCAACAGTTGTAGTATATCTCGTTCCTTTTCCCCGGTACACCTGCGCAACAACATACAAGTACTAATTAAGGCAAGGTAATCTCTCAAACAGCCGCAGCTTATTTTTGTTAGGTTATTAAAAGAGTATAAAACGGAACACTAGAGTAGAACATTTTCGGCGATACACATTTGTTACCGCAGCAACGCGGTAATCCGATGAAGCTGTATTGGGTTTCTATTTGCTTCCACATCGTTCAATATAAGTTTTAGTATAAGTTCAGCAGGAGTTTTAGTATAAGTTCAGTATCTGTTCAGTATAAGTTGAGTATAACTTTCAGTATAATTTCAGCATAGGATATACTATAAATTCAGGTACGAAAATAAACATATCGCATGACAAGGAATGTGTATGTTACTTTAACTTATTTTCTTATAATGATTTGGCTTTATTTAGAAAATATTATTAATAAGAAATTAAAATAATAAAATTTGATTCTTCGTATAAACGCTTATTCATAGTACACATAAGGATAGTTGCTACGCCCCACACTTTCACCCGTGTAAGTTACGGTTCTTTGATACAATTTCTAAAAAAAAAAAACTTTTCAGTAGTTTCATTGATTTAGTAGTTTCGGCTTGCCGATAATCCTCGGTGACCTAGGACAAGTTACATGAGTAAAGAGAAAGAAAAAATTCTAGCGCCCTTTTCTTATTTAGTTTAATTATTATATGTATTTAACTTATACAATATATTTATACAGACTGACTGTTGAGACATTTTCATCACTCATAGACAGAAAAAAATGTAGTTACTGCAGTTAAAATGTATGTAAAGTGAAGTTACTTCGAAGAACACACAAATAGTCTCTCGTATCTGTTCACCGCTATGGTAGAAAAGGTATAAAGCTTATTGCACAATCCAGATGAGGATCGAGTAATGCGTGCCCTACTGCAGTGACGAACATGACTCGCCAGTTATCCTGTATGTGTATTTAGATATTAGTTACCAATGAGCTCCCACTCTCCGTTAGTTACAAAGCTGCTTATATCACCACCAGCTTCATCCTGTAGTTGAAGATCCAACTAAAAGAACATACATTTTACTTAAATTAAGTTTATTTTTATAATTATTTAAAATATTTTATTGTATCGTTAACATATTTTCCTATAATGTTTTATTTTTATTTTTAAACAAATTCAATTATTTACCACTAGAATTAAATTTAAATCGATTTTTTAAATTCCGTGATTTAGTTAACATACTTGATATCCATCGTATGTCCAGCTTCCGAATTTCATCTCACACCGCTGATCATCAAAGGGGAACCAGGTGATATCGATTTTGCACGTGCTCTTGAAGATCCCGGGCGGCACGTAGAGGCAAGAGCCATTGTTTCGTACTACCACGTTCGTCGGGTAAGTACTGTCGAAGCCCTCGTCCGCGCTGTATAACATTCACATTCGTAAGGATTTTTCCCGCCTTATGTTTAATTCTTCACCAAACTAAGCCTAGGATAATTTAATATGTACTTTTGTGCACAATAAAGAATCGTTCATTCATTTATTCATTCAAAACCGCATATATTGATTTGACGACCGGCTGGCTCAGTTGTTAACGTGGCGGTTAGTCCACGTGTTTACGCCAGGTGGTCGCGTGTTCGAATCCCGTCTAGTTCGTGGATGTGTTTATACATGTATATCTTTACTAAAATCCTAAATATATAAAATTTCTTAAATTCATAAAAAAAATACTAAATATATTTTCCGTTGTCTAGTACCTACCTGTAACACAAGTCCTTACGGTACTTAACACAGGGCTAGGCTAACGTGCTGTGATAAGTCCACAGGTATTACTATTATTATATCTCGCTCGCCCAAAAAAGGCTAGAATGACTTTACTGGAAACCAAAGTTGAATTTGGTGATCATTCCAGCTTTATATTACGCCGCACACATAACAACGCCTTTCATGTGGTTTTTGAGTAGCCGGTGGCGCATTGGAAGGGAGGAGGAAAGGAGGACTCCTTTCCTCCTCCCTTCCAATGCGTTCCGATTTGTATAACAATAATGAGCGTTGGTAGTTATGAAAAGGTTGCGGTAGCTCGTTTGTCACCCCGTACTATAAAAATACTAATGAAAGTTATAGAGTGGCTACCAATTATAATTAATTAACCAATGCTTTCCATAGTGATAGCTACGCTACGTACAGCAGAACCTGTTCAAGTTGATTCAATATTTGTTTAACCAATGGTTAAACCATCGTGTGGGCTATCACATTATAATCATCTAAGGATAGGAGTGCACGCTTATTATTTAGACGTGTGTAGTGCATTATGTGAAGCAAGAGGATACGAAACTTTGTCAATGCGATATCAACTAGACGATAATTTGGCGTTTTTAAAACCATTGTTTTAAGTATTTACATGTAGCATATAGACAACGAACACCCTGAGTACGTATAGAAGTGCAGGAGCCGGTCCAGAGTGATCCGATTGGCCGATCGCTCATATCTGCGTTCATTTAAAGAGTTCTGTAGAAAAGTTTTACCTGTTGTACATCAAGACATCCGGCTTCCATAGTCTGTGGGGCGGTACTCTCAAATCTTTCACGCCACCGAAGTCCGATGTATTCCATCTCAAATTCATATCATTCCATTCCTATGGGAAAACATTTCCATTGTAAACATACTTTTACTACATAAAACAAAAATTCCTTTTAATAACATCAACTACATATCTCCATACCGGCTCCGTAATGGGTTAGACAGAGAGATCGGACTGGCACACATCACGATCCTTAAGCACCTTGCCTTTCTTGAAAGGAAAAATACTTTTTTTTTTCCTTTTTTTAGCTTAATAAACAAATATTACTAAGATTTGGAGTAGCGTCCAAATCTTAGCTAAATTTAATTAAAAGCCTTACACGATTTCCCTTCTAAAAAAGGAAAGTACTTTAACGCCAGTGATCCCCGAAGATGTAGGCGCAGGTGTGCTAGTACAACCACAATTCGATAAGTCCAGCAGATATACTAGCACACCCACGATTAGTCAAGGCACTGAGGCCCATGATGTCACAGATGGCAAGCCTATGGCCACTTCGGTCACAATACAACTTCGGACAATGTAATTCGTATTCAGAATAATCTGAGGAATATTTATAACAACAGTTGCCCGACCTGAGGATCGAACCCATGACCCAACCCGGCTAACGGTCTTAACGGGCGACACCCGCACCGTTACACCACAGACGCGATATGTATATATATATAAAAAGGCATGTTTGTCTGTATGCCATCGTTGAATTCAAAAAGTACTGTACCGATTGTTATGAAAATTGGTCTAAATATATGTATGTATGTATGTATGTATTTGTCTACGGAGAAGGTTTGTATAACATTTTTAGTTCTTTTATTTTTCTTTAAAATTATTTTTCTTAAGCTTATTTTAGTTATTGGCGTGGCAACGCGCGCTGGGTACTGCTAGTATTCAATAAAAAATAAATTAGTTGTTAAATTATAGAGTTCGGGATAACAAAATGAAAATGTGTACTGAGGTAATATACTTACTAGTTTAAGCCAGATGTTTGTAATGAGTAACTGGTTCTTCTCATCCTGTGAATTGACGAGATAATTAGTTTCTGTTTAAATATATTATTTCTCCATAAAATGTTTTTGGTAGAGTGTCATAGACAATTTTCATTATTAATATATAATTTAAGCCACGTAAACCTTGATTTTAATTCCTACTCTATTTATAGCAACTAAAACTAAACATTTTGTTTCGTTGACAAAATCTGTAATAGATTTTTGATTTGATAAACGGTTTTCAATTATAGGTAATATATTTAAAGATGTTAAAAGTGTCTACTTTTAAAGGATCTATGATAGAAGTAATCAACGCGTCCTAGCCTTTTTCACACAAAATCTTCGGTCTAGTATAATAAGAAATAACTTAATTTACACGGTAATGTATTGATTAAGGAAGTGCGTTACTATATACGAATATATAGAAACGTGCGCCGTTGCTGGCAGATCGGCTTTGTCGGCCGATGGCTCCCCATCGGATCCCGCACAAGATCGATGGCCGTGCGTAAATGTTCCCAGCGAAAAAAATATACGAGTATGTCATGTAATGTATATGA
>JAFELO010000796.1:169390-189521 GCA_017140195.1 Eumaeus atala
GCATGCAGTATACTATTGCAAAACACTTATCAAATTTGATTTGCTAAGTACAGGAGGATAAGTGGTACCGACCGGTCTGGGAAGCGTAGTTGCAATGTCCGTAGACAATTGCGTACTGGCAATACATATTTCAACTAATATTTACATTTACTAACAACAACAAGGACCCAATCAAGTTGAAAGGAGTTTCACATTTAACTGAGTTTTCTTCTTCAACATAAAATATTTAAAATAACAAGATCATCATCCGTTATCTATTATCATTGATACTGAACATAGACACAAATGAAAATTAAAATTGTTTGAAAAATTTACACAGAGTTTGTAAATTATATGACAATAAATATGTAAGTCCTTCTTCATACAATTTTTGTTATATGAACAATTTTACTACCTAAGATTTACGTCCGCTTTAGCGTCGCACATAGACACGAAAGACGTAATTAAAGTGTTTGGTAAAATTACATAAAATATGTAAAATACGTAAAGACTACTGTTTGCTCAAGTTAAGAATGTAGGAAATAGATAATAAATTTTTGCCAGATTAGACTGTGATAGCCATATAAGTTATTCCAAAAATGGACAGTGTCCTTAAGCGAAACAATGTAAAAAGATGATTATAAATGTCATAAGCCCTGCGCCTAATCCGATGAAATGTAAAGGCAAAAGGAATAATGTTGCCCACTACTCAAAAAAATGTATGTTTAAAATAGTGTGTTATATCTTCTCATGTTCTATTTTGTAACGACCAAATCGTCCACTTTGCGGTTGATCTGTTTGACAGAGATAGACAATATGTCCGCATTATAGACGCACTGTACGGCCTATGCAGTGTATTTTGATACGATCTATGCAGTGTACTCGTATAGTAATTTGGCGGCCGGCTGGCGCAGTGGTAACATAGCTAGGATAATGTGTACTTTGCGACAGAGTTCGAATCCCTCCCAGGTCATGGATATTTATCTATGTATTATATGTATTTCTATAATAAAATCTTAAATACATACAATTTCTTAAGTTTATAAGAAAATATTAAATATATTTCAGTCCCTACGGTGCCTAGCACAGGTCTAGTTTAGCGCAGTGTGATAATTCTGTAGATTATTAGAATTCTAAGTTTCTTCAGGATTGAACATTTATTGTTACAATTTCATACCTGATAAATAGCAGGATGAACTCACAAGACCTCGCCGTTGGGATAAATTACAGTATTTAACACAGAAGTTGGCTAACGTGGTATGATAAGTCCACAGATATTATATTATTATTAAGCCGTCGGTATTGCGCCTGATTTCTCCTCGGTCGTGTCGGATTGCCTTCCCATCGGAATACGAGAATGAGGGAACAGAGAGTGCACTTGTGCCTGCGCACACTTTCCGCGGTATAATATGCCCTGCGCAGTCGGCTAGGACGTCTTTATTATTTATATACATTTATATCATATGCTTTTCGAGTAACACGTTGGAATTATAATATTAATATTAATAGTAATAATAATAAAAACTATTTTTTGTACCAAATAACAATTACAAAAATTTTACTGAATATCTAGAAACAGGCACAAAAAGGCGGTCTTACCGCTACAAGCGGTCTCTTCCAGGCAACCAGAATAAGACAATAGAAACTGTATATAAAGAAGATAGCATTTGGCCCAACTGATAATATAGAGGTACAACTGATAAAATAGTTACCTATTATATAGATTTAATATAATAATACTATAATCATTAAACTATAATATTTAAGCAATAATAAAATATTTAACTATCTATATGATACATACTTAAATACATACATTATATATAATATAATATATAAGTCACATAAAAAACGATTATTACAAAACGAATTACGAGCCAGCTAAGGAGAGGTAATGTTCTTTGAGGCGATTTTTAAAGACTGTGCTCGACGGCGAGTCCTACACTACCACAGGCAAAGCGTTCACACAATCTGATGGGAAGCCATTTGAATTTTTGGCGATATTCAGAGATATGCTCGTATTTGCGAATTCCAAAAATGAACCGAATACAAATATTTTGTAGGCTTTCGAGTGCAGATGGAAGGTTCTCACTGATGTCGCAGTAACACACGTCTGCGTAGTCTAAGATTGACAGTAGAATTGATTACGCGAGAGATTTTTGTAGGAATCGGAAGAAACTTACTTAGTCGTCTTAAAGAAACTACATCACCTAGCATTCTCTTTCGCAGCTCTTTTAGTTGTACGTGCCATGAAAGTTGGGTCTAATTGTATGCCTAAGTTTTTGACCGTTTTACTTAAAGGTACTATCATCACCCTACACAAATGTTCGGAAGCTTCTCCCAGTCGAATTTTCCAATCGATTGTCGGTTGCCTATTATTATGCATTGAGTCTTATCAGGATTTAGGCGCAGACCATAGCTTTTACTCCACTGCAGTATGCCGTCAAGGTCGTTATAAGTTTGTTTAATAGCATTTGAGAGATATTATAGAGGAGTATGTCTGTAAACCTGGAAGTCGTCTGCATACATATGATAGGGTGAAGATATTTTTTGGCAGATAGAATTTATTAACATAGAGAAGAGAAGAGGTGCCAGAAATCTAATTTTACACGCTGCCGACGGCCTTGAAGAAAACTCTGAAACCATCTAACTGCCTCTGAGGATATACTAGTAGACTTAAGTGAAAGTAATAAAACCTCATGGTCTACGTTAAAAAAAAGGCGTTGCTAAAGTCGAGCAGTGTCAGGATTGTTATATTTCTATTGTCCATTCCCACGCGAATGTCATCCGTGATCTTAATGAGAGCAGTGGCCGTGCTATGAGCCGGGCGAAAACCCGACTGGAAGAGATTGAAAAGTTGGTGTTGATTTAGATAGGAACACAATTGCTCCATGCGTTCCAGTACCTTTGACAGAAATGGTAGGATAGAAATGGGACGATAGTCTGAAAAGCAAAACGAGGTTTAGGTTTTTTGGGTACTGGAATTAAATTGGCGTCTTTCCATGAACTTGGAAAGACATACGTAGTGAGAGAAAAAAATCAGAATATGAGTCAGGAATATTACTGTATGCCCCGCGGTTTTACCCGAGTAAATAACTGTTCCGAGGGTTTTAATCCATTAATATTTTTGGATTAAATATTAATTGTTATGTTATTCCCGATTATAAGATATATCATTACGAAAGTTCATCAAAATCCGTTAGTTTACCAGCTAGTTTTACGTGACAGAATAATAAACGTACAAATTTTCGGATTTATAATAAATTAGGATTATAATTCAAGTTTAAAACATTTTGAATATTTTTGCAACATTTGCACCGTTCTTATTCAGAGCTTTTAGTAAGAGGTAGTGGCATGTTGCATCGCAGCCGAATTGGGCTGACACGACGTACCACTCTATCTCACGACTTCGCGGTAAAGTGACAGCTATGTCGAGGGGACGAAGAAAGGCGGGCAACGCACTTGCATGTAAAAATGCGGATGTTTATGGGCGTCGATAGACGTGATAAGGCTCCGATTGCTATTTCCCATATAGTATAGAAAAGAAGTAGTTATAGAATTCTTAAATAAAAAAAAGTACCCTCACGCCTGTTATTCCCGAAGAGGTAGGCAGAAGTGTCGTACATCCACAACTCGTAAGTCCAGTAGATATACAAGAACACCCAAGTTACTGGGGCTCATGATGTCACAGGTGGCAAGCCTATGCCACTTCGGTCACATTCGGTGCTTGGAATAATCTGAGAGACATTTAATGATAGTTGCCCGACCTGGGGATCGAACCCTGGATGGACCCCACGCGTCTAACGGTCTTAACAGGCGACACACGCACCGATACACCACAGAGGCGATTGAATTCTTACCACGTCAATAATCTGCATTAGCGTGAGGCCGAAGGACAGCTGAAGCGGGTCACTCTCGTTGACCACGGGGCGCTCCAGCACGTTGTAGTGGTCCAGCAGGTGGTGTAGCAGGCGCTTCTCGTGGTAGCCACAGCGAACTTCTACAACAAACACCTTTATTACTTGCTGTTCATTTTACGGAAGTTCTGCTTCAGTTAGCTTAGTCGGGTGACGAGACGGGATTAGGGGTCGAAAGGGGTTCCGACGAAGTCGCCCGCCGGAGAGACGCATGCTGTACATTTTGTAAATTTAATTACATACTTGTGGAAATAGTATATAAAGTTTATTTATTTAATCAAGTGTATAATGAATTTCCGTCAAGTAGTGACACACAAGACGTTCAATCAACTATACCTACTGATATGATTACTAGATGCGTAAAACTTATAATAAAATGACGATTCAGTTTTGCGTGTTAAACATATTTTTTATGCTTTTCCAGATTGTACCAGGGGAAACGAGCAGTAGGATTTGATGAATACCGATGCTTATATGCATCCTCATAATACGCGACAGCATAACTACCACTTTATGTGAACGAGAAGTTACCTCTTCAGTCGTGCCAGCTTAACTCAGCTGCAATGTAGCACCTTTATACTATACTAGGTGTGGTTCCGCATGGAAGACAAGTAAACCCACTTGCAAAAGTTATTATTTCTGAAGCCTATGTGTCACTCTAGCGTGCTCATACGTTAGAATGACACATTTATTATCGTAAAGCAACGTTTCATTAAAATACATTCAGTAGTCCCTACGTGAAACATCCATAATACTAATAATAATAATAATAATAATATAATATCTGTGGACTTATTACACGTCAGCCCTGTCCTGTGGTAAGTACCGTAAGGAATTGTGTTACAGGTACTAGTACCAACGGAAATATATTTAATATTCTTATAAATTTAAGAAATGTTATATATTTTCGATTTTTATTATAGAAATACATATAATACACATCCATGACCTAGGCGGGATTCGAACCCACGACGCGGACTAACCGCCACGTTACCAGCTGATCTAGCCGGTCGTCAAAAAAAACTTTCCTTATAAACTTTCGCGGCTATAATATTAGAAGGATCTGTTGTGGAACATAGTAACGTAAATAAAAGATGATGCGTCGTAAACTAAGGTATAAAACAGTGCAAACATTAACACATTATTGTATTTTGGAGCATATTTTACTGGTAGGAGATACTGAATAGGCGTCCGGCCAAATCAACCAATGTCCGGCTGGTGGTCAGCCTTATTACATATGTCCTGTCTCTGCTCACTTACATTTATAGCGGTAATTAATTAAAAAGTTCAGTCGAATTGTTTATATACGCGAGGAAATAAATTCCCATTGTGTCATTCCGTTACTTTTCGAAATTCAACGCTCATACGACTCTATTTAAAGAAATTCGCCAAGGGACATATCTGAAATTTGACACAGTTGTCGATTGTGTAAAGAAGATCTGCAGAATGCTAATGTTTCAATATAATACGCATTTGATTTAATATTTTAATTAAATTATACACCCACAAAAAAGAGTGAATTTAACCATTGTTGCTTAAACGATAATTTCAAACAAATTAAGACACAATATTTAGTTTTTACTTATAAATTGGTTTTACTTGAATAAAAAGTCAAACTACGTTCATTTTAATAAATTGGAATCAAATTTCGATCTCTAGTCCACCAGTAGGTCGTTATTGTTAATTGTAACATACAATTCATAATAATTTAAGGTGTGAATGATTTTAATTAATCATGTCAGACGGAGACGGACCTGCCAATCATGATAGTCTTTCTTGTTGTACGGTTCGACGAGCTAGCAAACCTACCCTTAACAGTACATGGAACATATATTTTAATGAGTTCTACTGAACTAACGTGGAGCGATTTTCTATGTACTTTGTACATAAGCGTAACATTTTTAAGTTCAGTTCATTAGCAACAAGAAAAAATATTCACATAGGTATTAAACCTCCATGGAGATTTTTTCTTGTTAAACATATTTGAAAATTCTCTGAATCTGATCTCCAGTCTGATTCCGGTGTGTTATGATCTTGACATTATTTATCATTCCATTTAAAAGAGTTATTTGAGGACAGCAATAAAATGAGATACTAATAAAAATAGCGTTTACTTACATACTTAAATACTAAGTCTTTGAAATATACTTACCTAAAATATTTATGTGTATTGTTAAATGTTTTATTGCAATAGTAACCGAATAGTTAATTGACGTTATAACACAAAATATTATATAATTTGATAGCAGGTAGTTGCTGCGCCCTAACAAGATGAATGAACATATAAACTCGTAACACCTTTCTACTCATGATTGCAATAAAGTTTGAAGTTTCTATCATATTATTTATGTACTGTGTTACATGGTGATACAATTTTAAATTCGGTTTATTTCAACGGATTTGAGAATTCTGCATGGCAAATACCGACGCTCCTGGAAACCAGGCCCCAGGGATAATTCGGATCCCCCTTCGCCCAACATCCCATTCCATTAGGGTATCCGCATCCTCACTATCAGCACGTAGAAGATATCCATCACTCTCGCCAGTCTTATATACGAGAAAGATACTCCTCGGTTTATCCGATTCGTCTGCAATGAAGCATTTGCGATGGTTGCAGCAATATATTGTCAGTGTTATCAATTTAATTATCTCTAATAAACATCCATGATAAAAAAGAGGATAATTAATGTCATTGTCGTTGCAAAATTGTGTGTCATAAATTCATTAAATAAAGCTATGTAATGTACTCCATAAGTTCCATAAGGTATTATAAAACAAGTGAGATTGAAAGTAATCAATGTCGGGCGGAATGCGCAATCCTTTGAAAGAGTGAGGTACTCGTTACTTTATCAGACAATGATCACTCTCGAGGCTGCTTTTAGTAGAAAGCAACTTAAAAGCGCATTCTTTTGTGTACAATTTATGCTTTACGACTAAAAGCGAGTGTAAAAGGAAAGCTACGTAAATAGGACATGCATATATTTTGCGTATTAAATCGACTTTTTTTTTATTCTTGATGTTGTCTATTTCTTTTAGATGCCCGTTTCTGTATAATAATATGAGAACGTCCTTGTTCAGTCCACGAGGCACTTTAATGATAACGGATTAAAAAAAATAGTTTTGCATAGAAATTCTTTATATACGTGAAGAAATAAATTCGCACGCCTATTTTTTTTAAAGAAATGCGCAAATAAAAAGTTAGCTTTTTCGGAATGTCTATTAAGACATTCCGTTACTTTTTGCTATTCAACACTCATAAATCCCCCTATTTAAAAGAATTTCGCCAAGGGGGAAATTTGAACTTTTTTTTTAGATGTTTTCTTCTATATAATAACATAGGTATGTCCATGTTCTCACGATGATGTCAATGTATGTTATTTCATAAATTATTTCTGTTTTCTTTTTTAGCGAAATTATTATTTACCAACGAACTTCATATTTATCATTTGCTTTTAGTATTTAATTTTAAAATTTTTATTTTTTTAAAATTTGCTTCTATATAAATTATATTCTTTATGAGTAATTTATGACGTTTTTTTTTTATTTTTATGAAAAGTGATTCCATCGCTATATCTACAAACCTCCTATAGATCGGGTCTAAATAATTTCCGAAATGGGTACCTCCAAGGTCGGTGGATATTTGACGGCGTGTAAATCTTGGTTGATCATAGAGCCACTTCGGAAATACAATTTAGTCGTACCAGATAAAGATGAATATCGGTAAAAGTTGAAAACATCATCAGTTTTAAAGAGTTTGTCCGAACGTGTTGGCCTAAGATAATAGTAGTTTCCATGAGGCCTGAAACCTTTTTTGGATTTTCTTAATTTTTTTTACTGTTAATACACAAGTTTTCAATGAGTGATGAAATATACAAATTTCAGCGGTTTTGTTCTGACCTATATTTTTAGTAATCGAGAAAATGTTTATTCTATTAAACGATAATTGAAATACTTACATATTTCAAGGATGACTGTTTTGACAATGTCATAGAGTGCACACATAAGTGATAAGGATGCGTAACAAGGTATTATGAAAAGTGGCATTATGTTACAGAGACGCCATCGTGTTTTTTAGTTCCAGCCGCTCTTGTTAAATAACATAAGGAGTATTTAAAAGAATATTCGCAATAAAAACAAACTTTCTCTTTTAACATGTTGAAGTTGGTTACAGTGGGCAGCTGCGTGTGAATGTTATCAATAACGTCTTCGGCGTATAATCTATGGGGTTTTACGACGAATATCAGGAAGGCCTTGCTTTATATATGAAGTTTTTGAGGGTTAGATAAAAAAATTAATATGGATATTAATTAAAACTGATTTGTAAAAAAAAAATTGTAACACTCTATCTATATACTCGCTGCAGCGAGGAAACGGAACATAAAGCGATTTGGTGGAAAAATGGTTATCAATCGTATCACGGTCTAAATATATAGTTAAATTAAGGGATATATAATATGACAAGGGTAGATTTGTCAAACTTAAACAGTTAGACTAGTCTAACAATTTACATCAGGCCAGATCTGTAGAGTAATCGTCCATCCTGAATTACTAAAGATTTGCGTCTTATCTTTATTTTGTCGCATTTGCGAGTTGCGAGGTAATTGTTCAGATATGTAAAGCCGGAAAAGCTGGATACTGTTTAATTTGACCGGGCATGCATCCGTAAAGCCTTTGAATGGCTTTTGCCGGACCTCTGATTACGTTTCGCGAAGGTGCAGTTGGTGAAAAGTCAAATAAGCCGGATACTGTAATTAGAATAGATGTCCGTTTTATCCTTGCATTTAGATATCTGAGGTGTATGGTAAGGCATGGAGAACGGACGGCAGTTAGTAACGCTAAGCATGGCTGTATGGAGGACGGTGAAAGAGATTAATGGCAATCTTCTACGTGGGTTTAGTCTCTTACCCCTCGGCCAGAGCAGGCCTAGCAGCAGCAGCAGGCCCGCGGGCGCCGCCAGCGAGCGGCCCGCGCCGGCCATGTCAGCGCCGCACGCCCGCGCGCGCNNCGTCATGGCTACCCTCCCGCCCGACCACTCCCGCCCCTCTATTTCAATCCTTCGAATACGATCAGCTTAAAAAATAATTCTCTTACGGTTTTCATATATCAAAACTGTGTTCACGACACGCCGACGGCCACGCGAGCCGTCCGATACTCGAGCATCGCCCGCGCCGCCGCTTGCTCTGAGTTATGTTTTGTTTGTGAGCATTGTTGTTCAGCGGAGTGCGGCCGACCGTGGGGCAGCGGAGCCGCCGGTGTGCGGACTGGCGGAGGCACCGCAGCCGCGCAGTCGCGCCGCCGCCCATTCACCCCATTGATCTCTAACGTGCACAGATCTCTCTTACCCTCACTGATAGAAAGCTCTAGCGCCATCTTTGACAGCTTCAATTACAAAATAACTTATTAACTTTTCGTATACTACAACAGTCTCCAATACAAACGATAAATACTAAAGAATTTCATTTTACAACGTAACGGTGTTCATTTTATCCCCGCAGGGAGACTGTGTTAGCTGTACCAGTTATCCATGCGGGATGTTCGGGATCAGTGGCCTAGCATCCGCGAGCTCCAGGCTGCGCCCGCACCAGTACACTCCACACCCACCGCGTAATTATGTTAATTCATGCTTTCTTTCATAACTTCACTAAAACACACCTGCTTATACTGAATATAAGCAGGTGTGTTTTTCGTGAAAGTCAAAAATATGCCAGTCTCTTTTTTCATTTTTATTGATAACCTGAATGATATTCAAAAACAAAGTACCATTTGCAATTTACTCAGATCATGTGTCTATATTACACAAATAAATTATATAATAATATTAAAAATTAGCAACACTGATAAAATACGTTGCTGGCTTGCTGTAACATATCATAGAAAAATCCGATAGATTTGTCTCTAAAGCCGCTCACATGATACTGCCGTAAGCTGATACATATGCTGTCGCGTTTCGTGCGGTTTGTGAGTAGCTGGTGGCCCAATGGTGTGGAGGAGGGTGGGAGAACAACGCAATTGCACGACAATAATACGGAAGTCGTATGAGTTCCAATGGGAAGGCACTTTGACACCTCAGACAACTTGAGTTATGAACCACTAATACTCTACCTGAGATAGTAAATGCATTGCTGCAATTAAACCTTAACGAGCATAGATATATAATAGCTAAGAGAACAGTTTCATGCATATCGGAAAACTAGTATATTAGGACACGTATCAAAGATCGTAAAACACTCTCAGTGCGATCATTTACGCTGGTATCGAGGTCAAGAATCAGATGAGCTTTCGAATTCTAGCGATTGCAATTTTGAACGTGGAATTTTGTGGTTGTGTGTAGAGGATGCGGGTTGCGCAGGGACGTTGCGCGGCTCGCGATCAATGAGGGACACTGCCCCCAGCCCTATACCTCTTTCTCCCCTCTTGCCCCCATACTGCAACCTAGCATCATCACAAATTGTTAACTTTCTGTTTGATTTGCGCATTGATTTATAATGGCTGAAGAATTATGCCAATACCATTAGCGCTTTTCGATGGAATATTTAACGGCCCATCTGTGCTTTAATATTCTTTTTATCGAAATAAGTATAAAATGTTGGTTTTGAACTGTATTGTTTCTGTTACATGATATGCATTTTATGTAGATTCCTTGTTGTATTTGTTTTATTTGAAGTTGAAGATTCAATGGAGTGTAAGTAACAAACTTGTTTGTTTGACTACAGCACAGGTCGACAATATATATACATATATACACAAACATATGATAACATAGTAAGGCATTATAATGTTAACACATGTATGATATACGAATTAATATATATATATATATATATATATAGTGTATGTAAAACATTGTAATCCATGGTTGTAGACTAGTCGTGGCGTTAGCGATGTGGCCATAAGAACACATACACCGCACATAAATTTCTACTCTGTTATAATTCCATAATTAGGATATGTAAGTGTAACAGATTTTTTATATTGCAATGTCACAAACGAATCTAACAAATTCCAAATAATTTATTTCTCTCTGCATTTATGTGACGTCTTATTGTTTTTAGACAACCAGAACATGTTTGTTTATAAGCACTTTTGTCATAAGACGCTTTTAGACAATCAGAACGTGTTTGTTTATAAACACGTTTATTAGATTTTATGCTCATTTCACAGGTTCGGATTAGAGGTAAATAATATGAAGCACCTGCGTAAGTAGGTAAGAGTTAAGAAGCGAAAACCTACTACTTTCATTGTAAATTGAGAAATCTTGAGTTCTATGAAATAGGGGGCAAATGAGCAGATGGATTGTGATTGACGCCCATAGACATTCGTTACACTAGTCGTTTTGCAGAGGCGATGCAGGCTTTTCAGGAATAGGTTAGAAAGAAACGGAGACTCGATTTTAGTATTTGGTAAGCAGATAATATAAATGGATGTTATTGTCATATGTGATGTGGGTTGGGACCTACTTTGCCATAGTAAATAATTATCTTCCTAAGCATCCACGTTTCCACGTCTGTCATGTCTTGCTGTCTTTTACATGAATAAATTACTGTTATTCCGAAAGGTTATTAATTGACATTAAAACACAAAATTCAATCATAATTTTTTTAAAATATTGGCACAAAGGTGCTTGTTATAAAATTACTGTACATAAATATATGTCTATAGTGGGATCTAAAGGAACATTGTAGGTCATAATCTTTATTTTGTGGTTTTACATGTTTATAAAACAATTTACACAAAGGGGCGGCTCTCACTCGCACAACAGCAGTTAATAACGATGGCTACAACATCGCACTTGGTGCAGCATGTAAGAGTCCGACCCTTTGGTAGCACAGTTAAGCATACTTTTACAAATATCAGGTAGTTAGTTACTAAAATATTCCGAATGTATTTTTGAAATAACAAAAAAGCATTGAGTACTACTGGAGAGAACTGCCATGACATTGAGTACTACTGGAGAGAACTGCCATGACATTGAGTACTACAGGAGAGAACTGCCATGACATTGAGTACTACTGGAGAGAACTGCCATGACATTGAGTACTACTGGAGAGAACTGCCATGACAATCGTGCATACAAAACGACGACTGAAAATTCCGTCACCAGAATTCTGTAACGGTGTGTGGATGCGGATGTTATTCGCATTTTTAAAAGGATGTTACAAAAAAGAAATATTCTTTCTCACTACAAAACTGACTTCTAATGGGTCCGTGGGTATTACATTTAACTCCACACAAGGGTAAGAATATCAGAATATGTCACGTACTAAAAAATATAAAATATAGATATGTAATATTTAAAAAGATATTGTAACTATCCGACCAAATTCTATCACATTGGTAGAGTTTGCTGCCGTGCTTAGCTGCCGCGCGTGATAGCCCCCCCCCCTCGTTAGAGAAGGGGATCGGGATCATCGTTCCCATCTGTGGGTCCGCACCCCTCCTTTCCCCACAATGTCACCTAGACCGTCGCCCGACGTGTCTTATAGTAGCCAATGAATCTACACTGGACACTTCCGACAGCACAGAGCAGTTTTTACAACTTAGGCAGAAAGATTAGGAAGTTCTCCAAATAGATCCGTAAGTGCAGAATTTATTTGGAGAAAGTTACTTTTTAATATGCTCTTCAACCCTTGTTCGCCGGACCTAATTTCCGTTATTCTTCTTGTAGCCCGCAAAAGCGTAATCTTCTTCTTACAGCGGTCCACCGAACTGATTTTTATTCACATTCTTTTACAGTCCATTCTGCTAGACTACAGAACTCCCTAACACATGACAACCGGATCTGTAAGACGTTGTCACTTTTTAAGAAAAAAGTAAAGGAATTTTATTTAAATCAGGACTACACTCAAAGTTGAACTAAATTATTTCTGTAACCATTGCATTAATGTAATAATGGGTGTGTTTTTATTTTATTTTATATATAAAGTATGTATCTATGTATATTGCCTATTTATTTTTTGTTATATTATCTATATAAAATTATTTATTTTAAAATATTAACATAATGTGCGCACTAATATTGTGTTTGTCATACAAATTCTCCTGTCGCGGGAACTACGAGTTTAACTCCAATCCTTAACAAAACAGTAGTAACATTTTCTAAAAATTAAATCCGCTTCACAAGAAAACACTTATTCACTTCTATTTAACACAAATTAATCAGTGATTATCAACCAAAAAATGTTTAATAGAAAGGATGACGGAGGAGTAATGGTGGCAATACACAAAACTATAAATTCTTGTCGTATACAGAATCGTGAAAGTGAGATTGAGGACCTATGAGTTGTAGTGAATATAAACAACAAATTAAGCTCCCTCCATCGTCGTGTCATCGTGTCCTTTATCACCACCACTCGTAAAATTGGATCTTTTGAAAAAATTCGTTGACAAAATGAATGAAGTAATAAGCGACTGTGAAAAATGTATTAATTGTTGGCGACTTTAATTTAAGCTTTACGCAGTGGTAGTATTCCTAGTGTTATGATACCTTGTAATTACAACTGTAACTTGGGGTATGCTTTGGTCGATTTTCTGTCCTTACATAGTCTTCAACAATGCAATGGCATCTTAAAAGTGAATAGTAAAATACTAGATCTTGTACTGTGCAACGATATGAATGTAGATGATGTAAAGCCACTTACCCTGCTTAGGTACACTACATGCTAAACATCCTAATATTTTAATACGCGTATTAGGTATACTGGAATATTTACGACTGTTACAAAAAATTTAATATAATTTCCACAAAGCTGACTTCAAGAATATAAATTTTGAACTCAATAATGTTAATTGACTCGTACAAATAATCAATAATGACGATGTAAATGAAATGATTTCTGCATTTCATAACACTCTGAAATATGTAAACACGCAACTTAGCATGAACCTAAGAATATTAAATGCCCAATATGGTTTTCCAAATCCTCAATACGTTTAAGGTTTAATAGTTATGACAACCCTCGTAGTAAATTAGAATAAAAAAGTCGATCGTTCAGTACTAACATAACAACCTTCGTCTCGGACTTATCTTGCAAAATTGACGAATGAAAACAGGTAGATAAAGTGTAGACTGATTTTTCTAGCGCATTTGACAAGGTCCCTCAAACGGTGCTTATTGAGAAATTGGAATCGTTTGGAATATTTGGCATGTTATTACCAGTCCAAACTGGTTTAGGTCATATCTTGTCAAAATACTTCTGATTGTGGCTGTGAATGGCTACGAATCCAAATATTTTTACGCAATATCCGGAGTACCACAAGGATTTCACCTTGGACCTATGCTATTCAGATTATACATCAATGACATCGGATCTCAAATCCACCATTGTAAGTACTCTCTTTTTGCCAACGATCTTAAAGTTTATGGGACAGTAGCGCCGCAAGACGATGCATTTCTCATACAGGAAGATATTAATCGCATTCAGTTATGACGCAGCACTAATGGTATGACGTTAAACCTCCAAAAGTGTTATGTAATTAAGTACACTCGAGGCTTTCATTCCCATCAACATATTTTCTTGATGGAACTGAAATACCAGAAGCTAATTATGTCCGAGTTTTGGGTGTTATAATTCATCAAAAACTCAAATTCTCTGCCCATGTGGATTCATTTGTGTCGAGGGCGGCGAAAGTGCTGAGATTCATAATTCGCAACATCAAGGGCTTTAGTCTCTCAAAACCAAGGCAATACTTTACCAGACACTGGTTTGTAGCCATCTGGAATATGCAAGCCCAGTTTGGAACCCGAGTAGTAATTTGCTGTCCCAACGCATCAAAACAATTCGGCGTAACTACACTAGACTTAGCTTCTTGTGCCTTTGGTATATCATGTAGGTGCCCCTATTAACAACTATTATCGCACTTCAAACTCACATCACTGTGCAATCGTAGAAAGATGCTCGATCTTGTATTCATGCACAAAATCATCAACGGTAGCATATATTGTTCAGATATACTCGCGCAATTATCAATAGCGCTCCCATATAGCATGCCATGCCATCCAATTACTAAGTATTCGATCTTGTTTAATTAATAGGTACATAATTTGATAACAAACTGTGTGACAAATTTAGAAAACGTTTTGACAGACATTCTCTGATATATTTCAATTTCATTATTTTAGCTTAATTTAAGTCTAGATTTAATTTTACAACTCCTATGCGCAGAAGTTCCTTGTTTAAAATTGTAAATAATGTGTATGCCATTTATTGGCACAAGCATTATAACTCGACAATAATTTTATGGGTTATTAAATGTGAAATGCGTGTGTATTGGTGTGCCTTGGTTTAATAAATAAATAAATAGAACTTCGTTTTCCGGGACAGCTAGTTTTCAATAATTTCTGCATGCATACATTTATATATATTTACTTTGATATTTACACCTTTTGTTACATTAACGAATTCTTCATACCGATCTCTAATGTTTTAGAAAATATATTTTATGGCCTATGTTCATCAGAGATAATGTAGGCCCTAATCAAAATATAAAACCATACCAACGTTCTTCAACAACTTTTTTAAATTTATTAATTGAAGGCTTTTGGACGCTTCCTGGGGGCCTATTGTAGAGGCGTGTACATTGGCCCCCAAATAAAATTATTTACTTTGAAAAGTCTATGAACTGGTACATCTATAATGTATATCGCTTTTTTATTAAATACATTTATACCCTTACGTAGATACAGGACATTATCTAAAATGTATTGAAAGTAAATACTCAGTGTGCCCATTTCCTTAAATTTATATCTAAGTGATGGCTAGCTTGTAGACTGCACGAATAGCTCGCTTCCACAGCACGAAAATAGTATTCATGTCAGCAACACTTCGCCACAACAATATGACAAATGACTTAATGCTATGGATGTAACTAAACTAAAATAATGATCAAAGAATTCAGATCTGTCCAGTAGTTACGGAGCCTATTCAGTGCACACAAGCAAACAAACAGTAGAATGTTTCCACTTTATAATATTAAGTATTGATATCGACATAACGCGCTCCCGATTATTTCTCAAGTCAAATTTGTGTGTCAACGAGTCGGTGATTGCCGTACGACCTGTTTTGTTTGTTCACGCACGGCCCACGCACATTAACACTTTGCTGAGTATACACCGCAGGAACCGTTCGGTTGACAATGGTCACCAGTCTGTATGTAGTAGTAAGTAGGTCTACTAACGTTTTAATTAGACCATTGCTCGTGAATCGAAAAACGACCCCATCCCAATGATAAAAAAATTTCATAAAAAAATTTTTCATTAAAAAAAAGATTGTCAAATTTTTGGGTTTGAAAGTTGAAAACAAGTGAATGCATGGGTGCGTGCCATAGTGTGCGCATCATTTTATGTATTTAAAATAATAATATTATATTTCTTGACTACATTATAATTAATCAAATTTCAAACTAAAGAACTTCCACCTGTACAATACCTCTGTAATACAATATATGTAGTCGAATTCAGCCGGCACGACCGGGGAGCTAAGTCTCGGCGATACCGCCGGAAAGTGTCAATTATGTTGTCGTGTTTTGTGTGTTCTGGGTGATTCGTTAAAGTGCAGAAGTGGAAAAAGAAAGAATCTGAAAGACATAACCTGTCTCAACATATTTAAAATTAAATAAATAAAAAAATACTTGTCTGAAGAATGTAACTATAATTTAAAATATACACACAGGACAGTAATAAAATGTGATAATGACATAGAATAATATTTACTTACACACTTAAAATATATATATTAAGCCGGTAATTTAGTGTAAACATTAAAAAAATTGAAATATACTTACCTAAAACTTTAATATTCATTGATAATTGTGTTATCATAATAGTAACTTAATGGATAATCCATGTTATGATACAAAATATTATATAATATTACATATGTTACATAATATTATACAATATACATGAATGAAAATAAAGGAATGTAATTCCTTTATATTCATAATTGCATTAAATTTGAAGTTTGAAATCGTCATGTCCGCATAACAAATATGAGTATGTCTGTAGGCCCTATTGGTCATCAAAACACTTCCACTGTTCAGTTTGCTAAATTTACTATTTTATTCAGCGTGCATAAATAAGTAGATAAACTTTCATTCCAACGTGTCTAGGTGTGTTGAAACTACGTACAAATTGTATATTTTTATTTGAATATAACGTTGTAAAATTTCTTTAGCGAAATTGGTATCGAAATATTATATCGGTAACACAAAATTTTAATAGCGAGCTTACGCTATTCTCAAAGGCCATAACATTATTCGGGTTGAATATATTTAGTAAATAGTAAAGCGCTACAATGTTAAGTTTGAGAAACTCAATGAAAGCCTGCGAGGACGGTATAGCTCGGCAAGAACAAAAGCGATTCATTTGCACGAAACTAAATGAAGAACCTTCTATAAATTAAATGTCAGATGTAAAGGTTAAATGGCGACAGTGAATGCATGTGATGCATTTTTAAATGCTAAGTGTAGCAGAATGTTAGGTCTTATGAGAAAATAAAGCTGGGGCCATATGTAATCAAAATTTTGGTGTCCCCATGTTCGTTATTGAAACGGGAGTGACATAACGGCATTAAGTCGTTAAGTCATGAAGGTTATTACATTTTTGACAAAATTTCAATTTGGAATACGTTATCGGTTACAATAAAACTACTTAGTATAACAAAAAAACTACTTCTATGGATTCCGATTAACGCAAACAGTACTTCTTATACATAATGGAACAACCAAAATTATAATTCTTCGGGTACTTTTAAAAACTTGGTACATCAGGACATCTGTCATCTCAGTCCACTCGTGACCATGGTTGCTGTAACGTCGTGCTACATAAATAATTTAATAAACCGCGATAAAATCCGTAAAAGTAGTTTTATTATAATGTCTAACATTCGCGTAAAGTTAAGACATCAATACTTAGTATAAAGTAAAAGTAGTTTTATTGTAATGAGTAACATTCGGGTAAACTTAAGACATCAATATACGTTATTGGATTAGATTCATAAAAAACGTTTTTTTTTATACAATCGTTTTAATAGATATGTGTTAAGGAAAGGCAATTCCTGTACGTGATATCCTATTTGCGTGTGGTACTGTTTTGAATATTCCGAAAAAATTGAAATTAAATTTTATATTATATATACACAGGCACATACACACATTTCACATAATCATCATCATTATTATTAGCCCTTATCGATCCACTGCTGGACGTAGGCCACTTTCAATGGACGCCAAAAAATAATTATTTTGTAACTAGTTAAGTGTGGAAAATAAAGTATATTTTATTTCTTTCTTTTCTTTACATCAATATTCACCTGTTCAATCCTTTTAAGCAGTAGGTCTGAATTATCTAAGTCTCTTAAAGAGTTAAAATTCGACCAACTCTATTCTGACATCTTTCAACTGCACATGTAAGACGCAGTGACATTATTTGTAGATAATGTCTCTTTGCGTTAGCAAAAGCCGTATTCTGCTGCAAACCTCATTTGGCCGACGCAAGCGAGGATATATCATTTTCAGTTCGTAATGTATATATTGTAATATTACCTTTTGTATATGGCACTGTAAAATTATGGAAGACAGTTTACTCCTGGCTCTAATTATTTTATGTATCTAGTAGGTACTTATGCATTGGAAGTTCTGAATAATCTAATATGGGCGGATCAGACATATATTTTTGATTAATACACTATAAATATTTGCATTGCATTTGTCTACTGAAATTGTTACCTCCACCTACTTTCTAATCGACTGGTTGGACTGCTTAAAATCTCAGAATAATCCCATTTAAAACAAATGTAAAACCTGTTAAAACAATCCCCAGTAAAAAAATGTAAAGCCTGACACGTTTACACGTGTGTAATAAGCCTAAGTTAGAGTTATTTAGCACTGGTCGTGACTTACTTAAATATTTGTAACAAAATACGTATTGACGAGCGGGCAATCTCTGTGATAAGTAGATCAAGTTACAAATATGTTAATGGTTTTATAACTTATAAGGACAAGAAGCGTCTTAAGTGCATACTTATACATAAAGTATTTTAAAAGACATGGTTCATTGTCATATACGAAACCATCTTATACTATACTAGTAGTCCGTCCCGGCTTCATACGGATATTTTACAAAACATGACATTCATTAATTGACGGAAGTACAGAAAATATTAATTTTAATTTCGGCCTTGCAAACAGAACACATTACCGTGGCAAATTCAAGTTATGACCGAAACGGACACATACATTATCGAAGTTTTCATACTGATCTCCAACGTCTTTTAAAATGTTTATAGTCCTATGTACATTAGTGATAATGTATTATTCTGCTGCTACAAACAAACGATTCCAATTTGTAATATTACTATAAATTGAACACGTAAGCCGATAACTGAACTCGCTTCTAGATTATTTCTTATTACACTGTACCACCTGGTAATTGATTATCAAAACTCACACACATTCGCACAACCAAGGGGAAATATGCTAATGCACATTAATCACTATTATACGATGATCTGGTAGACTAGATCATAAATTAAGCTGAGAGTACCTTCCCAGTTGTGCCGGCCCGACGCAGCTGAATGGCAGTAATGTTGTTGACTTTGCAGGAAGATCTAGTCGTATTCACTTCATAAAGCATATATTTTTATTTTTCACGGTGGCTCATCTATAGCCCCTATCTTTGTTGAAACGGGGAACGCATTTACGAGCCCTCTTCCTCCAATGATGTGTGCCGAATATCCACAAAAACCACCGCTAGTGCCATCAGTGGCCTTTTGTAAGGCGTTGTACTTAAAATGACCCGGCCCATTAAGTCATGCCGCCACAGGCCCGGTCTCATTTGCCTATGGGGATATCCGCCACTGGGGATCGTGCTTCTTGGTTTTACTCCAACTGGGGGCCGAATATCGCAAGTGTCGTGTAAATATTTTAATATTATTAACCCAGAAAACTTATAATAGATAATCCTCTGACATTCTTTAATTTTTACCTATTTATTATAGTATTAGAGCCAAAGCGCATCCTCTACATTCCGCGCCCGGCTCGTATAGGCTACAACCACACAGGGGCATATTTTGTAGTGATTAATTATGCCAAGCATGATCGTTATCTTTTGGCACTTACTGCGAAGGTATGGCAAGAATAGTAGGTCATCAGGACGTTGTAAAGCTACTTATACTTTGTATGCTGTAACTTACGTTGTACCTAGTTTACACGTTAAGTGCTATTGTAAAGTAGTCGGT